>CM062805.1:124130316-124730316 GCA_031772625.1 Pinus tabuliformis
ATGGAATGAACAAGGAGTGCATGCTAGGAGATTTGTTCACAAACGGATGAACACATGAAGCATGCCAATTACTAGCGAAGGGGATACATGTACATGCAACACCAAGTGAACACCAAGACCATCAAATACTTTGCACACCTTGTCATGCACAGGTGAAGCTATGATACACCAAGAGCACACTCATCACTCAACAACACTGCAGGTCAACATGGACACCACCATCAACATGAACATACTAGCACTGTCATGTCGAGTTATGTCATGAGTCATCTCTGCCACATCACTATTGTGGGCCATATTGTTTTAATCAATGTAATGTGACATGGAAATCCAAGAGACGCACATCTGAAGTTGAAGAGTCATGTCCGTTGAGGTGTCATATAAGTCAAACAGTCATGAGGAAACTCGAAGAGTCACAAGGGTCAAGTTTACCCTTGGCTATATATACCCCTCATTTGTACATGTAAAGGACTTTTTCACCTTGGCTCCTCCCACATAGTCTTGAGAGTCTATAGTCTTTTCCTTGAGGGGTGAGCAGTGGCTCCAATGCCCCATTATTGGGGTTAGTGATGTATGTGTATGGATGTTTCTTGGAACTTTCTCTTAATTCAGAATCCTGTTAATAGGCCAACACATTTTCACACATGTATTGTATTAATTTGTAAGACTAATCTTTGGACACTTGTAATGCATGTTTCTTTAACCTATACTAAGATAGTTGAGCATTTTCAGTTGTTTTAGTGCTTATACTGTTGGAAATATTTTGTATCAGCTGTTAACGTTGTCTTTCTCGTGTGGACTACTCGATCGAACATTCGAAAGATTATCCTTGTAAACTTTCTATAATGAAAATCACACCTATGTGGACTATTTCGATGGGTGTTGTACGTGTTATATGTTCACTTTGTGTTTGTTACTTCTGCATCCTTGTGGACTACTCCACCAGAAGTTGCGGATGTCCTGTTGTGTTGTGTATCTCTAACAGAGTTGGGACTGTTCTCTTTCGACTTGAGACTCACTCTCATCCTCTCCCTCTGCAATGAAAGGACTTACACACATGTTAAACTAAGCACTCAACAGGCACACGAATCATGTTGTTTGAAGACTAAGTAAACCACTCTCATTTACTAACAAGCAAGAGCTAATGAATATCTTTAAGATAATGGAAACCGAGTCAACATACCAGATGGGACTCCTACATCAAATGGTGTGAGTCTAGTTAGAACTTCATATTGGGGATATCCCCTAAATGTTGGCGGGTCTAGCACCATCAACAACTTCACAATTGTGATTAGTGCTAAATAAATACCAAATTTCTTGAGATTCTAAGATAGAACCAAATTTAAAAACAAATGCATATTTGTTATATCACAGAATTACATCAACTAAATAACATTATCCTGGAAGATTAAGCCATACAGATAGAAAAAAAGAAGAAGTTATTTTCGTACATAGTTTTTGGTGTGGTGAGAGAACAGTGACTCTCCAATAAAAATGATATTTATGTGGAAGCTTTCTGAAGTCACCAGTAATAAAACGTGCTTATTTCCATGGTTTCATTATTTATCTAATTTGTAAAATACTGAAAACATTGAATCTTCCATATATGGAGAAGGTTCAGACTATACCATCATTACACCGACCGCCGACATGGTATTATGCATTGAATTTTCCTTTGACTATGTATTAGTTTGTCTTTGACCAAATATTTATGTTGTTTATCCATAGATTAACTTTGGGAATTCAATTTATTATTATTATTATTATTATTATTATTATCATTATTATTATTATTATTATTATTATTATTTTAAGGTGATTGGTTGAGGCCTTATTATGGACTCTTTAGTAACTTCCATTTGTATGAGTTACTAATTTTTTGTTTTTAGTTTATTTATTTATTTATTTTTTGTTTTCTATTATTTATATATTTTTTCCATACTTTCAATTTAAGATGACATATTATTATATTAAAAACATATTTTAATAAATTTAATTATAAAAAATATATTTATTAATAAAAAATAAAACGCATAAATATATATTAAAATAAACATATATATTAAAGTGTATATAGGTTAATATAAACAATATTAGTTAATCAATCTCCTCTAAGCCCTTGGGGTTATACCTTGCTAGCTTGAGCGATAGGTAGATTCCTTCCTGTTAAACAATATTAGTTAATCATATTTCTTAATTTTTGGTGATAGTAGTCAACAATACAATGTTTTGTTAGTTATTTTATTAGTTTAATTAAGCTATATTTAAGCTAAGCTATAGGTGCTAGCTACTATGTAGCCTTGTTTATATTTCCATGTGTTAAAAAAAAAAAGAAAAAATATGCTTTTTAATAAAAATATTATAAAAATAAATGAAATTTAATAAACATCACATATTTTTGATAATAAAATTTAAAAAAAATAAAATATTTTTAATTGTGATACTTAATTATTTTTTATTTTGCATTTCAATAATTTTAATAATAAAAAAAAAGTCATTAAAAAAATCAAATTATAAGTACAATTATTGAATAATACAAATTAATTTTATAATAGGGAAAAAAATAAATTTATAAATCGTATATTTTTAGATTTTAGATTTTATAATTTTATAAATAATAAAATTTTTGTTTTTAACCAAAGAAAATGGTTAATAGGAAATGTTCTCTATATATATGCAACCACCAGGGAGCTATACACGTGGATATCTGACTTTCTTTACAATTGGATGTCTATCTTTCTTTCCAACTTTGTTACAATAAGCCATGTTGTCCCCTGATATTTGAAAGAGCGTGAAAAAAGATAACATCCCAATAAAACAATCATCCGGTCATCCCCACCAAAATAATATATTTTATTAAATAAAGAAACATAAAAATAAAATTAAGCTACGCTAAAAAATTAAAGGTGGTTACTTTCCAACAGCAGTCCATGTGCTAATGGAACTTCATGTAGCGGTTGCAACTGTTCGTGCCTCTGTCCTGGTATCAAATTAATATTTTTGCTTCTATTTTACGTTTTATGAATTTTTATTTTTTTTTAAACTGAGGCATGATTCTATTAATATATCCAGAACAAAACTATGTACATAAATTTAAACATGGCGCCACCCACCCAGAAGGGAAACCGGGTGGCCTTCGAAAGTATATGACACCCATCCAAAAGAAATAAAGTTCCAGTTTGTCAAATCTGATTATAACACCACCTAATCTACCTAGAAACATACCCTGCCTAGCTATAACGAGAAACGATATCAGAAATTTATAAGAGCAGAGCTCTATTCCTCTACAGGCTCTCTGATACTTCCCCCTCTTCTGCGCCAAGACAACGTCACTCGACCACCTTCCTACGCAGAGCCTTATTCCTCTACCCGCAGGTAGGAGCCTCACCCTTCCATGCAGCAATAACACTCCTCTCGTCCACCTCCCGATTCGAGTGGTAATTAATGCCCAGCGCTGGGCATCCGAACACGTCCCTAAAGAAAGGCCTTGATGTGATAGATCTGTTGGCAGCGTGATGCCACCACACCCCACCCATGCGCCCTGCAGTCATCCTTGGGATTATAATTTCATCCCATGTCTGCATTAAAACGGCCTGCCAGATGGGAATTTTGACAGGAGCGTACCGGATCCCACCGCTTCGAACACTCCTCCATATGATTACAAAAATGGCTCGTAGCTGTCCTACCCCCCACGATCGCCTCATCCGAATGCAATTGTAGGATGGTATCCACCTCAACCTGCCGTATCTAGTCCATCCTTCCACGTTCATTTGCCTCATCAACGTCCTGCCGAATGATGGTGGCCAACTCAGCCCACTGTGGATCCTCCTGTAACCCTGCCCAGCATCCGTCCATCACCCGATTGGATGCACCAGTTGCCCAATTGGCTAAATAATCAGCCGCTCTATTGCCTCGCCGCAAGACATGACTAAGTATTATATAATCAATCTGTCTTATCTGGCCTTCAATATCTTGTATAATGGCCGCAATCCTCCAACTCTTGGCAACGTGATCCCATGTTTTACCCTGCTGTAATTTCCGAAGCATTTCTATGACCATTTGGGAGTCGCCCTCTATGACAAGGTTTCGATACCCATTCCTTATAGCTATGCTGATACCATGATAGAATACTATACTATACTATGAATTTTAGTATTGCTTATTAGCACAATAATATTAATAGATATGTTCAATATAGGTTAATAGGTGCATATTATTTATATGTATAATTATATTAATAAATGTATTAATATAAACAGATAACTATTAATTATAGATAATTAATATTAATATTAATGTTAATAAATATACAATTATATTAATAATATAATAATTATTTATTATATTATAATTATGATAATAATTTATAATAATAATAATTATTATATTGTAATTATATGGTAATATTATGATATTATCTTTTGAATAATATAATAAATTTAACAATATTATAAATTGGAGTAATATTAAATTTCAAAAATTTATAAATACAAAATATTAATATTATAAATTTAAAAAATAAATAAATGAAAAATAGTATTACTGTTATAAGGCTCTAAATCGATTAATAAATTTAAGAGATTAATAAAATAAAAAAATTAATATTATAAATTATTAGATTTACATTTTCCTATTATTTCGCTATCTACAACAATGCTACTATTACTCTGATATTAAAATGTGATCATTATTACCATAGTTACCAAGTTCGAATTCGAATTCGATACGATACGATAAAAATTCGGATGGAAAAATTTCAATTCGGAAAAAATTCGAGAGTATATATCTTAAGCATTTAAATATACATACTTTTTTTCTTATAACAATAATGTCTTGTCATTTTCTTCCCATTCATTTTGATATTTAAATAATTTTAATCAATATAAACAATTTTAAAATTAGTCTTTACCTACCAAAACTACAACCACACTTATCTTCAATCCAAAATCTCTCTGTTTTAAAATTCAAAATTCCCTCCTACTTTCAAATCCGATCTAAAATCTTTTTATAATTAATATTTATTTAAAAAAATAATATTTAAAACTCAAAACTATCGTTCTTTAATTTCAAATTTCATCTAAAATCTTTTATAATAAATACATATTTAACAATGAAATATTGAAAACTTATTTTTATAATATCTAAAAAACAATTAATTATTATAAAATTTACTCTTCACTTACTCTTCAAGATTTTCTCAAATTATTTCTTTTTCTATTATCTCAGCGTTTTAAACTCTTTAAGATAACACTAAAATTTAAAATTTCCATTTCCTACGTGCAATCGGGCTGCTATCTCTTCAAGATTTTGCTCCTAAATTTTTTTCATGATATTTAAAATATCAATTATTATTTTTTTCATAATATTTAAAATATCAATTATTTTTTATAAAAATTACTGTTCAAAATTTTCTCAAATTATTTCTTCCTTTTATGATCTCGGTTTTTTAACATCTTTAACACAACACTGAACTTTAAAACTCGAAATTTTCTCAATTGGATAACCTTTCCATTTCCTACCGGCCCACAGCTATATTTTCAAGATTTTGCGCAAATTATTTCTTTCCCTATTTTGTTTTTTCATCTTTTTAAACTCTTTAAAACCATACTGAAATTTACAACTCTTTTCTCAATCTTACAAACTTTCCATTTCCTGCTTCCAATCCCGCAGCTATCTATTTTGTACTATTTTAAATTCTCAGACACCCAAATTAATAAATCCTTAAGATAAACTAAAAACCATAAATTTGGTAGCTATGATTATTACTCATCACAACATTACTCAGGTTAACGTGAAAATTCAGTGATTTAGCTTAATTTCTGTTAGGTACATGCCATCTTATCCAGTGTATATCGCCGAACGGGAGGAAGTTGTAATGGAGGTTAAAAGTTCACCATCAAAGAATAGAGAGGAGAGGGGCATCTGTGCAAACAGTTCCATGTATGCCATGCAAATGAGAGGAGCATAGGCGTACGACTTGAAAAAATCCTTGCTATATGGTTACGGCTGTCACTGTTATCTGTCATTTGCATTACAGAGAGAAAGAGCTTTTCTCAGGATCCCCTCAATTATAAATTTGAGAATAATGCCTTCGAAGTTGTAAGGTAAATGTTTTGTTTTAATGGTTGAATAGAGAGTGAAGTTATATAAAGTTAAGTTAATTTTCATTATAGATTCGAAAATATTTTGGAAACTTGTATATATATTAATTTTGTTAACTATTTGATTTAGTTAATATTTTTAAAAGATTTTAAAATTGTAAGATTTATTTAAGAGTAGCTTTTATGTGATGATATTATTAGATGAAATAAAATATATTAATTTATTTTAAGTTTATAAAATTTTCTGCTATTTAAAACTTTTGAAATTTCAAATTTTAAAATTTTAAGGATTTTAAAATAAAATAAGTTTTAATAAATTGAAACTTAATTAGTATATAATTGCAAATTGTATTTAAATTAATTAAGTTTTTTTACTGTGCGATCAAAATATTGAAAAACTTGAGGAAAGAGTTCTAATAAGTAAAAGTATTTTGTTTTCCTTTTCTGTTTAGTGGATTTAAATGACACAACCATTATTAATTGAGCTACTTTTTATAAATTTTAAATACTACAAGGACCTAATTTATAGTGTGTTTTTGGATACTTGAACACATGCAATTAGAAACAGGAAATGTGTGTCATACTACTCAAACTAAATTTCATCCACAATAATATTGAACTTTAAACATACATTGTAAACATCACATGTTTACATATTATTTCATGACACAACAATCACTTATTAAATCACCTGTCATGAAATTTCAATACCACAAAAAATTATTTTATAATGTGTCTCCAAAAACTTGAACCCATACAACTAGAAACACAAAAAATATATCATACTAAAACTAAATTCCATCCGCAACAATACTAAACTTTAAACTTACATTATAAACCTTCTTACTTTCTATATTAGACTTGCCCTAAACCTTCTTAGTTTGTATATTAGACTTGCCCTTATTTGAGTATGTATTAGTGTTATTTCTTGTTTTTTATCCATTTTCAATGAGCTTACACAGAAAATACAGAAGTTCGATACTTCTCTCAGAGAAAAACACTGATGATGATGATAGTTTCTAAACACTCAGCCATTCTGCTAGTTGCAGCGAGTATAAGAATGATGGAATCTGAATGGGCTATAGCCATTCACCTATGTGCTTTGCGGTCTACGGATCAGGATTATGATCCCTTCTTGAACAAACGGTGTCACGACCTTATTAAGGGAGCCCTGGTTTTTCTTGCGAATAAGTGCTGTAATGGATTAGCTAAGTAAATGTGATTGACATAGGCTTTGCTTCATTTTCATAATTCAGAATAATATTTATTTTTATTAATAAATGATATAATTAGTTTACTGAATCATATTATTAAATGTGATTACGATAAATCTTGTTTCATTTTTATAAATATAATTATAATATATAATTTGATAAATTAGAATAATTTAGTTTAGAATAAAATTTTATATTTTGATAGTGTCTGAGAATAATCTCGGTGAATAACTTGAATGGCAATGCCTCTTAAAAAAATATGCTTCACAATTTTGAGAGGTGCTAAATAAATGCAAAATTGCTCCAAATTCTAAATTAGTCGTTATATCATTTTCATAAATATAATTATAATATGTGTAATTTTGATAGATGAGAATAATTTATAATTTGACAGTGTCTAGAAGGATTATTCTGTTTGGTAATAAGTCGAGAATAACTTAAAAGGACAATACGTTGCAAAGCAATATTTTGACAAATGCTAACTAAATACATACAAAATTTCTCCAGACTCAAGAATGTAAATTAGAACTAAATCTCGAAAAAATCGATATTCTTTGTATCACAGAATTCCATCAACTGAATAACACCATCAACTGAAAGATTAGACCACACAGACAGAGAGATAGTGTATAAAGAATAGTGTGTCATTTGTTCGTGACTCAATACGTTGTAAAGCAATATTTTGACAAATGCTAACTAAATACATTCAAAATTTCGCCAGATTTTAGAATGTAAATTAGAACTAAATCTTTAAAAAATCGATATTCTTTGTATCACACAATTCCATCAACTGAATAACACCATCAACTGAAAGATTAGACCACACAGACAGAGAGATAGTGTATAAAGAATAGTGTGTCATTTGTTCGTGACTAAACAATGCAAATAATATTTATTTGGAAGCATTTCGAAGTTACTACTAATAAAACGTGCTTTCTTCCGTGGTTTCGTTGTCAATCTAATTAGTAAAATACTGAAATCTTTGAATCTTAGACATAGGGAGAAATTTCAGACCGTATCGTAACTGTAGCTTATATTTTTTTTCAAAAGGTGGAAAAACCTATCAAACTCAGTTTGTCAAACCAACAGTGAGGACAGCCATCTCTGGCTGCTATCCGCGAATGTTAGTTTAACACATCACTGTTATCAAGAAAAACCACGCCACCTGAAATAACCCGCTGGTGGTCCGTAAGGGAGCAGGCTTTCACTCCTGCCAGATGCCTCTGGGTCTTGGGCCGTTAACCTGTTTCCTTACGTCCGAGGAAGACGAGCTTTTAGCCAAGCAGAAGCAGTTTTAGGGCATACTCCAGGCCCAAACTGTAGCTTATATTGGGATGTATTTTGAAAGAGAGATTTTTAGAATCTCTAATTTTTTTAATAAAAATATTACAAGAAAAAGTGAAATATATTGCGATGTATTTTGAAAAATAGATTTTCAGAATCTCTAATTTTTAATGAAAATATTATAAGAAAAAGCGAAATTTAATAAAGATGGCATATTTTTCATAATATTTCATAATAAAGTAAAATTTTAGTTTTATTTTTCTTTTCGTGTGTTCGTTGATTATTTTTTTATTTTTTATTTTTATTTCAATTATTTTAATAATAAAGGAATTAAAAAAATAATTATGGAATCAAACAAATTAATTTTATTATAAGACACAAAAATAAGTTTATAAATTTTATATTTTATAGATTCTATAGTTTATAATTATAATTTTATTATTGAAAGGAATGTTTCCATATTTTATAATTTTATTATTAGAAGTAATGTTTCCATGTAATATATAATTTTCATTATGAGTCAGGAGGAATCAATCTAGAAGTTGTTTCCTATGTATGAATTGTAGTCATGATTTAGATGTGTGGAAGTGAGATATTTATGTCCTATATATATGTAACTATTGTGATCAACAAAAGATATCTTAGTGTAGATTTTTGTTGTTTGCAATTGCTCTCTTGACTCCCTCAAGGGAGGACCACGAATATGCGAGGGATCTTGAGTATTATTGTTTTTGTACATATTAGTATAGATGCGTGAGAGATTATTTTTAGTGTATGAAATTTTTTTGTGAGCCTGTGTGTAGATCTAAATAGTTTTTTGGTGTTGAGGTATTGTGATTTGTTTGATTGATAGCAGAGTTGTGGAGAAAATTCATGGTTGCCTACACTGATAAAGTTTATGACACTGGTAGGTTATCACTTAAAGATAAACCATTTCAACAAATTAATGAAAGATCTGGGCTAGATCTGTTGAGAAGAAGTGAAGTCTGGAAATCTCATAAGCTGGATCAAGGATGTTTATGACAACAAATAGTCGGTTCACCTCATCATGGAGGTGTGCATTCGCACAGAATCTCATTAACATGAGGAGCATAGTTGATACTTGATAGATCTTAAAGCCATGAAGATTATTCATTTCATAGAGTAGCAATGATGCAGTCAATGCTTGGGAAAGAGTGAAGGGACCATGCTGAACTTGATTTCCATGGTTTTAAATTAACCATTTGCATAGAGGTTATTAAGGTCATTTATTTTGTTATGTAATCAATAAAAAAATAAAATAACATAAGAGATTGTGTCGGTGTGTGTTTTGATTGGTTATAAAAAGGGTTGGTGGTTCTTAAACTAGATTCACTGTGTCTGAAACATCAATTCTTGTGTCTTTTTATTGGTTATAAAAAGGGTTGGCGGTTCTTAAACTAGCAAGGTTGGCGGTTCTTAAAATAATCAACCCATAAAGACAAGAAGCTCAAAATCAATTCATGATGAATTCATGTGCTAACATAAAAACTTTATGATGAAAAAGTTCTCGTATCATAACAAGATGGATTCTTGCACTATTCTGAGTGAGATTCTCACACTATAACTGGAGGCTTCCTACACTGATACAAAACAATTATTGTACCATGATGAAAAAGGAAAGGGGTTGGGTTGTATGTAAACAGATTGCAGAGTCTGAGCAGCTTTTTTATCGCCCAGTTTAGTGGCCATCATGCTTTCAGTCCTACATAGAAAAGGCTTCAAAAATTACCAGCACTTGAATAAGGTGAATTAATCCATAGAGGGGTATAGGAAAAAGGAAGAAAGGGAAAAATTTTAGGGGTAAAAGAGGGGAAAAAATAGAAACGGGGACAAGAAATTTTCGTAGAAGAATAGGAAAGGAATTTAAGGAAGAAAGACGAAATCAGAGGGGAAATTTTATGAAAGGGAAAAGAATAAATATAGAGTATTCACCTTGAATGGTTAATTCCTCCGTCAAATAATTTTGGGATGTGTGCGAATCAATTAACTGCAACGAGACTCTTTGTGTCACCTGCATAAAATTTTACCATGCTACTAGCTCTAAACTTTAATAAGGGCTTCGTTTGCTTCCACCAGAAATTCTGTAGAAACCTGCTTCTTGTCAAAACAAGTTAGCCACACATTCCGATTTAACTGACATCCCATTTCATTAAAAAGGAACTTGTCTATCGGCAAATTGGTTTTCAAGTAGATCCCCACATAATGACACTAGCAAGATGATTTTCATAGTCATGTGTTATTTCTTTAATTTTTTTCATTAATTTCTAATTTTTTCCCCTTTTTCTCTTTCCTTTTAATTATTTTAGGAAAAGAGAAAATCTAAAGGTACTCACAGTAGGCTTGTATTCTCTCCCACCTACCATCTGCAAATCTAACTGTTGTTGTATGAAATATTCCTCACTAATGGGTTGAAAATATGTTCTAAGCCTATGCCCATTCACCAGGAAGACAATTCCAAGTCGATCAGTCGCTTTTATCTCCAGTGATCCATTCTCAAAAACTTTAACCACTTCGTAAGGCCCTAACCAGCGTGTATGAAGCTTCCCCTTAAAATTTTTAAACTTTGAATCACAAAGGAGCACCCAATTACCTTGTTGGAGCTACTTTTGCTTAATTAACCTGTCATGCTATTTACTATGTTGTTGTTGCATGAAGGTATTTTGTTGAACATAATCCCTTCTCATTTCATCAAGTTCATTTAACTAGATTGCAGCTCTAAAAGTCTTAATCTGGAATTTGCTTGACAACAATACTTGCTTCCCATACACCAGCTCATAATGTGTATGACATGTGTTATTCCTCCAAATAGTTCTATAAGCTCGCAATACCTCTGGTAATCTATTTTCCCAATCCTTTTTATGAATATTTAATATTTTTGTAAGGATGGAATCGATCACCTTGTTTGTAGATTCTACTTGGGCATTTTCCTATGGGTGGTACAACGTAGACTTCCTATGTCAAATCCTGTATTGATAATTTCTTTTACCATATTAGAAGGAAACTAAAGTCCATTGTTAGTAACAATTTCTCTTGGAACACCAAATCGAATAAAAAATTGATTAAAACAAAAATCAACAACCACTCTTTTAGTAGCATAAGGAACAACTCTGGCTTCTACCCATTTTGTTACAAAATCTGTACAAACCAAGATATGTCTTCTATTTAAAGATGTTGGGGCTATGGGTCCCACAAAGTCAATGACTCATTTCACAAAGGTCTCTAACATGACTTCAGGACATAAATACCTTCATCAGCTTGACCTACTTAGCCCATTCACTGACAACTATCACAATTTCTAACATATTGTTTGACATCCTTGAACAAGGAAGGCCAAAAGTAGCCAACAAGGAGAATTTTATATGTTTTTCTCTTATCAGCGAAATGGCCAGCCATAAGGCTCATCATGGGATGCTCTCAATATATCAAACACTTCCTCTTCTCTTACACATCTACGGACAATAAGGTCAAGTCTAGTATAGAAAAGGTCTCCTTCAAACCTGGAGAATGAAGCACTTTTTTGAATGGTCCTCCAACTTTCTCTAGTGGATAGGTGTCGTGGTGTTTTTCCTGTGACAAGATAGTTGGCTATGTCAACAAACCAAGGAGAGTTTGTCGAAACAACAAAAATATGTTCGTCATAAAATGATTCATCTACAAGAATTACTTGACTGAGATTATTGAATCTAGAAAGATAATCAACTACTACATTTGATTTCCCTAGCCTATCGATTATAGTAACATTGAATTCTTGTAGTAAAAGCAACCACCTAGTTATCCTACCACTAATTAAGAGTATATTCATCAAATATTTTATGGTAGATTGATTTGTATGTATAAATACTTCATAGCATGTAATATAGTGTCAGAATTTATTAATAGAAAAATCCACAACTAGAAACGCTTTCTCTGTTACTATATAGATAATTTCAACACATGACAAGTTCTTACTAATGAAGTAAATAGCATAGGGTTGTTGATTTTCTTCCTCTCCCAATGTTGCACTAATGGCAGTATATGAGTTATCTGAGGAGATATGAAATGGAAGGGACCAATTAGTCTCCTTCAAGATTGGCACCTGTACCAATTTCTCCTTTAGATTCTCAAAAGCTCATTGGAAAGCCTTGGTCCATGAGAAATTACTATACTTAGCTAATAATCCAAAAAAAGGGGCAGTTTTTGTGGAAAAATTCTCAATGAATCTTCTGTAGTAACTCGCATGTCTCGGGAATGATCTCACTTCCATTTGCGTTCTTGTTGCAGATGGGTGTATAATAACATCTACTTTGATTGGATCTACTTGCATACCCTTATTAGAAATAATATGGCCAATGACCACCCTTGCTTTGCACATTAGTCTACATTTCTTGTCACTCAAAGCAAGACAAGTAGTTTCTTTATTTTGAAGGGCTTCCTCAAAAGAATCACCAAATACTAAAAAGTCATCCATATAAACCTCTACACACTCGGGGTCAAAAAAATAGCCATGTCTGCCCTTTGAAATGTAGCGAGAGCATTACAAAGTCTAAAGGGAAGCACTTGGTAAGTGAATGTCCCCCATGGAAAAGTATAGGTAGCCTTGTCCTCATCCTCAAGTGAGATCTCTATTTGGTTATACCCACTGAATCCGTATAAAAATGAAAAATACTTTTTACCTACAGGGGTATCTAACACTTGATCAATGAAGGGAGGGGGAAAGTGATCCTTGAGAGTGACTTTATTTAATTCTCTTAATCAACCCAAATTTTCCATCTCCCATCTTTTTTTAGGACTACTACCAGTGGAGAGACCCACTAACTATCATATATAGGATAGATAAAACCAATATCTAAGACTTTTTGAAGCTATTCTTTAACAACCTTTCTTAGTGCAGGGTTCATTCACCTTTGCAGCTGTGAGACAGGTCGGGCACCCTCCTGAATATAGATATGTTGAGGAAATGTTTCAGGAGGGATGGATTTCTTGTCCTCATAACTCTATGCAAATTAATCAAGATGATCTCGTAAAAATCTCACAAGATGCTCTTGTTGGGATGGGTCTAGGTCTAAACCAATGTGTAAAGATTTACCTGGATTGACCTGAACAAGAGTAGTGTCAGGCTCGTGGACACTAGTGGTGGCAAATAAACTCTCTAATGATGAACATGAGTATTGGGGATCACAATTTTCGTGGAAAATTGGACTAAAAAATAGATAAAGTGATTCAAAATTTTGCATGGTGTCTGAGTTATCCAGAAAATCTCAGATCACACCCTCCTCATTCAACTCAATATACTGATGAATCATAAAAAGGGACTGAGTCTCCTCATCACTAGTATCATAATCCAACCACAAGGTATCACTAAGCTCCTAAATAGATATTGAAAGTGGGTACAAGGTGACCTTTTCCCTAGCAACCCCATGAGAAATATACATGTCACCAGAGTATAATCCTATATAGGAATATGTTGTGGAAAGCCATGGTTGTCCCAAAATTAAAGGGTTCCCCCGAATCAGATTCTTTGGTTATAACACAATGAAATATGCAGGGTACTCCCATGAATCATTCGAGACAACCACATCATCTAACAAACCCTTCGTCTTGATTTTAGATATGTCAACAAGTTGAAGCACAGTTGGGGTAGGATGAATGTAGGTCAACCGAAGTTGTTCCATGGTTTCCCTAGTCATAACATTAATAATCACTCCAAGATATATTAACACATTGTGAACAAGGATATCACCTACATGAACAAAGACAAATGGTTTTCTAGGGTCTGTATATTTCTCAACTTGAGCATGTCATGTCCTCAACTCAGCTTCTTTCCCTACAAACAGGATAGTGTGAGGTTTAAATCTCTTCTTGCTTGGATTTTTAAGATAGAGTTCCCTAACAATATCAGTACATATAGGAATCTCTTTTATGGCTTGCAGTAGAGGGACCTTTATACAAAGATTCCTCAACTCGGAAGCTAGGTCATACTCAGGGGTGGGGTCAAATTTCTCCACAACCAGCCTCTCTGGGAAGGGAGGTTGGTTTGATGAAGAAGGTAAGGATTCTCAGTGTATGGGAACATGTTGAACAGTGATATCATTGTTTGAAAGATTAGGAGTTTCCTCCTCAGTTCCCTCCTCAATGATTACCGCAGGTTGGTTTTGTTTTTAATTTTTTTCCGAGTTTATTACCCTTCTCGGTGTCAGATAGAGTGTTCTCATGAATTGATCATCGATGTGGATGATGCGACAGAAACAAACACTACAAAATATGATCAAATCGAGCAAGCTTGCAATCGTCACAAATACAAGGAAACAAAAGCAACAAACAAAGAGATGTATAATTATGAGAATATTGTTGATGAAGATCTAAAGAACCGAGTTGTCCTCGTTCTTAACTATATTACACTAGTATATCTTCTGGTAGTTCAGTTAGTTGGTATTTTAGTTTTAATGCTCTGCTTCCTTTTTTCTCCTGGTAGAAAACACAGCCTAGACAAGAGAGATATCAAAATGTCTACATTTTGTGTGTTTACCATTGTTTCATCATTTGCCAATGGCGAATTCATTCCATTGAATGATAATTTTCTACCCTTTAGAAAGGATGTCATCTTTCTTAGCATAGTTGAATTGCAATTGCTATTGGGAAATACAATGTATGCTCCATGCTTAAGGGCCATTATATGGACTCTCTGTCGTTTGAGTAGATTAGATGGACCAAACATGAGGTTGTGTGAACATATCCTGAGAGATGGATCCATGAAGCAGTTGTATCGTCACTTGTTTCCAACTAGCCTCTCTGTTTGACTCGTCATCATTGTTGTGGAATTCTTAATTTCTTAGATACTTCTATTATGTCCGTTGCAGTGACATTCATTAGTGTTGGGGGGACTAAACACATGGGAAAAGTGCATGGTTTTAGTTTGTGGCTATTAGAGTTGTAGGTGAATCAATTGTCAATCCTCCACTCGTATCACCTGCAATTATCTTCCTATATATTGTCATGATTTGAGTTATCTCGGAAGCTATTTTCTTATATATTTTTGTAAATTTAAATTAACCCACAATTCAGGGATCGATGGGTTCTGTAAGTGTTTAGAATCGTCTTTATCTCTTGCCACTTTTAATAAATTTGGGAAGGTGTGTATTCTATTAAACATAATTGTTCATAAATTTATGTTACTATGGATTCTCTAGAACACATCCTTGAAGCTTGGCCTTCATTGCATCTATTAAATCTAGCAAATCTTAGGCTCTCCATCTTCCTAATATTTAGCTATCTACAACAATGCTACTTTTACTTTGATCCTTAAAATGTGATCATTATTACTCAAGTTAAGATGAATATTCAATGATTTAGCTTAATTTCTATAAGTACTTGCCATCTTATCGAGTGTATATAGCCGAGCGGGAGGAAGTTGTAATGGAGGTTAAAAGTTCACCACCAAAGAAGAGAGGAGAGAGGCAACTCTGGAAACAGGTCCATGTATGCCATGCAAATGAGAGGAGCATAGGCATATAACTTGAAAAAATGTTTGCTATTTGATTATGGCTTTCATTATCATTTTCATTACAGAAAGAAAGCAATTTTCAAGATCCCCTCAATTATAAAATTGAGAATATTGTCTTCCAAGTTGTGAGGTAAATGTTTTGTTTTAATGGTTGAATAGGGAGTTAAGTTATATAAACTTAAGTGAATTTTAATTATTAATTTGGGAATATTTTGGATATTTATATATGTTAGTTTAGTTAATTATTTCACCCAACTTTATATTTTTAAAATATTTTAAAATATAATTTTTATTTAAAAGTAACTGTTATGTGATGATATTATTAGATGAAATAAAATATATTAATTTATTTTAAATTTACAAAAAGAAAATTAATATTTAGTAAGAATCCAAAAAAAATCTTTTCAATTTTATTCAACTTAAATTTAAATTTCAAAATAATTTTTACAATATTAATATCCTTGGCTAAACAACTCCAAACATATACATATTAAAGTTCATTACAACTTAAAATTTTCTCATCCTATTTAAAACTTTTGAAATAAAATAAGTTTTAATAAATTGAAACTTAATGGGCATATAATTGCAAAAAGTATTTAAATCAATTAAGTTTTTATATTGAAAATTTTGAGGACAGAGTTATAATAAGTAAAAATATTGAATTTTTTTGTTGAGTTGATTTAATTGACATACTAATCACTAATAGAGATACCTCTCATAAACTTTAAATACCACAAGGAGTTATTTTACAGTGCGTGTTTCTGAAGGTTTGAAGTTTGAAACCATGCAACTAGAAACACGAAATGTGTGTCATACTACTCAAACTAAATTCCATCGACAATAATAATGAATTTTAAACATACATGGTAAACATCACATGTTTTACATATTATTTCATGAGACAACAATCACTTATTGAGTTACCTCTCGTAAACTTTCAATATCACAAAAAGTTATTTTACACTGTGTCTCTGAAAACGTGAACCGACGCAACTGGAAAGAGAGAAACTATACCATACCAAAACTAAATTCCATGCACAATAATGTTGAACTTTAAACCTACACTGTAAATGTTCTTAGTTTGTATATTAGACTTTCCCTTATTTGAGTATGTATTTCTATTGTTTCTTGTTTTTAATCCATTTTCAATGAGCTTACACAACAAATATAGAAGTTCGATACTTCTCTCACACAAAAACACTTATGATGGTAATTTATGAACACTAAGCCATTTTTCTGGTTGCAGCGCATATAAGAATGACGGAATGTGAATGGGCTATAGCTGCAGCATGTTTAGGAAGCTTACTATAAATTCTAAAGGGAATTGCAAGGAGTTGGCTATAGTTTTTCTAGGAAATGAAGCTCTAAAAGAGAAGATTCTAATCATATTGGTCATGTTGGTTAGTTGGCTTAAAGGCATCAAATGAAATAGTTGTATTCTATCAAATTCCATGGCCAAATTATGTATGTATATACACAGGCAATTGTATATTATTGAAATTAATGGAGAATTTGTATTATTGGAGAGAGTATGTTCATTGGTTGTGCGTGTGTCCTAGTTTAGGAATTAGTTACTACTTTCTAGGTGTTAGTTTTAACTCTCTTATTCTCATGTAAACTTATATATTCTTGATGAATAATCATCAACATAGAGCATTCTGCATGAGGCAGTCTTTAGGCGCATCTTGCTCACCTGTGAGCTACTATGTTTTAGAATATATTTATTTCTTCCATTTTTATCATGGTATCATAATTTGTTTTGGGTTTGTAACCGTCATTGGTGAGGCTGTTTTTTGTGTGATACCAGCTTGAGTGTGGAAAATGCTCCATATTCTCATTCGTGGAAGGATTTTTTTAGCTCAATTGGAAGAGGTAGATTTTGTTAAGGAAGAAAGGTGATTAATTGGATCAACGCACATTTTCTGTTAATAGTGGCGCTGCTCACTGTTATAACGAGCACGTGATTTGAGAAGATATCTGCGTTGTTGTCCCTTTACTTACACGAAACCTCTTCGGTACGACCTATCAACATGACTACGCTACGAAGATCCCCGCGCTAGTGAACATGGAGGTTGACTAGAAGCTAAGTTGGATGGTTGGTTGCAAATTCATGCCTTGTCAGGTCGTTTCATGCCTGTCATTGATACAACTAAATGCCAGCTTTGAACTGAGAGGGGCAGATCATATATTGATCACCAAAGGTCAGAAATCTAAAAGGCTAGGCAGCAGAGGTTTTGTGGCAGCAAAGACTGTGCAAAGGGGGTTCTAGATAGGTGTGGCACCTTCATGCAGGTGGTTGAGGTTGAGTTGTCGTGTCTGTAGAGTCAGTGCTCGTTGGCGCTAGTGGCTGCAGGTCGAGGTACGTGGTGCATCTCTATCACTTCATGGCTATTGTGAAGTGCATATCGGTTGATATAGGAACATGCTTAAGACAATTTGTGGCTGCAGAGGCAGTGTTGAAGTAGATCTCCCATTGGGACAGATCCATGTGTTGGGGATTTTTCTGTCAAAATCCCAAAAACAACATAAATTGGACACAGAGACAATGCTCTATTTTCCTCCAGGATCTTAGCACAGGGAAGCTTTAAAAATTTCTGAGTAGACAGAGATTTACACACATGAAAACGAACTTTGCATTCATCAATAAAATAACTGTTGTTACAGACTTCTTCCTCTCTCAGAGGGATTACACAGGAACATTTGAGTTCAACACAAAAATTACTCTGTCCCTCTTTTTAAAAGGATTTACACTACATTACAAATAAAACTTCTGTCTCTGCTTAAGAGATCAACACACTGCTGTGTGGAAATTACACATCAATTTTCTCACGCTGCAGCATTCTATTTTTTTTACATCGCACTGCTGTGCATTACGATTCAATTAGTCAACACACAAAAAAAAGACGTTACATATATATGACAACAAAAGCTTACATCCGTTTTCACTTGCCATCCTGCTGTAAAATAAAAAACAATAAAATTAAATGGTTTTACCAACCTTTACTTGTGCCCATACTCCCGCTGAAATAAAACTAAAATCTTTACCAAAACTTACCAACCCACAGTAAATTGCATTTACTGTTTTACTAACATTTACTGGCCGTAAAAAAATGTAACTTTCACTTCACGTAAAATTCATGCTGCAGGCCTGTACTCCAACCATTGACTTCATTTAGATTGCATCGCAGAATCAAAAACTCCGGAAGGAAAAGTGGAACATTATTATGTTGGTGTGATTTGCAATATTCGATCAAATCGCATCGCAGAATCGCAATCGGCAGTCATCGAAGCAGAACCTTAAAACACATATAATGCGATATGCGATTTGCGATTAAGTCGCATCGCACGATCGCAATTGCATAAAACACAGGTTGTAACTAAAGGCAATCAGGCTGAGGATGCAACTTGCGATCTGTGATCCCATCGCATTGCAAAGGTAAGGAAAAATGGTTTGCTGCAGTTGAAATTATATTTCAACACTCCCCTTTAATTTTAACTGCTGGGTTATCAATCATACCCAGACACTTCCTTAAAAACTCAAAACTTTTCTGGTCTAATGGCTTGGTCAGAATATCTGCAACCTGTTCCTGAGTCCTGCAATACTGTAAAACGATTTCTCCATTGTTCACCAATTCTCTGATGTAATGGAACCTTGTATCAATGTGTTTAGTTCACTTGTGAAACACAGAATTCTTGGACAACGCAATCGCTGAACTATTGTCGCAAAAAATAACTGTCGCTGTTGCCTGCTCATGGCATATACTTTTTAACAGTCTCCTCATCCAAACCGCTTGACACGCTGCTGCTGTAGCTGCCACGTACTCTGCCTCTGCTGTAGATAACGCCACAATTGGCTGTTTCTTGGAAGCCCATGAAATGGCTCCTTAACCCATGTGAAAAACGTAACCGGATGTGCTTTTCCGATCATCCACACTTCCAGCCCAATCGCTATCAGTATATCCAACTAAATCTAAACTTTCTAAAAAAGTATACAAAATGCCAAATCTTTTTGTACCTTTGACATACCTCAGAATTCTTTTTGCTGCCTCCCAGTGTGCTTCCTTTGGCCTCTCCATGAATCTGGAAATCAAACTAACAGCAAACATTATGTCAGGCCTAGTTGCAGTTAAATACATAAGGCTGCCAACTATGCTCTTATACAAGTTAGGATCAAAATCCTTGCTGCTGTCCTCTTTGCTGAGTTTTAATCCCATTATCGTGGGAGTGATTGTTGCCTTGCATTCTTGCATATTAAATCTGCCCAACACTTCATTTACATATCTTGCTTGAGAGATAAAATATCCATTTTCATTTTGATCTACTTCTATGCCTAAGAAGTATCTCAGCAAACCCATGTCAGTCATTTCAAATTCTTCTTTCATGACTGATTTAAAATTTTCAATGAGGTAGTCATCATTACCTGTAAAAATCACATCATCAACATACAATACTACAATTAAAATCTTACCATCATTTTCTTTGATGTAGACTGTGGGTTCTCCCTCACATTTGTCAAATTCATTTTCCAGTAGATAGGAATCTATTCTACTGTACCACGCTCTTGGTGCTTGCTTCAGCCCATAAAGAGCTTTCTTCAATCTGCACACTTTGTGCTCTTGGCCTTTCTTCTCATAGCCTAGTGGTTGTTTAATGTAAACCTCCTCCTTTAACACTCCATTTAGGAATGCCGACTTCACATCCATTTGGTAGACTTTCCATTTGTTTTGTGCTGCTATAGACAACACTGCTCTCACGGTTTCCATTCTTGCAACCGGTGCGAAAGTCTCCTCAAAGTCTCTTCCATACTGCTGCTTGTACCCTTTGACAACCAGCCTTGCCTTGTGTCTTTCAATTTTTCCTTCAGCATTGCACTTCGTCTTATAGACCCATTTAACTCCAACAACTTCTTTACCTTTTGGTACCTCAACCAAATCCCAGGTCTTGTTTCTTTCTATGGCTTTCATCTCTTCATCCATAGTTTCTATCCATTTCTTATCTTTAATAGCATCTTCGAAATGAATAGGGTCATCAACATGACAATATAATGCAAACAAAGAATTCATTCCTTCATTATAAATGTCACTCAAGTTTCTAAACTTCTTACCTCTTTCACTTGGTGTGCAAGTGCTTGAAGATGCACTTGAATTTCCTTCTTGTGGTGTGCTTGGAGAAGCACTTTCATTTCTCCTCAAGGGTGTTCCTTGCTGTCCTTGTCTTGGCGCTGCTGTTTGGGGATGTATTTCTACCATCTCCTCATCATCTTCATCATGAGACAAATAGTTTTTAACATTAACTGTTTTCTCTATGCTTCCATCCCAAGCTTCCTCCTCAATAAATTGAACATCTCTACTCACAAAAAACTTCTTGGTAGATGGG
The DNA here is from genome assembly GCA_031772625.1 of Pinus tabuliformis. NCBI lineage: Eukaryota > Viridiplantae > Streptophyta > Pinopsida > Pinales > Pinaceae > Pinus > Pinus tabuliformis. The sequence goes on from CM062805.1 coordinate 124,151,793, forward strand.
ATATACAACCTGTAAGCTTTGGATTCCTCACTGTATCCAATGAAGATACATTTCTCCCCTTTGCTGTCCAACTTCCTCCTTAGCTGATCAGGAATGTGTGCATAGGCCACACATCCAAAAACATTCATGTGGGTGACTCCTTGCTTTCTCCCGCTCCATGCTTCTTCCGGCACTTTGTTCATCACAGCTTTTGTAGGACACCTATTCAAGATATATACTGCACAGTTTACGGCTTCATCCCAATAATCATTTGGCAAATGCTTTGCCTTCAACATGCTCCTCGCCATATCCATAATGGTCCTGTTCTTCCTTTCAGCAACTCCATTTTGCTGTGGGGTGTAACTTGCTGTAAACTGCTTGTGTATTCCATTTTCTCTGCAAAACCATAGGAATTCCTTGGAGATATACTCACCTCCTCTGTCTGTTCTCAAAACTTTGATGCACAGCCCACTTTGATTTTCCACAAGTGCTTTGAAATTTCGGAATTTTTCAAACACTTCTGATTTGTTCTTCAAGAAATAAACCCAAGTCTTTCTTGTAAAATCATCAATAAATGTTAGAAAATATTGGCTGCCTGCTAAAGATGGGGTTTGCATTGGTCCACATAAATCTGAGTGGACAATTTCTAAGGGTGCTTTTGCCCTTATGCTTTTCCCTGAAGGAAAACTTTCTCTATGTTGTTTTCCCAATATGCAGCCTTCACAAAAGCTGTCAGGTTTCTCTATCAATGGTAATCCTCTTACCATTCCTTTTCTGCTCAACAAGTTAAGACCTCCAAAGTTGAGATGTCCAAATCTCAAATGCCACATCCAATTTTCATCCTTTGGCATACTTTGGAAAGCCTCTTGGGTAACTGCTGCAATTTCTTCTTTGTTTTTCAAATCTGCCCTTATTCTGAGAGGGAACATCCTGTTCCTCGTCATCTTCACTTCAGAAATGAATCTTTTGCTGGGTGCTCTATCCATGATGGTGCACACATCATTCTCAAAGAAAACATTGTAACCTTTTTGGACAAGCTGTCCAATACTCAAAAGATTACATCTCATTCCTGGAACATAATAGACATCTGCTATGGTTTTCTTTTCACCTTGCTTTGTAAATATTTTAACTTCTCCTTTACCCATAACAGAAATTTTGCTATCAGTCCCAAGTGTGACTTGTGACTTCACACTTTGATCTAAAGCAGAAAACAAAGCTATGTTTCCTGTCATATGGTTGCTGCAACTGGAGTCTAGAAACCATATATCTTCACTATTTGTCTCAGCCATGTTACAGGCTAACAACACATTATGTTGGCTGATATTTTCTCTAGTGATATTAGCACTAGATCTATTGCTCATATCATGCTGCTTCTTCCTACATTCATTGGCATAATGCCCATATTTTTTATAGTAATAACATTGGACATTGGTTTTTTCATACCTTTGTCCTTGAGCATGATGTTGTCCACTTTGTTCGCTGCTGCCTTGGCCTTGGTTCTGATTTGGATTGTTGCCTCTTCCTTGAGCATTTGCTGGACTGTTCCTTCCTCCTCTGTTCTGGCTTCTGCCTCTTCCTTTCTTGTTTCCTCAACAACTGCAGTCTAGCTGTCTTCACTTTCTCCATGCCTTGATAGGCTGTCTTGAGAGTTTTCCATGCATCTTTGGATGTCTTAGCTGCTGCTAACCTTGGAAACACACTTCCATGCGCTGCTTGATACAAGAAGAAGAGGGCTTTTGAGTCCTTCTTCTTGTAGCTCTTTAACAGATCCTTCTCTCCCTGAGTTAATCCATTAAACTCATTTTCATTTGCTGGTTGTTCAAAACCATCCTCAACTATTTCCCATAAGTCTTGGGAAGCAAACAAGGCTTTCACTGTTATTGCCCAATAGTCATAGTTTTTGCCATCAAATAGTGGGAGCTGCATACCCATGCTATTGCTGGTGCTAGTGCCAGCCATTCTTGCACTACTTGACTATGCTTCAAATACTTCACTTGGATTCTTTTGCTTGAGTCTTCACATTGCTGGAGAAGTTGTTGCAGTAAGAATCCTTCCTTCAGCTTCTTTGAACCCTTCAAAGAGCCTAGACCAGCTCCGATACCACTGTTGGGGATTTTTCTGTCAAAATCCCAAAAACAAAATAAACTGGACACATAGACAATGCTCTGTTTTGCTCCAGGATCTTAGCACAGGAAATCTTTAAAAATTTCTGAGCAGACAGAGATTTACACACATGAAAACGAAATTTGCATTCATCAATAAAATAACTGCTGTTACAGACTTCTTCCTTTCTCAGAGGGATTACACAGGAACATTTGAATTCAACACAAAAATTACTCTATCCCTCCTTTTAAAAGGATTTACACTACATTACAAATAAAACTTATGTCTCTGCTTAAGAGATCAACACACTGTTGTGTGGAAATCACGCATCAATTTTCTCACGCTGCAGCGTTCTATTTTTTTTACATCGCATTGTTGTGCATTACGATTCAATTAGTCAACACACAAAAAAAAACGTTACATATATATGACAACAAAAGCTTACATCCGTTTTCACTTGCCATCCTGCTGTAAAATAAAAAACAATAAAATTAAATGGTTTTACCAACCTTTACTTGTGCCCATACTCCCGCTGAAATAAAATTAAAACCTTTACCAAAACTTACCAACCCACAGTAAATTGCATTTACTGTTTTACTGACATTTACTGGCCGTCAAAAAATGTAACTTTCACTTCACGTAAAATTCATGTTGTAGGCCTGTACTCCAACCATTGAATTCATTTAGATTGCATCGCAGAATCACAAACTCCGAAAGGAAAAGTGGACCATTATTATGTTGGTGTGATTTGCGATATTCGATCAAATCACATCGCAGAATCGCAATCGGCAGTCATCGAAGCAAAACCTTAAAACACATATAATGCGATATGCAATTTGCGATTAAGTCGCATCGCACCATCGCAATTGCAAAAAACACAGGTTGTAACTAAAGGCAATCAGGCTGAGGATGCGACTTGCGATCTGCGATCCCATCGCATCGCAAAGGTAAGGAAAAACGGTTTGCTGCAGTTGAAATTATATTTCAACACCATGGCTACAGTGGCAGTGTTGATCGAAGGAGGCAAGGTCATGGAAAGGTATCCGAGATTGTGTGCCATCGAAACCTGGTTATCCACCACACGTAGTCACCAGCTAGAGGAAGATCGTGCAGAAGGCATGACATTCATGTGGGAGGCCAAGCAGGCGTTGAAGCACAATACTTTTAATTTAGACGGTGAACGGTGAAGCACACTTTTTTAAATTTAATTTCCCCTGCGAAAGGTGAGTTGGCAGATCAAAAACTTTGAAGCTCAAGATCAATTGGTGGATTTTGACTATGAGAACTCGCCAGAGACCGCCAAGAGGATTGCTGTCATGTTTCTGTTTGAGTCTCACAGTGCTTCATTTGAGGTCGAATTTTCTTGGTAGATTGACGGTGTGGTTGTTTTTTAATTAACTTACAACCCTCATATTTTTTTTCTACATTTCTTCAAGATTCAGCCTTGGTTCCTTGGAGCATCCATCTTCCATTTTCAACATATCAGAGGACTGGCATCAAAGTGGCGCAGTGGATGTGGTGGGTTGATGGCAGTCCCCTCACCATGGGCCGTGGTGGTGAACAGTGGTCTACACCATTTTTTGTTTCGTGGGTCTTAGTTTATAATTATATTACATATTGTATTAAGATCCATTTCAACGGTCTGCATATCTTTAAAAGTTTTCCCTATCTAATGATGTTTTGATGCCTTGGTGGCCAAGATTGTTGGTGTTTTTTTCATTTTATTGAAAGCATTGATTACTAAAAGATTGAGGATTGTGATGTAGATCTATAAATCTACCTATCACAATGAATAATTAGATGGCAGAGGCATACTTGAATGAGAGCAACAAGCTCGATGGCATGAACTATTCAAACTAGAAATTCAAATTACAGACTCTTCTTGAGGGGAAAAATGAATGGGCGATTGCAAATGGGGATGAATGAAGCCAATTAGAGTAGGAGTTGGAACAGCTACAAAAATTCAAGATTGGGAGAAGAGGGAGAACAAAGTGAAATTGATGTTGAAATTGTCAGTAAAAGGATAAATTAGCCTTCACATCAAACAGTGTAAATCAACAAATGACATTTGGACAACTCTCAAGGATTTGTATGAGATAAAGAATACAAATCATTTATTATTCCTAAAGAGAAAAATTCTCTCCATAAAAATGGAGGAGAGTGAATCAGTCGTTGCATTCATCTCTCGGATCAAGGAGCTGAGAAACAAGTTGACTGATATAGGGGAGACAGTATTGAACAATGATATCGTCACAGTTACCATGAATGGTATGACTAACAATTATCAGATGTTTATTACATGCCTAAATGCAAGGGAGAAAGCCTCCAATTTTGAAGAATTGACAGGGATCTTGATACAAGACGAAGAGAGGCGGATGACTATGAGACCCCAGAATTAAGATCTTGCATGAATGGTGAAGAAAAATCCTTTCAGAGGGAAAGAAAGCACAGAAGAGAAAGGTGAATGTATACCACAAAGAAATACACATCGAGGCATGTCTTTGACTAGAAATGATTCAAGGATCTATTGTAGCAGCTACAAGCACCCTCCAAAATTTTTCCTTAGCTTCGTTTTGGAGCTTCCCTTCGAACTTTTCACAGTAGCTTTCCTTGCTTCATCAAGTTCACAAGCTTCAGTGCTTTGCTTGCATAAAGGTAGCCTGTTGATCACAACTTCGTCCATTCCCCTCATTGGTTGTTCACCCAAACTTGGTCCAATTGCAGGCTGAGTAGCTTCCCCAAGAAAATTGTGCATTTTTGGAGGGAAACCAACCTTCCCACCAGAAATTGCGCAATCCTGTTTGGTGGCCTGCTAGGTTCCAAGATTTCATAATTCCTCAAGTCAACACTCAGAGCAGGAATTGCATAATTTTCCCTAGCAGGGCTGCTCAACCCAGAATTTGCACAAATCTGGGTAGCAGTGAGCTGCTTTTCTCAGAAATTGTGCAAATCTCCTGGGAAGTCAGTCCAAATCCCAGCCAAAAATGTGCATTTCCTTTAAATAGTCGAACAACCTCTTACATGTGTAGCTGAGTTGACTGGTTCCCTCCGGGATTGAGAAAAACAGACTTGCATGCATGGATTGCTTCTCCCAAGGTAGCATGTAATGGAATCCCTTGTTTTAGGGATCTATGTTTAGCAAGTGGAGGTTACATGCAAGGATGATTTCAAAAACCTCCCGCTAAGTGTCGCTTTCCCTAGATTTGTTGCATGCACGTCACAACCTCAATGTTATCGAAACTCATCAACCGGACATTTTAGAGCTCATTCCTCACATCAACCTTACATCTGTAACATCCCACATTACATCTAGGATCATTCGGCACATTCAACTCAACTATTTTGGGGTAAGCCCACTTTCCATGCCCTGTATTGCATTTCTATCGCTTTCTGTGTTTTCACTTGTGAGAGTACTGTTTTTTTTATTTATTTGAACGATTGATGTCATTCACATGTATACTAGCTTTTCCTAGCACTGTTTCAGCTTTCATTGCTATCCCACCATTGTCGCATGCATGAAACTATTTTTCACGAACGGTTGTTGATTCGACGACTTGCCTCACCCACATGAATGTTGTTCTATTTTCTAAATCTGTCAGTCACCGTTTGCATGCATGATAATTTACTTATGCTTACACCTAGTATCACCATGCATTCACACTCGCATTCACCTTCAGTTGCGCATTGGTGAGTCTGGGTAGCCTTGGCCCAGACTTTGCCTCACCAAGAGCCTCACCAAGACAACACTGTGCAATCCTGAGAGGGAAGGCTCTGTCTTCCTCTCAGGAAATCCCCATTTCTTCCCAGTGACTATCCTCTAGGACCTTTTTACACTTTTTTGAGGAAGAGTGACTGTTGGCCCAGAAAATTGTGCAATGCAGTCATAGAGCCTGCAGCCATTGCTAGCTGAGATTGTGTATTGTGCAATTCCAACAGTCAATAGCCAGACTAGACTATGCATTACACAGTTCCAATAGTTAGTCAGTCTCCCAGGAGCCGAGACTATGTCTTGTGTAGTCTTGGCGGTTAGTCTCCCAACCTCCCGACCGAAATTGCACAACCTTCATGATCAGTCACACAGGTATGTTGCAAGTCAGTTCCCAAGTTCATTTTGGTTTTCGGTTGACAGATTCCTTTCCATGAGTGTTTTCATGTTTCCAAGTATTGCAGGTGATCATTTGCCTCTCAACAGTGTAGGTACAATGGTTTCCAAGAGGGTAGAGTCAAAGACACCATTCAGAGCACATCTAGAGATGCAGTCGATCAAATGTCTATGATCTTGCCTACTGACGAAGACATCAAGTTGTTCGTAGACAAGAACATCAAGATATCACACCAAGTAGCATCATGAACAACAGCTGAAGGCAACATATCGAATGTGGCAAACACAACAAACACAACAAATGCAACGAATGTAGCAAACACAATGAATGCAATGAATGCAAGATGAAAGTTGTTGACAACACAGAGGTAGAACAAAGTTGCAAGATCAAGTAGATCCACTGATGATGAAAGAAACTTTTGAGACTCAGGCTATGAGGTGACGGCGTGACATGAAGATCGCTTGAAGGCAGAGAATGGGACAAAGAAGGAGTTGCATGTGTTGAAGCAGCAACTTAAGTAAGAACATGAAGTTGCATAGACAGACGAATGAGTTGTAGCAGGAACAAGAACACGGGGGCATCACTGACAAACCAATATTATATCACATGTGTTCATATTGGGGCATTAAAAATAGAAAAATCACAAAATAATATATTGGGGTTATAATGAGGGGCTAAAGGGTTTTAATATACCATACAACAATATATATAACATAAGGTATTTTTTATACAATTTTTTGGCCAACTGGAGGTAAAAATATCAGGCTACATGTCACCGGCGGAGGGAGAGAGTTGGAAAGGTTTCATTCACGTTTCATTTTCTAGTTGAGCCCCTCTCCAACCACTCTGCAACCCACCTGCAACCCTAAGCCTTTCTGCTTTTGAACCCTAAGAGGAGCTACGTTTCTGAGTTTGAACCAGACAGGACCACTCCTCAAATCCTTGCCCTGCCTCTTGCTTGTTCGAACTCGTGTCCAACTACCCACTTAGAATACTTCTCTCTAACGAACACATCAACTGCGTCATAGTAGCGGGCTTCTCCAACTGCAGTGAGCACATGAGCGAGACCTACCAATAACTTAAGTTACGGAAACCGCAGATACTCGGTAAGTAGGCAGGAGCCACACACGAGCGCTTGGATGGAAGGATACTACTAAGAAAGAAAGGCAAGGCAAGCTTTTGTCACTGACGATTGATCCAAAAAATCAAGATGAGGTGGGGATGATGAATGAAATGGATACTCAATTACATAAAGAGATACAGAAGGAGATGTGTTGCCATACCGGGTGGGTGGTGAGATTCATCGAGGTTAGTTTTGTCTGCTCGCCTTTCTACCTTTCCAGCTTCAGTGAGACCTATTGCTTTCATTCAAATCTTTGAGCATGTTTTCTTTCTTATACAACCAAGCTACCTTATTTTCACCCACCTAGCTACTCTCTCGTTCTCATTCCGGAGGGAGTCCATAACCTAAAATTAATGTGTTCTATCCAGCTACAGTAACCTTCATGACCAAGGATTTAAAAAATGACAGGTTCTACGAACACCCCACACAAATAGAAGAAGAGGTGAGGAGTTCACTTGTGGAGTGAAACAAGTAGTATTAGCAGTTGATTCAGAGGAGTTGGCTTGTGGAATGCAACAAGCGATATTAGCAGTTGATTCAGAGGAGTTGGCTTGTGGAGTGCAACAAGTGGTATTAGCAGTTGATTCCAGGTGTTGTCGATCATAGTGTTGTATTAGATTTTACCCAGCAAATCTCTATAATATACAGTTACATCCTTAAATAATTCTCTTGGCCCCTTCACAAACATGCTCACAATTTCGACTTCTTTTAAGAAAAATTGATAACTTGAGACTTCAGAATTTTAGCTTCTTCGATTTGGATTTTGACTTTGCAAAACATTCTCAGGACTTTTTTCATGTAGCTTGAACTTCAAAAATTTGGTAACCTTTGACAGTGGTCTCAAAATAGGACTGATGCCCAACATAGACCTTCAACTAATGCATATGACTGGATTTTTTGGAGATTATCCTTCTAGTTCTTATGCACAGAACCATACACAAATTTTGAACTATAGACAAAGGATTTTACTCCTTTATAGGATTGATATAGTTGCCAATAGGAGGGCCTTAAGTGCCTTGCAAAACTAGAACAATACATTCTTAATAATTTCACTGATCAGTAATGTACATACCAAATTCTGTGTAGATGTTCATAAATTGGGTGATTCGGAAGATTTAGACCTAGGGGCACCTTTTTCTTTTTTCTCCAATGTGAAGAGGTGTGGCTTCTATTATGCTGCTAGATAATTCCTTTGACTCTTCACAAATATGGTCCTTACGCCTTTGCTCTAATAAAGAAGTTTTGCAGTCTTGATTTTAGAGAAAAGAGGGCTTTGTTCATTTCTTATTTTCATTGTTCAAGACTTAGGGAAATTGGTGTACAAAACAGAAATACATGTGTTCCTCTAGAGCAACAAATTCATCATTGAGGATTTCATAACTTGTGTAATTTTGATACTCATTATCAGAAATTCCAATGTTTGGTGCAAAATCCTTATTGGTGTCATATTTGGAGTAAAGTCTCTCGTCCTCAGAGGGATATTCTATCCTCAATTCTTGTGACAAGTCTAGGGAGGTTATTCCAACACTTTTATAACATGACATAGTCTCAAAACCCTCATGACGAATGCTTGTGAACGGCTCAGACTCAAACTTCCCCTCTTCTTTGTGATCACCAGACATCGATGGTCCATGCAAGTAGTGTATAGGACTTTCCTCTACCCAACCCAAAAGATATGGTTTGATGATTGATCCATACTGATGGGAGGATCATTATGAGTGTCCAGGCTTATGTTTTCATTATTATGATTATCATGTACATAAGCCATAAGAGAAGGGAGTGTTCTTGTTTTTATTTTTGAGCATAAATCCCACTCCGAATTCATCTCAAAACTGCTACTACTTTCTTCTTATGTATCTGCAACATTGTTTCCTATGGGGCAGCCAATAAAAACATCACCAACCTGATGCCAATCCTCACTAGAAAGAGTGACAATGTATCATTTGAAGGTGGTGTAATAATGCCATCACATGTCTCATGTTGGTACTCATTTATGTGTTAAGAAATCACTTTAGATGCTAAAATGGCCCTCCTTTTTGTCATTGATGTTGCAAGGTTGTTCGTGTTACAAATATCTAGTGTTTTCATATTCAAATATGGTTCTTATGCCTTTGCTCTAATAAAGAAGGTTTGCAGTCTTGATTGTAGAGATAAGAGGACTCTGTTGATTTCTGCTTTTCATTGTTCAAGACTAGGAGAAATTGGTGTACAAAACAGAAATACTGGTGTTCCTCTAGAGCAACAAATTCATCATTGAGGATTTCATAACTTGTGTAATGTTGATACTCATTATCAGAAATGCCAATGTTTGGTGCAAAATCCTTATTGCCATCATATTTGGAGCAAAGTCTCTCGTACTCGAAGGGATATTCTATCCTCAATTCTTGTGACAAGTCTAGGGAGGTTATTCCAACACTTTTATAACATGACACACTCTCAAAACCCTCATGACGGTGCTTGTGAAGGGCTCAGAATCAAACTTCCCCTTTTCTTCGTGATCGCAAGACATCGATGGTCCATGCAAGTAGTGTATAGGACTTGCCTCTACCCAACCCAAAATATATGGTCTGATGATTGATCCATACTTATGAGAGGATCATTATGAGTGTCTAGGATTATGTTTTCATTATTATGATTATCATGTACATAATGCATAAGAGAAGGGAGTGTTCTTGTTTTTATTTTTGAGCATAAATCCCATGCCAAATTCATCTCAAAACTGTGACTACTTTCTTCTTCTGTATCTGCAACACTATTTCCTATGGGGCAATCAATAAAAACATCACCAACCTGATGCCAATCCTCACTAGAAAGAGTGACACATGTATCATTTGAAGGTTATGTAATAATGCCATCACATTTTTCATGTTGGTACTCATTTATGTGTTAAGCAATCACTTTAGATGCTAAAATGTCCCTCCTTCCTGTCATTGTTGCCACAAGTTTGTTCATGTTACAAATATCTAGTGTTTTCATATTCGAATTTTGAGCAGAACCCCTTTTCCATAGGTGCTCCACTTTCATCCCCAAGAATGTTATCATTTCCTTCAAAATGACCAAGGAGGCCTTCCTCTTGTAGGGTTGTCAACAACTCTTGATATGTACCATTAAATTTCTGATCTTTGGGTGGCAATTTTTGAGGAATATTTCAACTAGAGATTTGAGAGAATGTATGCTCTTTGGGCTATAAGAATGCTTCAGCTAGCCACCATGCCCTTGTCCTAAATAAATCATAAATAACCTTATCATGGAATCTTCATGTCTTTCCATCAATTCGCATATATGCTTCATAAATGCTAGGACATGTGGGGCAGTAGAAAAAGAGTTCCCCTCACACTGTGGAAGTCCCTTGTGATAGCTAGGAGGACAAGATTTTTGTGTGACAACCTATTATTGTATGATACACAGAAATAAAATATGTCGAGAAACTTAAGATGTGTATAAAATCATCACATGAAACTCCTATTCTATAATCTCTCATACTTCCATGAAAATTTCATTACAAAGGTGAAATATTTATAGTGTAACCTACAACTACCTTGAGCGATGTATAAGATATTCCTTTTGATAAATTATGGATGGAAACTTCAACCATAAATTGTTGATATAAGTCTCTATCCTTGCAAGAATTATGGTACCTGTAATGACTGCTAGAAATAATTTGCGGGAATTTTAATAAATCCTCTCTCATGGCTCTTTAAATATTTTTCTGATACTTTATATTTAGAGGCAGTCTGATCAATTATAGGTCTTTAATCCTCGCTTTTGTTGCGCCACTCTAATTGCTTAAATAGGTGAGAGTTAACCTCTAATTCCCCATGCTCTGTTTCTCTGTAGGGTGAAATTCGTAGCACAGTTAATATATTTAGTTCAAGATTTAGATTTGAATTATGTTTAAAATATTATTGTGACATCGGATTTAAATACTCTGATATGTCATGAGGGTAATTCTTGTGATTTTTAAGACAAGATATGAACTAGAACATGATACATATGGATTTTAGATGGATTTGGAGGTTCATAGACAATTTTTTGGTCTCTTGTTTACTAGCACGAAATAAACAAACACAAATTCTTTCAGGCACAAAGACTAGGAATAATTCATTTCAAAAATATTCATATGTTAATATGGAACAAAAGTGCAAAGAATATACACAAATGAATCAAATTTCTATTTATATCCATAGATCAGAGCCTGGCAATGTGTTGTTCATCAGCGTTATTGTATTTGGCAATTTGGAGATATGGTCATGACATGAGGAGCATGAATTTCGAGAGAAGTGGCATGAAATTCCAGTATTTCACTAAGGCTAATATAATGTCTACTATCATAAACACTCAGACTCACTAGTCTCCACACAATATCCCAGTACCCAAAAAACATAGTTGGAATACTTTCGAGACGTGAGTTTAGCATGATTGTCACTACTGTTGGAAGTTTGCGGGAAAAATTGATCTTCAGTCTAGGGTACTACACAAATTGTATGTTAAGTTTGGAGATATTTTCATATTCCAGCAAGAATATTATGTTGAGAGAGCCTTTCCAAAGGATTTTCTAGTCATGTTTCAGAGTAAGTGTTCTAGTTTGGAATATCCAGATGTAGAGTGAGGGTTTGTAAGGTAGCATCACACATGCTTGCATCAGAAATATGCTGCTATCAATAAGAAGTGGTTGTAACATTCTAGATCTTTAGTGATCAGATAGAGAAGACACTTGGAGCTATTGATGGGCTCAAAATAAACATGGTTTGTACTGATTGAGGTGCTGGTCACATGATTTTGTTTTCCATTAGTTCAAGTACAATGAGGAAAGTACCTTTAGTATGAACAAATGGTTATGGCATCAAATTTTTTAAGAGCATCAAACCAGCATTGGATTAAGTCTTCATAATAGCAAAATTCATCTTATGCATGAAGGTTATGTAATCCTACACTTAGGATACACCTTAAGACAATAAAATCTTGAGATTCGTATTTGGTGATCTAAATCATAAAGGGAGAATTATTTGTTTGAAGAAAATATTGAACCCCCTCATTCATAAGGTGGAACCTATTTCATTTCTAGATCGAGTGCCAATGAACTAATAATAACTCATCCAAATTTAGGTGCAGATTCAAGGTACAAATGATTTGTGGTTGATCTAATTATGTTAGCTTCTACTAATGAAAAATTCCACACAGTCAATCTCTTCTTCTGTAGAGGTAAAAATATCAACTAAAATCTTAAATATGTCCATTGTTTAAGTTCCAAGAAAGCCCTAGCTTGAAATCACATCTATATTGGTATCTAATTGTGTTCAAGAATCAATCAAATTTGAATGAACAATGGTCCTCAATGCATTGATTCATTATCTTCACTCATAAATTCCACATAAATTCTTTAGTGACTTTTATTATTTCCATCACAGTTCTAAGATTCCCATAATTTGTTTCTAGACATGCTTGAGTTGTGGATCAACAAAGTTGTGAGTGGAGACAAGGAAAGGTGACCCAAAAACAACCCCAAAGTTGAAAATTGTTGGCTTTGAGAAGAGTTTGTGACCTGTTAGAGGTAATTCTGCCAAACCTAAGTTGTAGATTCCAAATTGTCTTGCTAGTGGAATTGCAGTATGTAGCTTATTTTTGGTAGAAGCCAAAACCCTTCATTTGTTGATCTTAAATTATTGAGAAAATGACTCAAATTGATGAGTTATTAGAGTTACTAAACAATCTAATAATCTCTACTATCAACAACACAAACAAACTCAACAAAGAAACTTCTGCTAGACAACAATTTGTGGTCATCTTTGAAACAATATTAGATAGCACTTTCTTTTTCACATAAGACATCAATTTATAACTATATTTGTAATTATTCTAAGAACTATTTCAAGTTAAGTTCTAAATTTGCTGGTTAAGCTTAAACAACCATTCATCAAAACAATTTGGCTTCTCCTACCATTTGTTTGTGATCTTCCTTAAAACATCATATTCCTAGAATATACTTATTCCTAGAGTATATTTAACTATTGGATACTATCTACTTACATGTTTCAGCTTTGTTTTTTCACTCTCACACACCTTAAAAGAAAAAAGGTTTGAAACCAGATATTTAAACATTATGGAAAATTTGCATCATTCATCTGCAAGGAATATGAAAAGTGATAAATGAACTTGAATAGTCATTTTGAATCCCAAAGGCCTCTTAAAAAATAAAACTCAAAAAATAAAAGTCACATAATATTATATTACATTTGAATCTTTGTATTTGGTTAAGACTTATCCTTCCAGTTATGCCTGCCTGACACTTTTCTTATCCAGCATAATCTCAAGGGCTCTGTAAAAATTAAACATTTTGTAGAGTCCAAGAACATAGGAGCAACTGAATGTCTTTAATATAAATTCCAGGCACATTTATCTCATACACCTTCACTTTTGAACTTTGAAAATGGTGGAGGCTCTCTCATAGGTTTTTGAGTTTCCAGACTATTTGATTGAAGAGATGTTGACATGTGTGCCAGCAGAATATATCTAGAAACTGGGCACCCTCCACGAGGAATGGAACAAAATTTCATGGTTGATCGCAGGTGATGTGGACAACAATCGAGATTGTTGGGCATACTCCACCCACTCAAGAAAATGGCAGAGCACCCCTTTATCCCTTCCCTTCATTAAATTTTATCAAGAAGATGCAAAGCAAATTCCTACTCCATTTAGTTACCTGGCATCAACCACAGGCTTGTTCTTGTTTCAAAGAAATGTCAGCCACTCCAAATATAGTTTTAAATTTTGGAGAAGGCATTTATCTTAGCAAGTGCAGATTCTGAAATATTTGAGAACTTCCAATTACACCATAAAATTTTCAAAAATTCTCTTTTTCAAATTTGGATTTTGAAATATTTTAAAAATCCAAAGTATATCATCAAATTTTCAAAATTTCTTTTTTCTTGATACAAATTCTGAAATATGTCGAAAATGTTCAATACACCATAGGAGTTAAACTTTCTCCAAATAGTTCTTTTAGCATCATGGCTGGATAAGACATGGTTTCCATAGGAGCTGCAATAATACTACAATAATTTTCCCCATAGGAGCTGTCGAAAGTTCAATTTTGCCATAGTTGTCAATTTTAATAGGTATTTACATGGTTGAAACAATTTCAAGATGCAAAGATGTTTGGCCTATCTAAATTAATAATGGGCATTTTTAGAAAAGCATTTGAAATTTTGGTTACAAATAATGTTAAGACTATGCATTAAAAATAGTTGTACAATGTTTTTCAAAGTTCTGGTACAACAATAAATCAACTCTCAAAATTGTTTTAGTAATATGTTTTATTTCTGGTTTTAGTTTCATTTGAGGAATCCACTGATAGTACATTTTGAATCAAAGTGTTTCATCCAAATAGTAATGTTTCTTCATGCTTTTTGGAGCTTTGAATTGACATTTCATACTTTGCTTGCTTGCTCCTTTTTTTTTATAATAAGCAATATGCTTGTGGAATTTTACTTACTTTTTATTTATTTATGTGAAAAAACAGATGGAGTTGTTTTATAAAATTGCTACTGGTTAATAAAATTCTATCATTGGCGTGGGCAAGTGTCGAGAAGGTTGTACATTTGCTAAAATTCATGATGAAATTGTGGATGATGAAATCATTGGATACCCTTTTGATTTTATCCGGGATGGAACAGGTTTAAATCCAAAGCAACAGAAAAAATGGAAAGTTTGTACGACACTTGTAGGCATCAAGAGGAAACTAGGCACATTTTATGTGGAAGAACAATGTTCAAATATAGCGAAAACAATACCAATCTTTGAAAACATTGAAGTGAATGTCGAGGGACCTATGCATAAACTACCAAGAGTTGAAAATATGTCTTTGTCAGTGGAACAAGCCATAGTTGTTGATCCTAGTGTATTGTAATCTTGCGAAAAAAAAGTTAAAAGTTTAATGGAAGAGTTTTTCAATGAGAAAATTACTCTCAAAGTATATTCAAAAAAGGGAGAATCTAAAATAAAGATCCATTGTGAAATTTGTGGCATTGATTATGGAGTAGGTGATGTATCCTTGGCAGCACGAACAACACACAACTTCAAAAACCATCATATGAAAACAGGGGCCCATCAACAACACCTATAAATGGCAAGTGGTAGTGAAATTCCTTCATGTAACGAAGTACAAAAGACAGTGATGGTTGGAGATCAATTTCATCTTGATCAAGCAATAATACTTCTAGATGCTTTCAACAAGACACAAGAGCCTAATTTGTTCAAGGTGGTGGAAGCAACACTTGCAAACTATAAGGGCATGAAAAAAGTGAGAGTGGAATGTACAAGATGCAATAAATGGTTTTGTTTAGTGCTGACAAGTGGTAATATTGTCAGTTCTCTAAATGAACACATGAAATCAAAGAAGCACACTGCTACTACTACAAATGAGGGTTCACATGAGGAGATTGGGTTGAGGAGTGGCATGGTTGGGAGACCCAAAAGCCTACAAATGATAAGTACCAACAAAGTTTGACTAGGTTCTTGGTCTCATTATCACCATTAATATTACATAGGGGTTCTACAAGTGTAGATCCTTCTACTTCAGGTATGTTAATTAACAACTTAGACTAAACTTGAATATGAATTTGTATATTATTTTATTTATCTTACTTCAAATTTATTTGTTTGTTGTCATCTTATTACAGCTCAATTATCTCCCTTGTTACTACAATGTTGGGGTTATTGGTATCCTTATATTGATAGAAATGGGGAGAGATTGGAAACAAAGGTCCTAATGGATGATCAAAGGGGTGGAAAATTATGGGCCATAGAGAAGCATACCAAGATCATGTTATGTTATGAGGGTATTGAATGTCGTATTGATGGTACATATCGACATATTCATTGCCAGAGGGCTTCTGAAACAGGGGTCCCATTTGATTCATTAACATGCAACTTTTGTAAGTTGGTTCCAGAATGTGATGACTTCAGGATGCAATTATATAGTGAATCAATGTGCATTGATAAAAGAAGTGAACAAGATATAGGAAAAGGTAGAAGACTCAACTATTTGACTCACAATGAACTGAAGAATGCTGCAAGGGTTACACATGCTAACCATAGATCAAAAATGCGATCTCTTTGGTGGGAGAGGACAAAGGTTGCTACACACTCTATTAGAATGAGATCCCTAAAGGAAAAGTTGTTTGAATCGACAAAAAGGAAGGATGTCTTTAGGTTTTGCAAGGATGTGTGTGAGGCACATAAGCAAGGAAAATTACAAGGTAAAGATGCAGTTTGGGAATTTTTCAAGGATATTTTTCATAACTTGATGCATGCAAAAGTAGGGAGAAGGTATAGTACATCCACAAAATCCCTTTATGAGATGATCAAGTTATGGGGAGGCCCTAGATTACATAGCTTTATTAGCTTGAATCTAGACGGTCCTTCAATATCTACGAGTTTAAGGCAAGTTAGAAAGTCATTAGCATATATCCCAGGGGAGCACGAGCATATTTTTGAGGCAGTTGAAAATTTTTATGCTTCTTATAAAGCCAAGCATGGTATAGATGGCCCAATTCCTGTATTGTTCGCTGAAGATGAAATAGTTGTGAAAAAATATGTTAGGAGGGTAGCAAAAAGTGATACACTGGTGGGGTTTTGTGGTACGAAAGAAGAACATCAATGCAAATCACATTTCTTGGTGAGAGTTGGTGACAGAGTTGTAAGCTATGAGATTATAACAGATTCTTTTAAGAACAATGTTATTGGCCATTACGCATGTGTTATTATTGCAAACCCTTTACATGAAAGGCTTCCTTGTTTGGTTGTGGTTGTTCATCCAACATGCAGTAGGTTTAATGCAAATTTTATTTATCAACAATGGGAAAAGGTAGAATCTATGTGGAAGAAATGCGTGGAAAATAATTTGGGACCTATTGTTGGTCATTCCTCGGATGGGGACAGCAGAAGAAGACAACTTATGTTGAAGGATTATTCTTCAACATCAGGTATTCGATATAAAATTCCTTGGGAAGGGTGGAGGCTAAGCGGGTTGTACGATGGTTGTAATGTAATAGGATTCAATGACCAAGATTACATCCACAACAGCAAAAAGCTAGTGAATCCTTTGTTTAGCAGTCAACGAGAATTGGTTTTAGGAAATGACTACATAAATTTTGGTCATGTCAGAATAGTTTATCACACTTTTAAAGTGGATGATCACAAGCTTAATGTTGAAGATATAGAGAGGATGGATCGAAAAAATTGGGGATCCGCACAACGCATTGCTTCAAGGCATGTTCAGAGGTGTTTGAAAGAGTTGAGAAGTACACCAAGTGGAAAGTTAGAGAGGAAACTAGCTACAGATACTTATCTAATGATTGTTGCTGATTACATTGACATCCTTATGTCTCATAGTTTGAGCCTTTGGGAAAGGGTGCAAAATGCTTCACGAGTTCATCATTTCTTCACATTATGGTTATGTTGGGTACAGAAACAATCTCATACTAATGTCAACATAAATTTCATCAGCAGAGAAGCATATTAAGATGTGAAAATTTCTTGCCATTTTGCAGTTTTGTTGATGAGATTGTTTCAAGATCATTACTCTAACCTTCCATGTGTTTTACACTTGACTCGGTCAGATGTATGTGAGAACTTCTTTAGTATATTTGGTGGGATGGTTGGAGTGGAGAGGGCCTATGATTTCACTGACTTGCTTCATGTGTTGGAACACTTAATAGAGTTACTGAAGAAGAATCAAATCCCCAATGGCTTCATTTTAATAAATCTAATAGGAAGCAAGAAAGCATTTGGAATAGATTGCACCAAGAAACAATACAAAACATTGATATGTTGTCACAATATGATTCAATATCCATAGACGCTAAAATTGTAGAAACCTTAAGATTGGATTGAAGGATGCACAAGACATTTTGTTAACTCTTGGAATGCAACCAAAAAATTACACTCAATCTTCTTGGTGGGTTAAACCGTGGATAGAGGATCAAAATTATCCAACATTCCAAATTGTGGATGAAGTATTTGATGCTTCTCCACCGAGTTGTTCCAACTCTATATTCCAATCTTCATCATCATTGGTACAGAATGAAAGTGAATTGCAAATAATGGAAAGTGAGTGGAGACACGAGTTGGATGAAATTTTAGATTCAATTGATGAAAATGGAAGCAAAACGATAAAGCCAGTGGTGGATCTTGATGGTAAGGATATGTTTAAAGCATGTTTGGTTAGTCAGTTGAATGGAAATCCGACATTATCGAAAGATAGGTTGACAAAAGTGAGAAATGGGGTCTACTTTAGGTGAGATGGGAAGGCTCCACAAAAGGGTGTTTCAATTGGCTTTGGAATTGGATCAGATTGTGGGGTGTTGTTTGAAAGCAACTCAATTCCCCCCACTGAATGTACTGCAAGAAAAGGTGTTCCTCGAAGTACAAAACAAGGTGTTTCTTGTGGAACGTGGTACACTAGAAGGGTTCAAAGACTAAGGAAGAAAGATGGTAATAGGGTGTTTGATTACCATAATGACATTGAGATTTTGGATAGATTACAAGGCATCGAGATTTAATTATGTTGGTATAGTAGAATAAAGGGGCAACACATGTATAAGTATGATTTTATAGATCATGCATTTGTACAACTTGAATATGTTATAGCGATCACAAACTTATCATACAATGGTAGGAATGATACATACAAATTAGAAGAATGTGATTACAAAGTTTTTTTAGATGTTGTGAAAAATTTGAACAAGGTAGGTTTTCAAAACATTCTACTTTCTCTTTCCTTATGTATTTCCATATGTTGAATCATTTATAAATAATTATTGGTTGTATTTTTGTTGATTTCTTCATATGAATCTGATGTGAATAGTTCAAATGGTGAATGTTCAGGATGTGGTTCGGGATAACTCAACCTTCTTTTGCTACCTGCTTTTTGGTGTAAATCTCTTTCACTAGTCATTCATCCTTTTGTAGTTGTGTTTCATTCAAATTTTAATTTGGTCCCTCTAAAGTTGGTCCATTTAATCATGAAAAACAATAAGAGGTGGTTCCATTTTCATGAATATGTTTTATGGATAAGTATGTGGTTCTTCTCACTAATGTTAACATTTTCCTTGAATTTTTAGATTAATGGTTTGCTCGCTAGAAAGGATATCAAGGATCTGATGGCACAAGCTTCAGTCATGATGGTTTTTTCTCACTCAAGTCAACAAATTTACACCATAGCAATGTGTAGCACATGAAGTGCATTTTATTTTGAATCTTTATGTGGTATTTGGCTTTCCTATTTTTTAAATTGGACATATAAATCAGAGTCTGTAGTTCAAATGTGCCATCAGATTCTTTTTGGAAGTATTTATGTTTTGGCCATATGCATGGGGCCTACAACAATTAAATTACATTTGGTTATTATTGTCAATTGAGTCCTCAATCATATTTTGGGAATTTCCTTTCAATGCTTTCACTAAACGACATTAACATTAATTACTATCTGTAAAGGCTTTTGGACATGTGATGGTAGTTTGTTTTTAAATTATTTGCAACTTTATTGAGATATGTGCTTCTGGTAGATTCTTTGGGTGATGGCACTTTGCTTTTTTATTTTTGCCTACATTGATATACATGTGTTTGATGGGCCTTGCAATGTGTGTGTATGATCCAAGGGCTATTTTAAGGTGAATGGTATCTAATTTTTTGCATCGGATTGACAAGAATTTGATAGGGTGAATGGTATGCAAATTTTAATTGATTTTATTTTTCCAATGAAAGAATGCATACGTTTCTATTTCATGGTTTGCAAAAGGAAAAGACATAGCAAAGTGCTTATAGCATGACATACCAGCTCCAAAAAGGAAAATAAGGCCACTTGGTGGCCACTTTTCACAAACTTTCATACAAAATATGCCTATGATCTCTCTCGGGAACATAACTAGAAGAAAAAAATATGTGTTGTTGAGTGAGGCAGGTTGTCAATGGGAGGTGATGTAGAGCTAGTTCCCAGTTTTCTATTGCTTATTGGTCTCTACATTATCCCAGAATCCCCAAGATGGCTGGTAAGATTTTAGAATTCTTGAATTTATGTTTAAGGTCAGGATCACGATCAGTTATGGCTTCCTTATCAGTTTTGGAGGGGTTTGATTATTCAATAGTTACTGAATGCTTTGTGTTTGTATTTTCAGCAAACCAAAATTGGAATCGAAAATAGGGTGGCAAATCCCAACAGGCCCATGGCTAGCATATGTATTTTATAGTATTATGTTGTCCAAACCCCATACCAAAACCTAATATCAACAAATATGTAGTACATCTTTATTAGTGTTTATATGAATACCAATGGCTCTATATGACTAGTGTAAAACATAGATTGATTTGATAGAGGTTATATGCATGCTTTGTGAT
This sequence comes from Pinus tabuliformis, assembly GCA_031772625.1. Classification (NCBI taxonomy): domain Eukaryota; kingdom Viridiplantae; phylum Streptophyta; class Pinopsida; order Pinales; family Pinaceae; genus Pinus; species Pinus tabuliformis. Next base: position 124,172,496 of record CM062805.1, read on the forward strand.
GTAGTGGTGACGCAGGCCGAAACGAGGCCTAGAAGGGTTTTATCAGACATTGGGAACCTAGGGTGTCATGCTCAAAAACCCAATGGGGGTGATGAGATCAAGCTAGAGTAAGAAGGCTTTCTCATTCCTAGAACATATGTATTATTTTTTTAAATTTGAAAACCCCTTATGTAGTACTCATGTTTTATCAGCACATAGTGGAAACTTCAGTTTTATAAAGAAGTTTTGATTGTGAGCTTATCCTCTCCGGTCAAGCATTTTTCTCTAACCATATGCTTGTTCAGGCATTTTAAACCCTCTTTTTTCGGGGGCTAATGAAGAGAAATGTGTATGTGACACTTTGGGTGTGTAATTCTATGTCCAAAGAAAATCTAGGAAGCATAATCAACTTGTTGATAAGAAAGTGCCAAGGTAGATTCAACTTCCCAATATGATGCTCTAGTCTTTTGCAAATATTTTGGGGTTTTTACCTATTAGAGTTAACAATTAGAATTGGGTGTATAGGAGGTTTGGTGTTGATGTCAAGAATACAAGTGCTACAACAAAGTCATCGTCCATAGTATGTACATCATCCATCATTGTAGAAATTGTGTGTGATTAAAAAGCTGCCTGATTTATTTATCATATAACAATCCCCAGATGTTAGTATGCAGCATGAGGTGAATGATATGAGTTCACTACTACTGGGCTTTATATGTTGGACTCTATTTCAAATCGATAACTGTGTGTGGATATATTGAGGTCAATAACATGGCTCTTTGCTTGCCTATTTAGTTGGGATGGTTTACATGTATTTATTTTACTTCCGTTGGTTTTGTTTTACTTTCCCAACATTGATGAAGCAGATAATGAAAATCAACTTGCTGTAATTGAATATGTTCAAGATATTTACCATTTCTATTGGTATACATAGGTATGCCCCTTTTTTCATGGGAGCCTTGCAAACTGTTTTTGTTCTATTCATAGGATAATCAAGGTTGATCCTTATATTCAGAATTGTCAACAAACTCTCAGCAAATATCTAGTACTCATCCTCAAACTGGGTTGTCTTCAATATACCCTTTAAAAACTCGGCTTTAAATGATCAGTGATATGCACACAATATGCAATGAAGAGAAAAGGGATGAGATGGATGTGAAACCATAGCTGTCATCGGAAATGTTCCACGGATCTGAGACTCTCAAAGAGAAATTATTCTTTTAGGAATGATATAGTCCTCTAAAATGAGGGTTGTAATACTTCAATCAAGCATCTACAGAGGTTCGGCCCATCTCCCAAGATCATAGAAGATTTCAATCTTTAAGTATATCCTCGTATATGCTGGAGATTTCTATACTACAATTATGAATACTGGTTAGGGCACAAACACAACTAGCTTCAAGTGTTGATGGTAATCCTGGTCACTAGTTAGGGCTCTTAGCTTTAGTCCTCATTCTCCTCTCCCTCAATTACTGTTATTATCCATAGAAAACACCCAATCACTGATTTAGAGCTTGGTAGCTCCTCCTCAACGAATCTTGAAACATTCCCATGTTGGAAATAATATATGCGTCAGTATTCAGATCTAGAATATACATGAGCAAAAACACATAATTATAGTTCATTTTATGCCTTAAGATCCTAATCCATCATTAGATCTAATCCCTCATCATCCGCTAAGGTTCATCCTTGGTTGAGATGCAGCAATTCACCCTAACCCAATAACCTGCATACTAGATCTCACACTTCATCAGATATTCGATACTTGCAGACCTTGGACTAATGATCTTCTCCTCCTTTTATAATTTTTTAGGCCTTTCTCAATAACTTGGACCAAAACCACTTAGGACCAATACCTTGGACCAAATGCCAATGGTCAATACCTCGGACAAAATACCTTAGACCAATACCATGGACCAAATACCTCAAATCAGAAATTTAGATTTCCAAGGTATACGCGCTTTTCCTTCTGTGAAAGTGTGTGTGTACGTATACGTGACTTGTATACATTGAACCTACGTGTATACACATCTTGGTCAATAATGAACCTGCGTATATCTCTCTTTCGTCATTCTGTGAAGACTGATCTGTAATTCTTTGTTTTTTACCTACTATACTGTGATCTTTCATCTAAGTGAGTTGCCATCAAGGACAATACCTATATCATAATGCCAATAATCTCCCCCTTTGGACTTGATGGCAAAAACCACACCAAGTCACTCTCCCCCTTTGACATCAAGGACAAAGGGTCATGCTCCCCCTGAGTGCATGTTGAATTCTCTGATATGCTGAAGTGTACTGATTGAGCTACCATGGTCGAGTCCATGCTCCCCCTGAGCACAAGCAAAGTCTGCAAAAAGATGTTCTAAAAAAATAGCATGACTCAATACATACATCACCAATGACCTTAATGACTCATACATACTTCCATCTCCCAACCAGGTGGGGATATACCAAAATTTGACTCATCCTCCCAACCAATTGGGGATATACCAATTGTTTATACATGACAAAAACAAGAAACATTATATCATCTATCCCATGTATAATGGGGTTACAAATTAGGTATTTTCATGACCTTTACATTAAATGATATACATGATATATGTAACAGAGACCAAATATCTTAAACAATACCATGATAGTCATCATCAACTATCATATGATCTGTATCATCAGCAGCATCTTTCAACAACATTCGTACCAACAACCTATATATGTTCATCATTAGTTCCCAAATATCATCAACCTGTGTCAAAGTATGTCGGCATATATTAACTCATCCTTTTGATCACATCAAGATCAACTTGCTTCATTACCTTATTATAACCTTCCATGAATCAACTAAGCATATGTCATATCTCCAAGCAGTAGCACAAAATCATGCACATATGTATGTGAAAACACCATAGACATCATTATCAGGAACTGTATGATCTTTCCGAAGAACCTTCATTATATCATCACTAGGGAACATCCCACATCATCAACCATAATAATCAACATATGTGAGTATCAACCATGTTTGCCCCCTAAACTCGTTCCACCTGTACACTGTCAGATATGATCATTGCATATGTCAGTAAGAGATATCAAAGCATCATCATCAATCAGATATATATCAAGCTATCAACAACTTTATGAGGACCAATATATTTCTACATGTTATCAACAGATTGTAACCATCATCAAACAGAGCAAATAATTGACAGAACCATAGCAGACCCCTTTTTCCTGAGTCTGGCCCACTGCTTTTCTTCAAACTGACATATACGTGATTGTGCCCTTAGAAACCTGCATATGTATGCGAATACGCTTCATGCAACTTGTGTATAACCACCTTTCTCTGAAAAAATAGGATTTAACAGCAGGATGATGCAACAACTACTCCTAGTTTTTGTTTGAGATATTCAAATGTCTCTCTGCGCAGTGGTTTAGTGAATATATCACCAACTTGCCCTTTGGAGGGAACATACTCCAATTTGACCTTTTGTTCAAGCACTTGTTCACGTAGAAAATTATATTTGATGGGTATGTGCTTGGTCTTGGAGTGCATGACTGGATTCTTTGAAATAGTGATGGCACTTGTATTATCACATAGAATGGAGATGGGTGGAGTACATGTGATCTGAATGTCTTGCAAGGTTTGCATCATCCAAAGTAGTTGTGTGCTCCAAGATGCAGAAGCCATGTATTTTGCTTCAACTATAGATAATGCAATTGAACTTTGTTTCTTACTGAACCAAGACACTAACGTGGAACCCATATAGAATGCACCACCACTGGAGTTTTTTTGGTCATCAACACTTCCTGCACAATCTGCATCTGTATATGCATGAAGTGTAAGATCTGTATCTCTAAGATGCCATAAACCAAAGTTCTGTGTTCCTTGAAGATATTTGAAAATCCTTTTGACTTCTTGAAGGTGTGATTCCTTTGGATTTTCTTGGAATCTTCCAACTATTCTGACTGCGTGCATGATGTCAGGTCGGGTACCTGTTAGATAAAGCACACTTCCAATCATCGATTTGTAAATTGGTTGACGTACTGTTGCTCATTCATTATTTGAGTTAAACTTCATCCTGTTACCATTGGGGTACATACTGGTTTAGAATCTTCCATGCCATACTTTTTCAGGATCTATTTGAGATATTTGGTTTGTGAGAGAAAAATACCATCTTTATTTTGTTGAACTTGTAGACCAAGAAAATAGGTAAGCTCACCAAGCAGGGACATTTCAAATTCTTGCTGCATTACTGAAGCAAAATTCTGACTCATGGATTCTTCATTGTTACCAAAAATGATATCATCAACATAAACAACAATTATTAGTACTTTATCAGTGTCAATCTTTGTATATAGATTGTTATCTGCTGACCCCTTTGAAAAACCCTGTTGGTGGAGATATTTGTCAAGATGGTAATACCATGCCCTTGGAGCCTATTTTAGACCATACATAGACTTTCTGAGTCTACATACAAGTTTTGCATCATTTCGAAGAATGAATCCTTTTGGTTGTTCAATATAGACTTCTTCTTCTAAGTCTCCATTAAGAAAGGCAGATTTTACATCCATTTGGTATACATTGAATTTCTAAAAACTAGAAAGAGCAAGAAACATTCTTATGGCTTCAAGTCTAGCAACAGGTGAAAAAGTTTCTTCAAAATCTATACCTTCTTGTTGAGAATATCCCTTACAAACAAGTCTGGCCTTGTTTCTAATATCTTCCCCATTTTCGTTCAGCTTGTTTTTGAATATCCATTTAGTTCCTATGATATTCTTATCATGAGGTCTAGGAAATAATTCCCAAGTATTATTCTTTTCAATTTTCTCAAGTTCTTCATTCATGGCCTTGACCCAACATTCATCTTTGCATGCTTCATTTACATTTTGAGGTTCGGTGGAATATAGTAATGCTAGAGAGTTTGAGGCTTTTGTAATAGTTCTTCTTGTCTACACACCTGCCCCTTTTCCCCTAAAATTTGAGTTTCTGGATGATTTTTCTAAACATACCTAGATGGAGTCTTTTCTTCTACCGTTATCTCTTCTTCTGGTGCTTCATTGGTTTCTTTTTCAGAATCAGTGTGATTTGATGTGGGAAAATGATCCTCGTCTTCTTCATTGTCATAATCTTTGATTTTTATTTGTTTTAGATTTTTGCATGCTTCATCAATCACAACATCAATACTTTCAATAATTTTCCCAAGTATTTTATTATAACATTTATATCATTTACTTCGAGAAGAGTAGCCAAGAAGAATACTTTCATCTGCTATGAGTTCAAACTTACCAAGTTTTTCATCAGTCCTTTTGATGTAACATTTGCTTCCAAAAACTTTGAAGTATTTTACAGTAGGATTCTTACAATACCAAAGTTCGTGTGGAGTTTTAGTGGTGTTTACCCTAACATTTGCTTGGTTGAGAATAGTCACAGCGGTGACTAAAACTTCATCCCAGAAGGTTGCAGGAGTTTCAGATTCATCTAGCATAGCTCAAGCCATTTGTTGAACAGTTCTGTTCATTCTTTCTGCCACTCCATTTTGCTGAGGAGTCCTTGCGGTGGAGAAATGCCTTTTTATTCCATGTTGTTCACAAAAGTAAAAGAACTCATCCGAGGTAAATTCCCCTCCTCGATCAGATATGACGCATTTGATTTTGTGATCTGATTCATTTTCAACCAAAGCTTTGAAGGCTTTGAATTTTTCAAATGCCTCATCTTTATGCTTTAGAATACCTATCCAATGCATTCTGGAAAAATCATTAATGAACAATATAAAGTATTCTTCTCCACGAGGTGACTTTTTCCTTGATGGTCCACATAAATCAGTATGAACAAGTTCAAGAGGCTTACTAGCTGACCCTACTTTTTCAATGAAGTGAGATCTGGTTTTCTTACCGAATTGACATGACTTGCATATTGTATTTCCAGGAATGTTGATATCAGGAAGATCACAAACAACCTGGAATCTGCATGCTTTTCTTATTTGAGAAAAACTTAAATGCCCCAATCTTTTGTGCCATAGCCAGTTTTCATCATTTTTGCTTAGATAGCACTGTCATTGTCCTCCCTTGAGTATGTATAAGTTGATTGGAGTTCTTGTACCTTTTATCATGGTTTCTCCTATATCAAGCTCATGAATAACACATCCATTTGATTGAAATACCACTTCATTTCCTTGATCACACATTTAACTGACACTCAACAGGTTATTCTTTAGACCATCAACATACATAACATTCCCAGCTTTAACCTTTTCTTTTAGCAAAACAGAGCCTTTACCTTTTATGACAGCAGGAGTGTCATTTCCAAATGAGACATTCTTTTCCTTTTCTAAGGCATTATATGAGTGAAGTTTTTCTTTGTCACCTGTCATGTGTTTTGAGCATCCACTGTCAATGTACCACTGATTTTCTTGTCCTTCTGCATACAAGGCTATATGACATCTTTCTATTTTCGGTTCTTTCTTTCTCCATATTTTTGGATTCAATGGAGTTTGCTCCTTTTGAGATATTTGCCAAAATTTACTCTTGCATTCAGATTCTCCATGGCCGAAGTTGTTATAGATTGAGCATTCTATTTCATTTTCAAGAAGAGAAAAGTTATTGTAGGAAATTTTCTTGATCCCAATCACATTCCTTTGATTTCATGCTTCTTTAGTCATGATGGTCTTGTAAGAAACACATTGAGTAGCCTTTTGTCCAAATTTATGACATGGAAAACATTGACCATTAAATAAGTTCCTGCGAATATTGAATCTATTGACCTGGTGATTGTAGTTTATATTGATATTCATCTTTGAAGCAAATTGAGTATGATTTACCTGAGGTTTGTTGTGGCTTCTGTTCATACTTGAAGTAAATGGAGCCTGATTCACCTAGTGATCTACTTTATGCCTTTGCTGACGATTGTCATACTGTTCATTGTTCTTTGCTGCATCAAGATAACTTTTAGTGGAGGTTGACAACTTCTGTGATTGAGATGCTTCTTCAGTATATCTAAAACCTGTCTTTATTAGAGGAGAACGCTGCACTTTGATAATTTCATTTAAGGTTTTTGATCCTTTAGCAAATCTAAGATTGAGAGCTTTTGTTTTCTCAAGATCCTTTCTTAGACCCATAATTTCACATTCTAGTTTTTCATTGTGTTTTTCTCTTTCAGCAAGTTGGTATGTCAAGGTATCTATAATCATATTATTTTCTTCTAAATAGATTTCGAGTTTAGAGATTTCTTCATAAAGGTCATCTTCATCTAAAGCATCCCAATAATTATCACCTTCATAAGCCATCAGAAGTCTATAGTCATTACTATTTTCATCTTCATCACTATTTGATAAACCATTGCTATCTTCATGAGTATAGTAGCTCTTTTTACTTACACTTTGTTTTCTATTCCATTTTGCAGATTCCTTCCCTTTATCATATTTATCTTTACGAGGACATTTGGCTGCATAATGACTGAATCTACCATAGGAAAGACATTTGAAAGGTAGTTTACCTTTGAATCTTCTGAAACCCCATTGAAGCTTCTTGATAAAGTTTACTTCATCTTCTTCTTCTGAAATATGTCCTGATTCATTGAGTTCTTCTTTTCCTTTTGCTGAGGCTTTAAATGCGGCTTCTCTCATATTTGATTCGCCTCCTTTTCTCATCTCAAGGCAGTTAAGATTCTGTGAAGTTGTGTCATTGTAATAGTCTGTAGATCCTATTTTTCTTCTATGGAAGATACTTTTGATTCAAATTTAGCAGACAAGGATTTTAAAAAAATTTCAACTAAGGTAACATCCTTTATCTCTTCACCCAGATTCTTCATGCAATTAACAAACTCATCTATATGTAAGAAGTAACTTGCTATACTTTCATCATTATGCATCTCAAGAGTTTCATATTGAATTCTGAGAGTTTGCAGTTTAGCACATTTTACCTGAGAGTCTCCTTCGTAGCTTAGAATGATTTTGTCCCATCTTTCTTTGGCTAATTTGAGCTGCATAACTTTGACAAACTCTGATTGTGACAGACTTCCCAATAATGTATTAACAGCCTTGGCATTGGCTTCATATTGCTTTTTACCTGCTGTATCTGTAGGAATTTCTTATGGAAATGTATATCCTCCTTCCACGATTTCCCAGAAATCTATTCCAAGTGATTGAAGATAGGTTGTGGTTCTTATCTTCCAATAAACAAAGTTTCTCCCATCAAATATTGGCGGTCTGATGGATCCCTCACTTTCTTGATTACTCATGATGATGGATCTTCCTTCAAGTGATCAAGCTTCTTCTGGAGAACCTAGCTCTAATACCAATTGTTTGAAATAATATATGCGTTAGTATTTAGATCTAGAATACACATGAGCAAAAACACATAATGATAGTTCATTTATGCCTTAAGATCTCGATCGATCATTAGATCTAATCCCTCATCATCGACTAAGGTTCATCCTTGGTTCAGATCCAGCAATGCACCATAACCCAATAACCTGCATACTAGATCTCACACTTCATCAGATATTCGATACTTGCACACCTTGGCCTAATGATGTTCTCCTCCTTTTATAGTTTTTTTAGGCCTTTGTTAATACCATGGACCAAATACCTCGGATCAGAAACTTAAGTTTCCAAGGTATACATGCTTTTCCTTCTGTGAAAGTGTGTGTGTATGTATATATGACTTGTATAAAGTGAACATGTGTGTATACGCAGCTTCGTCAACAATGAACCTGCGTATACCTCTCTTTCTTCATTCTCTGAAGACTGATCTGTAATTCTTTGTTGTTTACCTGCTATACTGTGATTTTTCATCTGAGTGAGTTGCCATTAAGGACAATACCTGTATCATAATGCCAACATCCCAAACTACATGGAAGAATTATGACCTGTCTCCACTCAAGCCTGGGCATATGTGTCCTATAGAGGACCTATACATGCCTTCATAGTATCATACCCACTGAATAGTCTTAGCAACAAGCTACTATAGTAGCTCTATTCCTACAACCTGTAACAAAGATAAACCTCACCAAATAGCATAGAAAAGCATCCAACATGTATTCCTCTGAGAGCGGCTATATTAAATAGGAAATATGTTTGGTTTTGTTATATTATTTCCACGTAGTTCACAGGAGGTTTGAGGGGCACCCGTGACCCCACTTTATGGGGTCCAGGGCAGTTCCCCAGAAAATTTTGGTTTTGGACCCTATGTTAGGTTGGGAGGACCCACCTATGGTTTTGTTTATGATTTTCGTGCATGTTTTTTGGAGGTGATGGTTTTCGGTCCATGATATTGGATGCTTCGGCATGTATAAATATGTATTATAACATTGAGAGGAACATAATGAAAAATCAAGCTAGTAGTCTCAGTTTTGGGATCCAGGGGAAATCTCTGTGTATATGTGTTTTATGTGTTATGCTCTCGCATTATTTATTTTCTGTGTTTTAGAATTCGTATGCAGGGAATTTTTGTACGTGGTTAAAACCTACATTTGGTATCAGAGCAGATTTGGCTTCAAGGGGACTCCTTTGTCGCTGAGGGGTTTCACTCGGGCCTGTGGTAGACCTTGTTCAATGGGAGATCTGCGAGATCGATTCTGGTGGTGAAAGAAGATGGCGAGAAGTGGATAGATAGAGATCGAGAAATTTAATGGTCAGAGTTTTGAATTGTGGAAACTCAAGATGGAGGATCTGTTGGTGGATAAAGATCAGTGGATCACGGTAGATTCAGGTACTAAACCAACGAGAGTGTCTGATGAAGAATGAAAGAAGTTGGATCGGAAGGCAAAGAGCACAATACGATTGTGTGTCTCACATTCACTATTGTTAAATGTATCAGGGGAAGCTACAACAAAGGCTTTGTGGGACAAGTTAGGGACTTTGTACCAATATAAGTCTCTGGTGAATAAACTGTTCCTGCGGAAAACGCTGTATAGCCTGAGGATGAAGGATGGAGACTCGATGACAGAGCATCTAAACACATTTAATACTGTGGTAAGTCAGTTAGCATCTGTTGATATTAAAATTTCAGATGAAGATAAGTGAATTAGTTTGTTGTGTTCTCTACCGGATTCGTGGGATATTCTGGTTATTGCAATAGGTAGCAATGCAACTGCCTTGCAGTTTGATGAAATAGTCTTAGCCTTGCTGACGGAGGAGATGAGATGGAAAAATATGGAGAGCCAAAATGGTGATGCCTTGTCTATACAAGGACAGTCCCAGAACATAAACAAAAATAAGTCATCAAGTGGGAGATCTAAATCTGGAGGGAGATCTAAGTCTCCAGGAAAACCTATAAAGGTGGTGTGCTAGAAATGTGGAAAGGAAGGCCACTTCAAAAGGGACTGTAAATCCAAAGCTCCTGACAAAGGAAAGGGATCTGATGAGGCTCCTCCTGCAGAGGCGAAAACCACCTTAGATGAAGGTGGGGATGTGTACTTGTCTTCTTCAAGTACACATGTAGATCATGAGGCATGGTTGATTGACTCAGGTGCATCCTTTCACTTCACTCCCCATAGAGTGGTTTTGTGAGTATGAGAAATATGATGGTGGTGATGTCTTCTTGGGGGATGAGAGGAAGGCTAGAATCATTGGTCGTGGAAAAGTAAAGTTGAAGCTGCAATGTGGAAGGGTTAGAACACTTCCGGGTGTTCTGCATATTCCTGCATTAGCCAGAAATCTGATTTCTATTAGTAAGTTGGATGATGCAGGTGTAAAAACAGTGTTCGAGAAGGATACCTGCAAGATGGTTCGGGGAGCACCAGTATTGGTGTGGGGAGTTCGGATTGGAACTCTGTACAAGCTGCAAGGTAGCACTATTATTGATTGGCGCAACAGTTCTGTGGTTCCTGAAAGTGGAGCAGAAAATCTAGTGGTCTCTGGAGAAAATACCATGTTGTGGCATCAAAGGCTTGGACATATTGGAGAGAAGGGCCTTCGAATACTTCATGGTAGAAGGTATGAGTAATAGCTCTTTGGATTTTGATTTCTGTGAAAATTGTGTATATAGGAAGCAGAATCGGGTGAGTTTCCCCTCTAGTGGTAATAGGGAAAAACATATATTAGAGCTTGTACACAGTGATGTGCTTGGTCTAAACGTTTCAAAAAAAAAAAAAGAGGTGCTGCCCTGACACAGTATCAGGGCTGTCCAAGTGATTCCACTCCAGCACAGGACCTAAAGCGAATACCTCACTTTCGACTCCATCGACGTAACGGCTGTGGCATCTGCGGCTCCCGCCTCGATGCATTTTGCAGCGAGCTCTTGCCGATTGGACCCGCGGCTCCTCCTTTTGCCGATTTGACTCTCTCTATTGCTCATGCGAGATTTTGCTTCGCTACCATTTTATTTTGGGTCACCAAGTTCATTTGGGTTGGCTGGAATCTGCCATAAGTGGATTTCTGGGACTGTTTTTTCACCTGGACGCAGATATATTTGAACGCTGACACTTTCAATTGATATTTGGACGTAGATATACTTGAACGCTGGACGCAGTCACATATAGTTGAATGCTGGCCTGGTATTTTTTAATGCTGGTCTGTTCTAATATTCTTTCAAATAGTTGAACGCTGGCCTGTTCTAATATTTTTTCAAATAGTTGAAAGCAACACCGATACATTTGAAATGCTGTCACATATATACGCTATTTTTGAAGCTCGTCCAATAGGGAAGGAAGGAGGAAGATGCTAGTCTGGTTAGTATACATTCATTCAATCAAAGGAAATGCCAATGATTAATGATATGCATCCATGAGCTTAAGGCTTGAGATTATGGGTCATGAGCTGAAGACTTGAGCTTATCAGTTGATCTCTGAATACGGGTATATATTAATGCTTCATGCTCGGTTAAGGCCCCTTCATACGCGTTCATCTCCTGTAATGGTCTCCATCCGGGTTATGGCTTGGTGAATGTGCTTGGTTCTTGATCAATAGAGTTCAGTAAACTCATTTCAAAATATGTTGTAGAGCATTCTTCATTTTGTGCTAGCACGTCTTGCTTATGGTAATATGGCAGCATGAGTAGAGTCAAACCTTAAAGTTCTCAAAGAATGCTTATAGAAATCAATCATAACTCAAACCACGCATAGTTTTCTGTGCTACTCATTTTAAGAACTGGAAATGAAATTACGCTCAATGATGTATCTGTATGGTAGCATATTTGATATGTTGGTATCATTGTTGTAGCTATTGGAAGTCACTCAGACTTGCATTATTTGTTTTGCAAGAGGAAACTAACTTCCAGCTAACTTCAGTGAAGGATGAAGATTTCATCCCAAAAGGAAAGAGTTAACGTTTTGTATTTGTTCTAGCTTTTGTGACCAAGTCTTCTCACAAAGGATTGGTTCCTTGTTCTTATTCTACACATGAGCGTTGAAGAAGCATTAGATAGTGGGGTATAAGCATTTATTGATTCATCAGAATTTCGAATCATCACCACATAGAGGAGTCAACAATCTGCCACAAAAACAATCTTGAGAACTGTGCATCAATAGACCTCATATTGTAGCCATTTTACTATGCTTCGAGCTAATCCTTCATCAACAACGAGGTATACACAATCCAGGCACTCAGAAGTTGAGTTCTTCTTCCAATGACTTTAATAGTTGATTGTCACATTATGTTTAAGGTTGTTGTTCAATATTCTTGTTGACTGTTGGATTTGAGAATAGGGGCCTGATTTCCGCATCGTGACTAAGGGCAGGGGGTTGTGCTTGACTTGCAAAGCAAAAAAAAAAAATAGCATGTGTAACCATGGTTTAAGATTTGTCCAGGTGGTCATGGATCCTTTTGTTTTAATCTCGTGGATGTCTGGTGGTTGCTCTATTTAATTTTATATGATGGTCATGAGTGAATTGTTATGCATATGTAGTGGATTGTGAATACATTACAATCATTGTTTTTTGTTGGTTGGAGGATAAGTCTTTGAGTTGAAGTCCTGGTATGTATATTGAATAGAGTTATTGCACGTTAGCTATTTGGTGCACATTTATGGGGGATATTGCAGTGGCATTGAATTGTAAGTGATTGTTGCTTCTTCTTCACTAGTTGATAGTTGTGATCAGTTTCTTTAACGTATAAGATAATGAAGAAAATGACCAAACTTGATAATGCATTAGAGTTGTTAAATACTCTGATACATTCCACTGTTGATGAGATGGTTAAGATCAAAAAAACCTCTCTATTCATTATTAAAATATGTCTACAAAATGCATAGGAGAATATTGAGTTTTTGCAGCTTGAGACAAAACTATAGCAGGAAGAATTACAGCAGTGGAGTCATCATTCTGAACCTGTTTCTGTTTAGAAGATTGAAACAAACTCCCATAAACAGCAAGATAATAATGTTATAGTTCATTCAGATTTAGTACCCAATAAAGCAGCAGTTGTACATGCAGATGCAGAAACTCAGTCTACAATTCCGAAGACTATCATCAAACCTTGGGAACAGCTTGTCCACAACAAGCACATAACCGGTCTTAGATATGACAAGGACTTGTCCTTTCATATTCCAGACTACTCAAAACCCATTCAGTTCTAGAGTGCTGGATTCATTCATGACAGTTCAACTGCTCCTTATGACAGTTCACCTCCAGTTGTTCCACACCAACAACAACAACATCAAATCGTGAAATGCCAACACTATGACCAAGTTGGCCATTGGAAAGATCATTGTTTTGATCTTCATCCATGTAAGCACTATCATAAAACCAGTCATTCTTCACACAAATGCTTCAGAAATAAACATCCTGCAAGAACAAATATTCATCTTTGATGGATCGCTTCTTGGCAACGGGCATCAACAGCCAAGAAGATATTCGAAACACATGTCAGAACTTGTTCCAAAGTATTGAACAGTCTTGCATTTGAGTTTTCTCCATCATCTCACCTTGTATCTGACAGGGGGGGAAATGATGGTCATCTACAAGCTTCAAAGTCACATCAAGCGAGCCTGAGCCACAACCTGCCACACCAGTTTCAGAGTTGTAGCTAGAAACAAAGATGCCCCTGAGCATGCCTCCAATTGGTAATCTGGGACACTTCCTCTAGCAGAAGACTTCAGCTTCTTGCCAGTTTCAGAAGAGTTCCAGGAATTTCATTAAGCATTCTAGAGTTGTTGGTCATCCTTAAGCCATCACAGGTTGAGACTTCCCTTTTCAGGTTGAAGTTCTCCCTTTTATGTGAGGTGAGACCTCCCTTGCATGGTTGAAGGTTTCCCTCTTCAAAACAATAGGAGCGCTTCCTCTAGCAGAAGACTTCAACTTCTTGCCAGTTTTGGAAGAGTTCTAGGAACTACACTAAGCGTTCGAGTGTTGGTGGTCATCCTTAAACCACCGCCCTTTATACCAACATTTCAGAGAGCACATTCAGCCTAGTCCTGCCATTCATTTTTGCACATTTTGTATTACAGCTCTCTTCTTGGACTGATACATAACCCTTCAGATTAAGGGGGGGGGATGTTGGACACCTAATCCTCAATGGGTTAGTGTGGAAGCTGAATAGACAAAAGCAGTCCAAGAGACCTTGCAATGTGAGACCAAATGGTCACAACATTTACTATAAATGTAAATCATTTGTTAATAAAAATGTACTGTCATGTTTTATCTTTCATATTGTTCTGGCTACCCATGTGTGTTTAACAGTTCCATCACTGGGTAAGTCTATGTACTATGTATCATTTATAGATGACTTCTCAAGGAATACATGCATATATTTCCTTAAGAAGAAATCTGAAGTCTTTGATAGTTTTCAAGAATTTAAGGCTATAGTGGAAAACCAGATAGAGAAGAAGATAAAGGTGCTGAGGACAGATAATGGTGGAGAGTTTTGCAGTAAGGAATTTGAAGAATTCTGCAAGAAGTGTGGTATAGCATGGTAGAAGACCACTCCATATACACCTCAACAAAATGGAGTTGCAGAAAGAATGAACAGGACGTTGATGGAAAGGGCAAGAAGCATGCTCAGTGGTGCCGGGTTAGGACAGGAATTCTAGGCAGAGGTGCTGGATACTACATGTTACTTGGTCAACAGGTCACCTTCATCAGCGTTGGAGGATAATACTCCACAAGAGGTATGGACTGATAAGAAACCCTCTCTTTCACATCTGACGGTATTTGGATGTGATGCATATGTACATGTTCCAAAGGAGAAAAGGACAAAGTTGGATAGTAAATCTGAAAAGTGCATCTTTATTGGGTATAAGGATGGTTTAAAGGGTTATAAGCTTTGGAACCCAGTAACAAGGAAGGTTATGTACAACCAAGATGTGGTGTTCGGAGAGGTGAAAGATGTTATTAAACATGAATTCCAACCAAAGGAACCTGAGAAGATAGAGTTTGAGATAAAGGAGGAAGAATCACACTCTACAGCAGAGGAGGAATCAGAATATGAAGAGCCACAAACTCTGGCTGTGCGAAGATCAGTTATAGAAAGAAGGCAGTCAGAAAGGTATAGTCCATCTACTTTCTGTTCAAATTTTGCTTTGTCTATTACTGATGATGATCCCAGAACTGTGAAGGAAGAAGTGGATTCAGAGGATGGAAAACTCTGGAAAGAGGCCATGTTGATGAAATGGCATCTTTACACAAAAATGAGGCTTGGGATCTAGTGGAGTTGCCGGCTGGAAGGAAACCCATTGGCAGCAAATGGGTGTTCAAAAAGAAGACAAATGCGAAAGGAAAATTAGAGAAGTACAAAGCTCGGTTGGTAGCAAAAGGTTATTCCCAGGTGCCGGGAATTGATTTTGGTGATATTTTTTCTCCTGTTACCAAGATAACTTCTATTAGATTACTTTTATCTGTTGCTGCTGCTTTTGATTTTGAGGTAGAACAGATGGATGTGAAGATAACATTTCTTCATGGGGATCTGGAAGGGGAGATCTACATGAAGCAACCTGAAGGCTTTGCGGTGAAGGGTAAGAAAGAACTGGTATGTAAGTTAAAGAAGTCTTTATATTGTTTAAAACAGTCACCGAGGATGTGGTATCAGAAATTTGATACATTTATATAGGGACTTGGCTTCACCAGAAGCAAAGCAGATCACTGTGTGTATTTTAAATTAATTGGTGACTATGTTATTTATCTGATCTTGTATGTGGATGATATGTTTTTGGTTGGAAATGAAAAAGAAGTTATCTAGGATTTGAAGACCCAATTGTCCTCCAAATTTGACATGAAAGATCCTGTTGCTGCAAACTATATTTTAGGCATGGAAATTAAAAGAGATTGGACAAAGAGGAAGTTCTGGTTAAACCAGAGGAAGTATGTCAAGACAATATTGCTGATGTTTAATATGGAGGATAGTAAACCAGTGAAGGTTCCTATTCTTGTAGGTGTGAAGTTATTTGCTGAACAGTGTCCCAAGACACAGGAAGAGGAAGAGGACATGTCCCATGTTCCATATGCAAGTGCAGTCGGTAGCCTGATGTATGCAATGGTCTGTACTAGAACAGACATTGCACATGCAGTTGGAGTATTGAATAGGTTTATGTCAAAACCTAGGAAGGAGCACTGGACAACAGTGAAGCGGGTTTTCAGGTATTTGCATGGCACTAATGATTATGGTTTGTGCTACCAAGGAAGACTAGGATTGGACAGAGTGTTGGATATTCATGGCTTCGTTGATACAGGATGGGCTAGAGATTTGGATTAGAGAAGACCTACAACTGGGTATGTGTTTAACCTATTTGGAGGTGCAGTCAGTTGGATGAGTAACAAACAATCTGCAGTGGCACTGTCAACTACAGAGGCAGAATACATGGCATCCACTCATGCAAGCAAGGAAGAAGTTTGATTGCAAAGATTGTGTTCAAGTATGGGGTTAGTACAAGAAGCTATAAGGATAGACTGTGACAACAAAAGTGCAATTTTCTTAGCAAAGAACCCCGCATATCATTCAAAGACAAAGCACATTGATGTTCAGTATCACTTTGTGAGGGATATGATAGAAGACAAAAAGGTTTTGTTGTAAATGTGGACACTTTGAAGAATACTACAGATGCATTGACAAAATCTATGACCTCTGAGAAGTTCTCTTGGTGTAGAGAGACAATGGGCATTTCACGGCTAGAAAAATGAGTAACCTCTCTTGTGGCCCCCTATGGAAAGAAAACAACAAGTGGGAGAATGTTGGGTTGTGTTATATTCTTTCCACGTAGTTAACAGGGGATTTGAGGGGCACCCGTAACCACAGTTTATGGGGTCCGAGGCAGCGCCCCAGAAAAATTTGGTTTTGGACCCTATGTTAGGTTGGGTGGACCCACCTATGGTTTTGTGCATGATTTTCGCACATGTTTTTTGGACGCAATGGTTTTCAGTCCATGGTATTGGACGCGATGTTTTTCGGTCCATGGTATTGGATGCTTCGGCATGTATAAATATGTATTATAACATTCAAAGGAGCATAATGAAAAATCAAGCTGGTAGTCCTAGTTTTGGGATCCAAGGGAAAATATTTGTGTATATGTGTTTTATGTGTTATGCTCTCGCAATTATTTATTTTCTGTGTTTTAGAATTGGTATGAAGGTAATTTTTGTACGGGGTTAAAACCTACAAAATATGTACACAAAATTAAGTCATAAGCTGCCCAGACAGAACTCCTATCCTCCACACATGGAGCCACATACCTACGGCTCTTTCTCCCAAGAAAACTATAGAATGCAGTTGTTAATAGTTTATTCCGGCATATAAACTGATTTTTTCTCAGTGGCTTATATTTTTCTACCTATTTCTTTTCTTGTGTGTCAGTCATATCCATCCATGATAAGTATTCTTGCTAGCCCTACACATTTCTCTTGTACCCTGCATTTTTTAACTTGTATTGGATGTGTGATGTGGAATGTGAGACAAGTAGCAAAACTGTGTTGGGCTTTCCAGATTATGGCCAAAATTTATTTCAATTGTGAACAACTAAGTCATCTAATAATTGCTCAACGAAGTCTTGAAATATATTATCACACTATTTGGTATAGAGAGATTTTTATTTTGTTTCAAATATAGTTGAGTTACTATGCTTAAGCTTCCTGCTAGGTGTAGCAGAATCACACAAATTTTCTTGCTTACCATCTATAAGTATATTGGTGTGTCTTCCACCAAAGAGATTTAATCCCTATAGCAGTCATGTAAATTTTCTTATAATCCATTGTAATATTGTCACACAATAATACCTCATGGAGTCACGCAATATATTGTTTGGTATGAGATGAAAAAATTTCTATTAGCAATAGCCAAGTTACTGTGTTCAGTCTTCCTATTAAGTATAGATGGGCCAGGAAAAATCTCAATGGTTAGTCGTGGTTGTCGATATTCGATTCCACAAGGCAATTCATTCTTGCCATCATATCATGAGTGAATTATTAGTTTCTTTGACTTTTCTTGATATCAAAACATTTTTTATGATGTAAAGAATACTAAATCATACATTATTTTAACTTGTATTGGATGTGTGACTGTAGGGTATTTTTTCACAAAAATATTCCCCCCTAATATTGCAAGCAATGGAGAGATATGTGTCAATACTCTGAAGAAGGATTGGAATCTAATCCTTGGATTGTAACACATTCTTCTTGTATGTGTTCAACCACTTATCAATTTATCTTATTTATGGGTACGATGTGATTATGTTACAAGAGATACAGTGTGCTTATGTTATAAACAAAATATATTTGTATGGGTTTATTTTGCAGGCTCTATACAAGCATTCATGCTTTGAAGCCCAAATTGAAGAGTAAAGTGGCAATTTCAGAGTCTATTTCTTTAAATGAAGGCCAAAGAAATACCCTCATGACCTCTCCTACCCCACTTCTACCATTCAAAAAAAATATGAGAATAATTGTCAAGATCTAAGCATCAATGTCACTTCAACAGAAGCTATAGGATTTGGTGCATCAACATTTCACAAGAAGAAGGATCTAGCTTCTACCAGAGTGCACATCGATAAGAAAAAGCATGATTCAATTTAGTAGGGCATGGTAGATTCTGAATTGTATGATATGTACTTTTCCACTATAAAAGATGGATATTTTAACACCAGGCTTTGTAATGTGTCTTAATAGTGGTATTAGGTTTTTCACAATAGTCATAGGTTTTCTCTAGTGCTTTTACAAAGCTTTTTCTAACGAGTGCTTAACAAGCTGACTTGGCTCTAGGTCTATGGAGTTGTTTCATAGATTCAATTTCTTCTAACATGATGATATGCAGGTGTTTGTTGTAGCATGGTTTCTTTTGGACTATAGAGACCATCTACAACCTCTTTGTTGATGCATTTCTATTCCAAAGATGGATTCCAGTTATTGTTATTTTGGTTATATGCACCTTTATTTGTTATATATATGAGAAATTTTGCATATTTGTGTATAACAGTTTAGATTCATATTGATGTACATGGATATTTACAATCTTTTTGCAAAAAAAATAATATTTATGTAATTTTTGGTTCACTGGTCTTTTGGTTTGGTTTTTCTCTGATTATCGGTTTTGGGGTCAACTAGTTTGATGACTAGTCCAATTCTAATAACATTGCTTCATTGTCCATTGATCATTTTCAGTTTTAACTTTTGAGTCTTGATTTTTGATACTAATGACCTTAGACCAAGTCTTTAACTCGTTAACTTTTACTATTTCTGAGTTTGAGTAATTTCAATTTACTAGTTTAATTTTTAGACTTTAGTATCTACAATTGAATCCTTTATGATGTGTGAATCAATATATTTCATTATTGAATTTAAATTTGAATCATGTTTATAGCACACACACACATATCCCGACATCCCCCTATCCCCTTGAATCTTGGAAACTAGGTGGAACATTAGTTGTAATTGCTTGATATTTGTTCACTGAATGAATGCTACCTCTTGGGTATGACTCTATAGTACTGATTTTAGTGTCATGGTTGAGTGTATTAGTTGATGGGAGATGTTGTTGATGATTCCACTTTGAGTTTAGATACCCAACCTTTATGACAAGCTTCATAGGTGGAATCCTGAGTTTTATAAGAAGGCTTAATAAATAGTCTTCATAGAACATCTAAAAATGAAATCTAAAATGTTCACCAGTGCACTCATGTTCCTGTAAGTTTGGTCTAGGGGTCAACCCTGAATCTTGAGCATTGCAGGAGTGTTACATTACTCCTGAAGCTCACCCAAGAATTCTATCAATCTTCCTCGGACTTCGTTCTTGAGTTAAGCATAGATCTGGGCAAAAGAGCTATGGCAATGTATTGTGGATCGATTGGAATAGTGAAATCTTTTATCTCTACCTTATGGAATCCTCATACCCTATCTAACAAGAATCTTGAAGGTTTTTGTTCTACTTTGGAGTCTTGGAGTGTAGAATTTAGATATGACCATTTATATGCTTATGGGCCAACTCCTTAATGTTTATACTTGCTTGGATGAGGAATTATTATTATGAATTATCTTCGGTAAAATAGACATTTGAAATCTGAAATTGACATCCATAGGCCATATTTGGGTTAGCTTGAAAATATGACATCAGGGTGCGTAATTAAGATTGGTAGTATATATATGTGTGTATTTATGTATTTATTCAAATTGGGATGAAAATCCAAGTCCAATCCTTTTTGGGACAACATGTATGTTCACCTCTCATGTATATATAGGTAATTTTCTCTGACAAAATACACACACATGCAACCTAGAAAACTGTAGTTGATGGGCCATGAGTTGGAGTGCAGGTTGGTCATGGAATATTGGATGTGTCCTCATCTAAGGCTTGCAAGCTTAATTATGTATGTATCCTTAAGCTAATGGAGAGCATCCCATTACAACAAGGGAGAGCATCCCATTACAACGATAATGTAATGGGTGTTAGCACGAAGAGCTTCATGGATGAAATGACAAATTTGTACACAAGCTTGAGGGCTTGTAAGTATTTATTTGGTCTTGTTGTCATCTTGCTAGAGGTTGGCTACGAATGTACTTACATAGCTAAATAGGCCATAAAATCATCGAAATTCTCACTCAAAAAGGAATAAGAGTCACACCAGACCTCTTTCTCCTCGTCAGAGTATCTACTAGAGACTATTATGTGATGGCTTTGGAGGATTTTCATGGGATTTTATTTTTGTCAAAATTGGGCATCACCATGGCATCACCCAGACATAAAAATGAATTTGGATTGTGGTAGTCTACTTCCAATTCTCTTATGCCCCTAGATCTGAAGCAAATAAACAAGCTTAGTATGCAATTGAGATTAGTCTCTCTTTAGCCCTACTCATGATCCTTTATAGCTCTCGGGGAAGCAAATAAACAAGTTTAGAATGCAATTGAGAGTAAGCTCTCTATAGTTATGCTTATGATCCTTTGTATCTCTAGGTGATTGTATATGTAGTAGATTTTAGTCGTTGATAGGTTAATTCAGGTCTTGGAAATCTAATGTCATTAAATACTTTTCCTTCACTACCAGCTTATCCAATGACTGGAACTTGCTATGCTCAATCCTAGAATTGCCTGATTTGATTTACGATATGGTGTATTAGTGAAGGAATTTTCCTATAGGTGTTAAAGTTTCAGGGGCAATAAGGATTTTTCCTCTCAAATTGGTATCAAAACTAATTTTATACTTATGGGCCAACTCCTCAATGTTTATATTTTCTTGGATGAGGAATTATTATTATGAATTATCTTCGGTAAAATGGACCTTTGAAATCTCAAAATTGACATCCATAGGCCATATTTGGGTCAGATTGAAAATATGAAATCAACGTGCCTAATTAAGATTGGTAGTATATATATGTGTGTATTTATGTATGTATTCAAATTGGGATGAAAATCCAAGCCTAATCCTTTTTGGGACAAGATGTATGTTCACCTCTCATGTATATATAGGTATTTTTCTATGACAAAATACACATACATGCAGCATAGAAAATTGTAGTTGATGGGCCATGAGTTGGAGTCCAGGTTTGTCATGGAAGATTGGATGTGTCCTCATCCAAGGCTTGCAAGAATAATTATGTATGTATCCTTAAGCTAAGGGAGAGCATCCAATTACAACAAGGGAGAGAATCCCATTACAACGATAATGTAATGGGTGTTAGCACCAAGAACTTCATGGATGAAATGAAAAATTTGTACACAGGCTTGAGGGCTTGTGAGTATTTCTTTGGTCTAGATGTGGTGTTGATACAGTTTGGCTATGCATGTACTTACATAACTCAATAGGCCATCATGTCATGGAAATTCTCACTCAAAAAGGAATAAGAGTCACACCAGACCTCTTTCTTCTCGTCAGAGTATCTAATAGTGACTATTCTGTGACGGTCTTAGAGGCTTTTCGTGGCCTTTTCTTTTGGTAAAAATTGGGCATCACCATGGCATCACCCAAACCTGGAAATGAATTTGCATTGTGGGAGTCTACTTCCAATGCTCTCATTCCCCCAGATCTGAAGCAAATAAACAAGATTAGTGTGCAATTGAGATTAAGCTCTCTTTAACCCTGCTCATGATCCTTTGTAGCTATTGGGGAAGCAAATAAGTAAGTTTAGAATGCAATTGAGAGTAAGCTCTCTATAGTTCTTATTATGATCCTTTGTAGCTCTAGGTGATTGTATCTGTAGTAGATTTTAGTCGTTTATAGGTTAATTCAGGTCTTGGAAATCTAATGTCATTAAAGACTTTTCCTTGACTACCACCTTATCTAATGACTAGAACTTGCTATGCTCAATCCTAGAATTTCCTGAGTTGATTTAAGATATGGTGGATTAGTGAACGAATTTTCGTATAGGTGTAAAAATTTCTAGGCCAATAAGAGTTTTACCTCTCAAATTGGTATCAAAACAAATTTTATACTTATGGGCCAACTCCTCAATGTTTATACTTTCTTGGATGAGGAATTATTATTATGAATTATCTTCAGTAAAATAGACCTTCGAAATCTGAAATTGACATCCATATGCCATATTTGGGTTAGCTTGAAAATATGAAATCAGTGTGCGTAATTAAGATTGGTAGTATATATATGTGTGTATTTATGTATGTATTCAAATTGGGATGAAAATCCAAGTCCAATCCCTTTTGGGACAACATGCTGCCTAGAAAACTGAAGTTGATGTGCCATGAGTTGGAGTGCAGGTTGGTCATGGAAGATTGGATGTGTCCTCATCCAAGGCTTGCAAGAATAATTATGTAGGCATCCTTAAGCTAAGGGAGAGCATCCCATTACAACGATAATGTAATGGGTGTTAGCACCAAGAACTTGATGGATGAAATGAAAAATTTGTACACAGGATTGAGGGCTTGTAAGTATTTATTTGGTCTTGTTGTGGTCATGCTACAGGTTGGCTACGCATGTACTTACATAGCTAAATAGGCCATCATATCATGGAACTTCTCACTCAAAAAGGAATAATAGTCATGCCAGACCTCTTTCTCCTCACGAGCGTATCTAATAGAGACTATTATGTGATGGTTTTGGAGGCTTTTCGTGGGATTTTCTTTTGGTCAAAATTGGGCATCACCGTGGCATCACCCAGGCCTGGAAATGAATTTGCATTGTGGGAGTCTACTTCCAATGCTCTTATGCCCCTGGATCTAAAGCAAATAAACAAGCTTAGTATGCAATTGTGATTAAGCTCTCTTTAGCCCTACTCGTGATCCTTTGTAACTCTTGGGGAAGAAAATAAACAAGTTTAGAATGCAATTGAGAGTAAGCTCTCTATAGTTATGCTTATGATCCTTTGTAGCTCTAGGTGATTGCATCTGTAGTAGATTTCAGTTGTTGATAGGTTAATTCAGGTCTTGGAAATCTAATGTCATTAAAGACTTTTCCTTGACTACCACCTTATCCAATGACTGGAACTTACTATGCTCAATCCTAGAATTTCTTGAGTTTATTTATGATATGGTGGATTAGTGAAGGAATTTTCCTATAGGTGTTAAAGTTTCAGGGCCAATAAGGATTTTTCATCTCAAATTGGTATCAAAATGAATTTTGTGTGCCTTAGACCATTAAATGCCAAAAATCATAATGAGATGAGCTTGAGTGCGGGTTAAGTAATTGCATTGTGGGGGAACTGATATGGATTTAAAATGTCTATCAAAATAAGAAAGGTGCAACTAATATGCATTTACAATGTATATCAAAAGAGGAAAGGTGCATTGTAGAATGCATGTGGTTTCATAAGAGAGGCATCATGTCACTATATGAGGGATATAAAAATAAAAGGGTATAAAAAATGTGAATAAAAAAATGGATACATACAATATTTAGTGAAAATAGGGTTTTATAAATTGGGAAGGTGTATTGGATTTATATTGGTAGGGGGTTAAATAATCTGATTTTTAGAGGTATTTTCCAATATGTAGTCAAATTAAGGGTATTGTTTAGTATGCCATGAACACACATGCTATGTCAGAGCTTCAGTGAGTGAAGCCCCCATGAACAGGAACAACAGTGGGTGCAACATGCACTCACGGATGAAACTATGCCCGTACAAGTTAAAGATCCATCCCAGCAGCTGGCATAGAGCAGACATGGTGAGTAGTGTTGTTGATCACATGCAAGGGATTTAGAAGCATGCATCTCATTGTGTGCACACATGCAATCCAACCCATTCAACACACTCACCAAGGCGAAGACAAGAAGCAAGTCCAACTAGATTTGAACATGTACTTTGGCAAGTTGATGTGCATGACCACTAGCACACACTTGAAGATCAATATAGACACTATGCATCAGTGTGTGCTGTTACAGCTGCACCTAAGAATACCATGCACATGTTAACAGACAATTTTGATGAAGGAGCCAAACCAATGCACCGGATGCAACGGAGGCAAGAGTTCGCTTCAACAAGATGTCACCATGGGGTGCATGCACATCATCATGGACGACTAAGCTTGGCATCATCTCACCACCTTCACCATCACAAGCATGTAAAAGAGTTGGTCTCATCACAACAAACCAAGTGTTAGTGATATCTTGCATGGCTTTCTCAAGCCATTTTGTCTCACATGAATAGATGTGCATTGCAATGTTGAGTCATGTCAAGTGTAAGTCAAGTGTTAATGGTTGGATGTAACAGTTATAGAGTAGGTGAAGAGTCGTGAGGGTAGTGGAACTGTCACAAAGGGGAATGTCAAGGGTCACCCCACCCTTTGCCATAAATAGTCCCTCATAACTCATTGTAGAGGCTTTTGGTCAGCCAAGCTTCTAATAAGATTATCTTGGATAAAGCTTGGACAATATTGTAATGCGTCTTGGCTTCTCCACTACACAAAGCTAGTACATCTCTTTGGAGGAGTAGGCGGATGTGGCTATAACATTCCACTATTGGGGCTACCAGGTTTACATGGATGTATTGTATGATTGGGACTTACACTTATTTATATAATAAGAGTGATCACATTTTCTTGCCTATGTTGTTATTGTAGTTAGACTGCTTCAGTTGCTTAGCAATATATGTTGTTTAACTTACGTAGTTGTGTATGAAATGCTTCATAAGTGATTACATGAATCTTGTTGTAGGTGTGTTGTTGGTTTAACCATCACATTGGATTGCCAACTGATCTACTTTCCAGCTTGTGATGCATCCTCTCTCGTGTGTTCCCTTCTCAGTTGTGTACCGCTACAGGTTGCCAAGGGGCTCACTCATCTCAACCCCCATGTGTTAGGACCTCTCATTCACCTTCCTTGGCTCACTGTAGCGGTCACACCCTTGCTACTAACAGATTTATCATACTTGCCTCTGTGTGACATTGCGGACAAGGCATTACCTTACAACCCACTGCTGGGACTCCTACACCAAACAGTATGAGGTATAATTGGGACTTCTTACTGGGGAGATCCCCTTGAAATGTTGGAGGGTCCAGCACTGTCAACAGGATCAAATGTTTCTATTGTTGTAAATCTGGTCACATTTCTAGGAATTTCCATAAGAAGAAGCTTGATGAAACTCGACATAGGCATAAGAAGCATGCAGGGCACTTTGCTGATGAAGATTAGAATCAGAACCTTAGAATATTTGTATCTGATTCTACTTTCTTTATTGAGAACAATGAAGCAAAAACTTGGTTTGTTGACTCAGGAGCTTCCACTCACAAGACAGGTAACAGACATTGGTTTGAAAATTTTAAATATGTTTAAAACTTGACTAAACTGAGGGGGGAGTGAATCAATTTAGTATATTCATGGACACTACAATTATTTTCATTAATCTCATTAAATGATACATAACACGAGTATCTTAACAAATAATAACCAACATATGAATATGTGATTAGAAAGTAATAAGAAAACCAAACTAGATACATGAACACATGATAACAAAACACATTGACACTAGATATATGTGGACACCCACAAAGGGACAAAACCACAGTTTTATTATTGTTGTGATGCAAATCCAAGCTCCTACTTCTTATTACATCTGATTTACTGTAGGCCCACACCTATAGGAGGCTGCTACCTCTATTTTGCAAGCTGCAACATGCAAGGAAGCTCCAACTCCCATATGTTTTCTGTAGGCTACGACCCATAGAAGGCTCCTACCTCAACTAGCTCCAACTAGATATTTATCAATCTTTAACTTGAAAGGAGACTACCATACCGTTATGCAAACATGAAATAACAATGTATTGTTTTACATGGTCATAAGATTTGCATATCTCCATCTTCATTTCTGCATCTTCTTCCTTTCAAATCTGCTTCACATCAGCTTCATAAGTGTGAGGTGACTAATCCATAATAGCTCAATCATCTCCCAGACATTCATCCATTCTCTAACATCACTTATGCCTTCCAAATTCCCATATTTTATGGAGATAGTTTTTTGGTTGTTTGTATCCCACATAGGAATATGAAGTGAATAGGCTTGACCCTTTGCCTTCCACTCATTCGTTTCCAAATTCTTCATATCTTGAATATTAGAAAAAAAAAAAAATAACTCATCCAATATTACTTTCAGCCACATGTGATCATTAAATGAGTCAACCTAATGTCAACATAAAAGACCAATCTTTCTCATTAATGCATCACAACAATATTTGTTTTTACCTTGGAGTCTTGCCTTTGCATCACAACAATTAAGCTTAATGAACAATTTTATATCACAACAAATTCTTTAATATAGTAACCTCTGCAATATTATTAAAAAAAATAATGTATCACAACTCTTCCTCCTTCTTCTACTTTTTTCCTTCTCTTACTTCTTTTTGCTCCTTTGCCATCAATGACAATATTGCCAACAATCCCCTGCTTTGGCATTGATGGCAACTCAACTCATTCGTCCTCCTACTTTTGTCCTAAATGA
The DNA here is from genome assembly GCA_031772625.1 of Pinus tabuliformis. NCBI lineage: Eukaryota > Viridiplantae > Streptophyta > Pinopsida > Pinales > Pinaceae > Pinus > Pinus tabuliformis. The sequence goes on from CM062805.1 coordinate 124,199,715, forward strand.
TGTTTCTCATTACTGCCCTAACCTCTACATAACTCTGCCTTTGACATCAATGGCAAGGGGTTATAGGTGTCTTGTTGTCTGTAAAAGGGTTTGTAGTGAAGTTATCATCTGCACCTTCATCCACATTTCCGATTGTCTTGGTAGTAGTAGCTGCACATTCTCTACCAACAACAACTATGAACCCATTTTTTGGAGTCTTGTCAATGCATCTCGCACAATCCTCTGTAGAAAAGGAATGTTTGGATTTATCCAATGATGTAAAATCAACATAAACATTGGATTCAAGAGATGCTTGGAAGGGCACTAAATGTAGGAATTCATCCCTTTGTCTCCCATACATTTAAATATAGCATAATCCTTGTAAGTTCATTCTACTTCACTGAATTGGTTAATAAAAGATATTTTCTCATAACTGAAACAAAATATAAGCTCCACAGGTTACAAGACATGATTTCCATGTATTCATTAGAGATGGGCTATATTGAATTTCGATCATTGTAAATGCAACCTAGAATTAGATGCATGCATATCTGGAAGACAAGATCCATCCATTGGATGCAAAATCTAATTTCATCTCATTCGAATTTTAATTTATATTATTTTGATTCCCTTGTTAAGGGGATTAGTTTAACCAACATGGCTATTGAAATTCCTAGAAAACCTATCAGTACCCTAAGAAACCACTGGGTTTGACTAAGGGGAATCGTACCTGCAAAATACCAAGGAATTCAATTAATATCACTTGGAACACAACCATAAAAGACATGACAACCATGAAGACCCAATTGCTCAGTATACCATGGAAAGCATTTAACCCTTCCATTTCCCTTGAAATTATTTCATTAAAAACCTGGCAGAAGACAAATGAATTGAAGATCAGTGTGTTCAGAACCAAATCTGCATCAGGACCATCCATGATCTGATAATCACCCTATGAGTGACCTCAGTTAAATATTTATTGAATAAATGTATTACAGACTCATGTGTTGGTGTGTTTGTTCTGTGTTATTTAAGCAACGGATCGATCAGATTGCTAGTACATAGACATTTAAATAGAAACACAACAGAGAAATACAGTAAGAAAATACACAAGAACACAGGAAATTAATAAGGAGTTCACTCTATCCTCCAGGGCTACATCTTCGGTCCAGATCCCAGTGGTGGCCTTATTTTATTGTGTTTTAAGTAGAGAATTATAGTGCAGGAGCTCAATATGAGTCACATGAAACAGATTTCCTTGGCCAAGTGGTTCTTGGATTCCCCAAGACACTAGAGTGCATAGACTATATTGTCTACCAGCTCTGTGACCTTCTGGTCTACAGTGGAGAGAGCCCAATGTGGTGCTCAGTCTGGACAGATCCTCTCTAGGATGGCTTGAATCTCTCAAGCTCTCTGGTGCTCGATGTTGCCTCTGGTTAGCTCAGCCCTTTGTCTTCTTCTGCTTTTGCTTCACTGTCTTCTTCTCTGTGTTCTGTCCTCCTCTCGGGATTCTGGTCTCTCTGTCTCTCATCCTCCTCTTGGGATACTTCTCTGTCTTATTCTCTGTTCATGTATTTGAAGCCATTCGTTCCCATGTCTGTTCGATTCCTCTTCCACCTCTGTCGAATCACCTTCTGCAGCTGCGCTTGGAGTTCCCTATTTGACATCATCATCGGCTCTCAGGGAGTGGCCACATGTCCTCCTGTAAAGCAGCAACTTGCTTCGTCGGTTCGGTTCTTTAGTTACATTCACGGAATGAGTCTTCATCCACCGTGGCAGTCAAAATGGACCTCAATCCTTCTAAAACGCGGCTTAATCCCTTGTCTATTCCGCTTCCCCATCGGGCATGATCTCAGCCCTCCGATTTGTGGTCTCCAGATCCGACGCCATACGCATGTTTCACGTGGTTGACTTGCTCGACCATTAGCATGCAATCAACGGCGATTTTCTCTCTCCTTCGCTTGCCACGCATCGATCGTTGAGTGGGATCGCTCCGCTTTCATACAAAAATTCTTACCATTTGAGGGTGCCCTGATCAATACCATCGGTTTCCTGAAGCGCGGGTCCTGCCTTATCCTTTAGCACTTTTTCGCTTTTCGCCCTACAGTTCTCCGGCTCCCCATGCAATCAAGTGCTCAGGGCTACTCCATTTCAAGCCTTTTCGCCCAGCGATGCATCCACCTCTATTTTCCAATCCAGGCCCCCAGGGGCTAATTCAGCCTCCCATGCAGTCTCAATTGGCCTCGGTCAGCATGCTTTGACTGAGGTCCTCGTCATTCCATGCTGGCTACCATTGCCACTAGTTTAGGGTGTTTTTGATTGTTGTTTTGGATTCTTTGATGTTTTTCCCAACCTAATACAGTCATGGTTCCTTTGACAGTTCTTTATGGATCCAATTCGGATCACGACCTTCCCACTTAAAAAGCTTTTGGACCACCAAAAGTTGGTTTTCAAGCATCGACTAAGTGAGGGTATTGTTTTCTCACTTGTCCAATCTCAATCCACTTTACACTGCTTGGCTTTGAACCTTTGAGCCCAATCCTAAGGTACTCAACATCTCCCTTCCACGTTGTCCTCACCTTCCTGTCCAGCACTGTGTATTCCTGTAATTCATTAAGATATTCAGGTAGCAGGTCATCTATAGAAGGCAACTGACTCTACTCTTCAGGGTCCTCAATCATTGATGGTTCAAACAATCTCAAGCAATCTGCATTTATGACTGAGTAGATGTGCATGTAAGCTAGTAGATCAAGGCGAAAAGCATTTTCACCAATCTTCTCAAGTATCCTAAAGGATCCATACCTGATAGGCTTTAGCTTTTTACCTTCATCTTGAATTCTTTCCTTGCTGATATACAGCCAGACTTGGTCACCAACTTGAAAACTATGCTCCATCCGATGCTTCTCATGCCTAGCCTTATATTTGGCTTTGCTCTTTTCGCGTTATTCCTGTACTACCTAGTGGATCTCCTGGATCTGTTCAATGAACCTAGTTGCTCTATCGACATCATTGTGTCCATCAACCATGGTATCTTTACCAAAGACAAAATCCAAAGGGAACCTTGGTGTGAAACCAAAACAGGTCTCAAAAAGAGATCTCTGTGTAAAAGAGTGTTTTGCTCTGTTGTAAGCATGCCGCACATAACACAAGTGTTCATCCCAAAGATTAGGATGTTTGCTACAATATCCTCTCAGTAACTGGATCAATGTCCTGTTAACTACTTCCGTCTCGCCATCTATTTGTGGATGAAAATTTGTGCTTTTCTTTAGTATGGTGTCCATCAGTTCCCACAGAGTGGACCAAAACTTCCCCAAAAATTGAGTGTCTCAATCAGATATAGTGGAAGTGGGTAATCCAAAATGAACCCATACATGTTCAAAGAATAATTTTGCAGTCTATTCAGCTGTAATCTGTTTATCACAACGTATCAAAATACACATTTTGTTGAACCTATCCACAACAACATATAAATAATCATGACCTTTCCTAGATTTAGGTAGTCCTCCAACAAAATCCATGGAAACACTTTCCCAAGGGTGAGAAGGAACTGGAAATGGAGTGTTCAAGCCTAGTTTTCTATTGTTGGGCTTGCTTTTAGCACACATAGCACACACTCTTACATATCTAGAAACTGTCTCATTTGTTTTCGGCCAATAACAAAATATTTGCAGCTGTGCAACTGTTTTACTTACCCCAAAGTGACCTTATATCAGAGAAGTGTGTGCTTACCTAATTATCTTTACCCTCTCAGTTTGTGGAATGCAGAGTTTCCCACAATGGTATAAGAGTCAGTCCTTCACATGATAGTCCAATTCTTCTACTCTTTTTCCTTGACTCAAAGTTTCATATACATCTTTAAAGTCCATATCTTGAGGATATTGTTCAATGTAGCTTTCATGTAGCATAGAATTATGCTTAAGTATGGTAGATGCATTTATAATGGGTCTAGATAACATGTCTGCAACCTTGTTATGTATGCCCTTTTTATATCCGATGACTAAATGAAACTGTTGTAGAAAACCCATCCATCTGTAATGTCTTGATTGTTGCAACTTAGTTTGGGAGTGCAAATATTGTAGTGGTTGATGATCAATATGTATCACTATCTCTTTGCCCATTAAGTAATGTTTCCACTTTTTCACACTCTGAACTAATGCATACAATTCTTTATCATATGTAGGATAGTTAACTACTGCAGGATTAAAAGTCTCAGAATGATAACATATGGGTTTACCATGCTGTGTCAACACTGCTCCCATCGCATAGTCACTGGCGTCAGTTTGGATCTCAAATGGTCTTTGCAGATCTGGCAATGCTAGTACAGGTGTTATACTAATTTTTTCTTTCAAGGTGTCGAAGGCTTTCTGATGTTTGCCTCCCCACTGAAACACCTTACTCAATCCTATTAAAGCATGTAAGGGAGATACAATTGATGAAAAGTTAGAAATGAACTTCGTCCAATATTGTGCTACTCCTAAGAAGCTTCTCACTTCTGTAGTAGACCTGGCTTTAGGCCAGTTCACAATGACTTCCACTTTAGAGGGATCTATTTTCAATTCACCTCCCCCTACTATATGACCCAAGTAGTTTAGAGATGTTTTGCCAAATTCACATTTTGAGAGTTTAACATAAAGTTTTTCTCTTTTCAAAACATCTAATGTTTGCTTAACATGCTTTAAATGTTCTTCCCACGTTTTACTAAAGATCAAAATGTCATCCAAGTACACAATAACAAAATCATCAAGAAAAGGTCTGAGTACATCATTCATTAATCTCATGAAAGTAGCAAGAGCATTGGTCAAGCCAAAAGGCATATCCAACCATTCATACAATCCTACTTTGTTTTGAAAGTAGTCTTCCATGCATCTTGCTCTGCAACCCTAACTTGATGGTATCCACTGTGCAAATCTAGCTTGGTGAAATAAACAACTTCCTTCAATTGATCTAAAAAGATCATCTATGCAAGGAATAGGATAACGATTTTTTATTGTTATCTTATTCAGTGCTCGGTAATCAATGCACATTCTCCACGAGCCATCTTTATTTCTCACCAAAAAGATTGGTGACGCACATGGTGATGTGCTAGGCCTGATGAACCCTTTCTCGAGCAACTCCTGCACCTACTTCTTGATTTCATTATTCTCTAATGCAGACAACCTGTACATTCCAATGTTAGGCAATGGAACATCTCGCTGCAAAATAATATCATGTACTATTCCCTTTTTGGGTGGCAGACCTTTAGGTTCTTGAAATAAGACATCATACTCTAAAACGACCTTTTCTATATCAGCTTGTTATTCAGCATTACATCCCTCAAATACATTGGTTTTATCAGGTTTCGTTTCCTTTACAACCATCACTAAGAATTGTTTGCATGAATTTATCAAGTTTCGTTTCCTTTACAACCGTCACTAAGAATTGTTTGCATGAATTTATCATTATTTTCATCTGACCTGAGTTTATGAGAGTATAATTATTCTTGAGCTTGTGAGCTCTTACAAAGTATTCGATTCCATCTTTAACAAGTAGATACTTGTTCTCAGCTCTATAGAAGATAGCCTTTCTATCGTACAGGTAAGGACTTCCTAAAACAATTCCACATATATCCAAAGGAATTATGTCTAACTCAACCTCATCTACAAATGCCGACCCAAAAGAAAACTTGAGTTTGCACTGTCTAGTCACTTGTAGTTGTGCTTTATCATTCAACCATCCTAATGGGTATGGTTTCTTATAAGGTGTAGTTGCTAATCCCAATTACTTTACAATTGCTTTAGAAATTAGATTTACTTGTGAGCCACTATCAAACAAAGGATCAATCTTTTGATTTTTGGAAACAACGCGAATATGGAAAAGCTCATGTCTTTTTCTTTCATTTTCTTCATCAATAACAGATTGAGCAAAATTACTAGTAGATGCTTCAGAATTCTTACCTTTTATACAAGTGGCTGCAATAGTTGTTTCATCTCCTAAGTCTGACCCCAAATCTTTCTGAATAGTTGTAGTAGTCTTCCTCGTCTTGCCCTCAGACTTCTTAGGTCTTAGCTCTGGATGCAGAATCCAACAATGCTCATCACCATGCCCATCCTTTTTACAGCGAGTGCATGAAGCTTTGCTTTTCTATGCAGTGTTAGCCTTCCTTGCTTTCCACTTCTACTTTCTTTTCTCCTTGCTCTTGCTTTCAGTGGGTTGGGATGGTCCCCCAATTTCTGCATTTCCATTCTTTCCTCTAGCTTCTAGATGAGTAGCTTGTACAGATACCTCATCTATACTAGTGGGATTAAACATGAGGATGGTATGCCTCATGTAGCTGTGTAGACCACCAATGTACTTCAAAAGAGTCTCCGGTGAGTCTAATGAGATACCCAACATCAATGCTCTCTCTCTAAATTCTTGAGTATACCCATGCACACTTTGTCCTTTCAACTGTCGAAGAGTTTACCAACTCATAATGGCTTGTTGCATGTAGGCCAATGGATAGAATTTCTTTTTGATTGCAAAAACAAATTCACTCCAGACAGAGATAGTCTTACCATGTCTTTTCATATCAGCTTGGGTTCTACCTTCCCACCAAACCAAAGCAGTGCCTCCTAGGCGTAGGCTTGCCAACTGAATCTTACTATTGTCTGAGTCTATGTTCTGTACCCTGTAATACACATCAATTTGTCTAATCCAATTGTCCAATTTTTCAGCACTTAGCTCTCCATCATAAATAGGCAAATCAAACTTAACATCTAACTTAATCAGAGATGCTTTGTTATTATGCATAGGGCTATTAGGAGGTGTGAGAAAGCTTTCCTCTTTCCCTTTTCCTTTGGAGTGGTCATGAAAGTGAGACTCATCTTTTTCTTTATCTTGTTTAAAACCTGAGGAGTCTTCATCCTTATGCTTTCTAAAGTCCTTATACATTTCTTCTACGATAGACTTTATAGCTAGGAAAATTTCTATGAATTGAGGGTCTGGCCCCACAGAACCTTCCTCTGACATTGTCTTCTGAGGATAGACTCTCCCAATTTCAGGATTAGTTTCCACCAACTCTTCTTCTCCTGATTTGAACTTTGATCTAGTGAGCATTCACAACTAAACCAACACAAGCTTGTCTAACCTTATAGCCTAAATCTCTTATACCACTTGATCTGATAATAACCCTATGAGTGACCTTAGTTAAAGATTTATTGAATAAAGGTATTATAGACTCATGTGTTGGTGTGTGTGGTCTGTGTTATTTAAGCAACGGATCAATCAGATTGCCAATACACAGGCATTTAAATGGAAAGACAACAGAGAAATATAGTAAGCAAATACACAAGAACACAAGAAATTAATAAGGAGTTCACCCTATCATCTAGGGCTACATCTTCGGTCTAGCTCTCAGTGGTGGCCTTATTTTATTATGTCTTAAGTAGAGAATTACAGTGCAGGAGCTCAATATGAGTCACCTGAAATAGATTTGCTTGGCAGGGTGGTTCTTGGATTCCCCAATCAACTGGAGTGCACAAACTCCATTGCCTACCAGCTCTGTGACCTTTTGGTCTACAGTGGAGAGAGCCCAATGTGTTCTCAGTCTGGACAGATCCTCTCTAGGATGGCTTGAATATCTCAAGCTCTCTGGTGCTCGATGTTGCCTCTGGTCAGCTTGGCCCTCTATCTTCTTCTGCATTTGCTTCAATGCCTTCTTCTGTGTGTTTTGTCCTCCTCTCGGGATACTGGTCTCTTTGTCTCTCGTCCTCCACTCAGGATTCTTCTATGTCTTCTTCTCTGTTCATACCTTTGAAGCCATTCATTCCCATGTTTGTTTGGTTCCTCTTCCGCCTATGTCAAATCACCTTCTGCAGCTGCGCTTGGAGTTCCTTGTTCGATGTCATCATCGGCTCTCAGGGAGTGGCCACATGTCCTCCTGTAAAGCACCAGCCTACTTCGTTGGTTCAGTTCTTCAGTTACATTCATGGAATGAGTCTTCCTCCACCGTGGTGGTCAAAATAGACCTCAATCCTTCTAAAACCCGGCTTAATCCCTCGTCGATTCCGCTTCCCCATCAGGCGCGATCTTAGTCGTCTGATCTGGGGCCTCCATATCCGATGCCATACCCATGTTTCGCGTGGTTGACTTGCTCGACTGTTAGCGCGCGATCAACGGCGGTTTTCTCTCTCCTCCACTTGCCACGCATCGATCGTTGAGTGGGATCACTCCACTTTCATCCATAATTGCTTACCATTTGAGGGCACCCTGATCAATACCGCCAGTTCTCCAGAGCACGGGTCCCATGTTGTCCTTTAGTGCTTTTTCACTTTTCGCCCTATAGTTCTCCGGCTCCCCACGCGATTGAGTGCTCGTGGCTACTCCATTTCGAGCCTTTTCACCTAGGGATGCGTGATTATCGCTAAGCGCATCAAAATCCACCTCTGTTTCCCGATCCGACCCCCCCAGGGGCTAATTCGGCCTCCTGCGTAGTCTCCATGGGCCTCGGCCATTGTGCTTTGACCAAGGTCCTCGTCGTTCCACATTGGCTCCCATTACCACTAGTTCGTGGTGTTTTTGATTATTGTTTTGGATTCTTTGATGTTTGTCCCGACCTGATACAGTCATGGTTCCTTTGACAGTTCTTTATGGATCCAATTCAGATCAATCTAGTTCAAATAGAGTTTTTTCTTTGGCTTACAGAGTCCATATTATAATGCACTAGTACAGATCTTGGCTAAAAATATTCCTCCATATAACATTGTTAATGATTCTTTTGCCTCTTCCAACAAGATTTCTTTTCATCAATTCACCATTTGGAGGAATTGTTGCCAATGCTAAGGCTCCAGGATTATCCATTATCACATTCACCCATAACACCTATACCATTGTGAGGGGAGAACTACTTGGAAATTGTGATGATTGTGGTGAAGTTATCATTGAGTATAATCACATCTGCACTTTCCTTTGTAACCTCAGTGCCAACAATGCCCATTGCAAGCCCTATGTCTGCTTCATGTAAAGTTGGTGCATCATTTGTGCCATCATTTTACCCCATTCAGTCCTCATGCCTACTGTTTCCACCAACATCTTTCTAGAACCATCTTGTACCTTCATTCCTGACAAAAGAAAGTGTTTCTCTTTGTTCAAATTCACAGGTTCACTCTCACCTGTTAGGATTGACTTTTCTATAATCAAAGAAAATTCAGATACAAATATCCCATCTGCAGGCACTTGACCCCCAATCGATAAATGTATGAGGTCCCCAACAACTAGGTAATATATTGAAGTTTTATGTCTATAGCCATTTCAAACTACCTGTATAAATATCTTCTTCTCCCCTCTATATAAATCCTTAAACTGCAATGATTGATGATAACCACAAGTTGTTGTTACAAAGACAACTAATAAAATGCTCAAAATAACATCGATACCATCATAAGCACCTTTCGGCCACCCTTCTTTAAAACTTTCAACAACTAGAGAGATAACTACACAAACTACAAGGATCGTGAGAGTCATATCATGCATTACTTCCCACACAAACATCCAAAATCACCTAGGTGGCTTCTCCATGAATCTGTTAAAACCATAGAGCTCATGCATCCACTTTATGCTTTCCTCATTGGCCACAATTCCATCAGTGATTGATGTAGAGATCTTTTCAAAGATTCCTTCATTGCCACTATGGTCTCTTAACTTCTTACGATCATGGCCTTTGACTATGGACACTAGTTCATCTGATGAAATACAAAAACTAGATACTTTGACTTCCTCTGGTACTTGGTAATCAGTAGAAACCAACTCACCAACATCAATAAATTGGAATACAACTTCAGGAACTAAAAAAAATACTCTTAGTTTCTTCAATTTGATCGAGGTCATGGACTAGAGTCAATTCATCTCAACAATTTCAAATTTATTATTTTTGTTCTCTAATGTTGTCATGCCTCTTTTCACAGATTGCATCTTGTATATTGCACTCCGCTCATAGTGCCATCATGCTCGTAGTTGATTGCTTTCTTGCAATTGTTGCCACATGTCCCACAAATTTTGAATGCTGCATATGCTCATTTAAAGTTGCATATTATATCCCGAACAACTGTAGCAGTGATAACCATGTAGAGACGAAACGCCTTGTACTTCCCCCATACATCAGTGTAATTGACCATCAGTATTTGTCATAACACTACCATATCTGGTCTCAATGTAACGCACCATCAGTATTTATCATAGCGCTGCCATATCTTCTCTTTGATACATAGATTGTAATAAGCACACTCCAGCACCACTGAGTAACGTTCACATGAACCAACTCTGGCACCATAGAAGCAGCACAACGTTTTTGTCTCCTTGTTCGCAATTTGTATACAATGCTAGGTCGATGAGAGAAAAGGCCATTGGGTTGCATGGAAAACTAATGCATAGATATGATTGTGTAGATCTGAATGCACAGATATGGAGCATTGTGTCTGGACGCCGTTACATAGATATTGTAGTGTAACAACTCCTGCAATATATTGACCTCCTGAGTGATAGAAATATTATATGGAATAAAATTATTGGAGGGAAGACCGTAGGGAATATATATGACACCATAATTATGATGTACCAAGAATATATATCATCATTCTGACTTGGTAGGTCTAGTGCTGGAAGAATTTCTGGCAAGCATAATGTTTTGAACAATAGATTGTCCATAATGTATTCATAACGTGTTGGCATAACGTGCAATGGTGTTATTCTCATAAACTGCACCCTCTTGTGTCTCCATATCATTCCATCTGTTGAATTAACACAGCTCAGAAATCAAATGCAACTCAGAGGTATCAGTCCGCCTAATGTTGCTCAGAGGTATCATAGTGTAATGCAACTTAGAAATATAACAATTCTTGCTTTTCCTGACCCTTTACAGCAAACTTCTCCTTCTCTCCAGGATGATTAGCTTCCCTTGCGGCCAATATTGGGTCATCATTGCATTCAGTGATAAAGATATCTTTATTGCTTGCATTTCCACTTGAAGAAGCACAACATTGTAATATATTCATATTAGACACATCCATGCCCTTGTATTTTGATTGAGCATCTATAAAACATACTTCACCTTCACATGCCTAAACCTTGTTTCTATTTGGAGATTCAACATTTTAACCAGTTTCAACAAAACAACCACTTGAACTTTCGAAGATAGTAATCGCTTTCATACTGCTATCATTATGTTTCTCATCATTAGATTGTGATAAATTATACAAATTCTCTTGGTCAATTCCTTCAGCTTCATCCCTTATACATTTTATAAATCTTTGCTTCTCTTTTACAATCAGAGAGAATCCTTCCCCCGATGCCAACAATGTGTTGACATCATTTTTTCCTATCAGCTCGTCTCCATCACTTGCATTAATATTTTGATTTTTGCTACCTTCTAAAATAATCGATGCCTTTATTTCTTCACAATTTGATACAGTACCTAGAATAGTTTCCATGCCATCAATATGCACAACTGCATCTCGAGAACTTGAATGCCCCTCGAAATTTTGTATTCTTAATTTGTCATCAAATGGAAAACAATCTATAGATTTCCCTTCTCAAAACAAATGTCTTCCTCTTTTATATGGAGATTTCATGCCATAGAACCATCTATAATAATTTCTTTTTCATGTTCCATCACCAAAAAGGTGTTTCTATTGTCATCTTTAGCCAAATCTTCATTGTTTATTTCATTCTGAGAGTCAACCACATGCATGACTAAAGATACATTACATTTATCACATTCCACTTCAGCATCACTTCTTAATTTCTCGAACTCATGCCTCAGTCATATTTTTGCATTTTCATGTTCCAAACAAGAACAATGCTCCTTCAAGGTTTCTACTTCACTTGATAATTCCAAACAATGTTCCTTCTCCTTCTTTAGCTTTAGTTCAAGCTCTTTAGCATGGTCTTCCATCATCTTGACTTTCACTTCATGGTCCTTCAACATACTGGCTAATGCTTATGTATACACGATCATAAGTTGTTCATGATTTTTAATCTCTTTCTGATTCAGTGCACATTCAATCTCAATGGATATTCTCTCTTTGAGTTCCTCCTCAGTGAAAACTAAAGCTGAAGAAGAATCCCTGATACATGGTTTCTCTTCCCCTTTATCAGGTGCACTCTCAGATGAAGGACTACCAAATGAAGTTTTGTCCTTGACCAAAGCAATGGAATCTTCATTCCTTTCTTTGTCATCCACTTCTGTCTTGTTGTGCAAACTTTGGGCATTTAATTGTTCCTTACTATGGCCAAACTCTGACAACTCTTGACTACTCGAGTGGAAAAAAACTTCCTCCTCTTCAGCACAGTCCTTTAGGCAATATGCTTGAAACTCTTTTAGCTCGAGGCAAAGTAGTTGAAATTTATATTTACATAAGGGCAATTGAACATTATATTTACATAAGGTCAAGCTTGTCGAAGAACAAAAGTTGTATCAACGTAATTATCCTCCCTCAGGTTCACATTTAATACCATAACTAATCGACCCTTGGCTTCCAAATAGTCTTTCAAATACTTTTTTGGCAAGGAACTGTGATAATGCTACTCTAATATTGACCAGATTATTTCCATGTTGCTTAGAGAATCTCCTTCCACTTTTATACCCTCAAAATAACTGACGTTTACATGATTTTCCTCCCTTTTGTATTTTCCTACTTCTTTGCATAACAATATCATCACATCCTACACATAACCCATAGCGAGTGGATCACATTTATTGTCCAATCATGTCTTTAAGGAACATTGTATTCTCCTGAGGTACCACTACTCTAACAGGAGTTTGACAAGACTTCTCATTGTTTCATGAGAAACTCCCCCTGAGATCATGACAGATTCATTATGTTTTTCAAATCATAGGATGTTCATTTTTCTTCTTCTTACATACTTTGGCAAGTTGTTCTCTACTATCTGCATTTATTTTTTATTCAGAGTTTCATCTAGTTTGATTTGCCTCCATCATCTGTTTAGGATTCTTTAGGATATATGGCAGCCTGTAGTTATTGACTTTGTGTCCAAGGTTGTGACATAGATAGCATATTATTTGACTAAGGTATGGTTGAGCTGGTGTGCAGCTTTTTGTGCCCCTTTTTACAAATAGTTTACATTCAACAATTTTATGTCTAGATTCATTGCACAAATAATAGTAATCATGCAAATTTTTTGTGTACCTGATGAATGCATGTATTCTCTGCTTTCTTGCTTGAGAGAGTCGTCCCATCTACTACATCTTTTCCTGATTAAACTTGATTTTCTTTGTCTTACATTCTGCTACAATGTGTCTAGGTTAATGGCAAGAAAAACACTTCATATATTTTCCAGGTGAAAAGAATCTCCTTTGAGATCTTCCGAATTGGTTCAACTCATCTCTAGAAGGAAATGAACTTTTTGAAAAAAACATTTTCTCTCATTCACTCTTTGGCTCTTATTGTTGTTGCTTGGTATTGTTTGCCTCTTTTTTATTTACTCTTCTTGTACCTTCCTCTAGTGGTTTTTTTAGGATTGCTTCATTATCCTCTATGGATGTCTTTAAGCTACTATTATTTTCTTCTACGTCCTTCATGAATGATATCTCCTCTCCTTGCTGCTTACAGAACCTGTTCGTTTAATCTAAATCTCTTCTACCTGAATCAACCTTATCTTCTAATATTTTACATTGTATGTCTCTCTCCGTGAGTTTACTACACATCACCATTTCTAGTCTCCTTCCTTCTTCAATTTGTGTCTTCAGGCTGACAATTTCCTCCTTGTACTCATGCTCTCTCTCATCACATATCTACATGAGTTTCTTTAGATCTTTTTTTTCATTCTTCAATCTTTCTATAGTATCCAATGATAACTCAAGCCTAGCTTTATTTTCATTTTCCTTTCATCAAGAGAGTCAGTTACATTCACAAATGTAGATGTTTCATTTAAATGGAAACTTTCCCTTTGACAAGCTTTTTCCTCCTTCCTCTTTCTCTTTCCTTTCTCTACATTGTCACTACTAGCCTCTTCATACATGAGCTACAATCTATCCCATATTTCTTTTGCAGAAGTTAAATCTACTATTATATCAAGATCCTTATTATGAATATTGTTATATGTAACACATTTTACCTTAGCATTCCATTGTTTTTCTTGCACAGAGGGAGAGTTTTACAGTAACCTTCGCATACAAACTTCCATACACTAGGTCCATAAGCTATCAATTTGGTTTTAACCTTATCTATTCACTCATGAAAGTTTCATGCACTCAACACAGGTACACTTTGATAGTCCATGACTCAACCATATCTACCTTCAAGTTGTTAGGATTATACGGAAGGAACCGGCTCCGATACAAATTGTTGAAAACTTGACTAAACTAAGATGGGGGGGGGGGGGGGGGGGGGGGGTGGTTGAATCAATTTAGTATATTCATGGATAATAAAATTATTTTCATGAATCTCATTAACTGATACATAACATGAGCAACTCAACAAATAATAACCAACATATGAATATGTGTTCAACAAGTAATAAGCAAACCAAACCATATACATAAATGCATAATAACAACACACATTGACACTAGATATATGTGAAAACACATAAAGGGGGAAAACCACGGTTTTATTATTTTTGTAATGCAAATCCAAGCTCCTACTCATTAAATATGATTTAGTGTAGGCCCACACCTACAAGAGGTTGCTACCTCTATTTTCTACAAGCTGCAACATGTAAGGAGGCTCCAACCCCTGTATGTTTTCTATAGGCTACAACCTACATGAGGTTCCTCCCTCAACCAACTCCAACTAGATATTTATCAAACATCAACTTGAAAGGACAATACCATCCCTTTATGAAAACACGACATAACAATGTACTCGTTTACCTAGTCATAGAATTTTCATATCTCCATCTTCATTTTTGCATCTTCTTCCATTCGAATCTGCTTCACATCAGCTTCATAAGTGTCATGTAACTAATGCATAATAGCTCAATCAGCTCCCACCCATTCATCCATTCTCTAACATTACGTATTCCTTCCAAAATCACATATTTTATAGAGATAGTTTCCTCACTGTTTGTATCCCACATAGGAATATGAAGTGAATAGGCTTGACTCTTTTCCTTCCACTCATTTATTTCCAAACTCTTCATATCTTGAATATTAGAACAAAAAAAAGTAATTCATCCAATATTAATTTCATCCACATGTAATCATTAAATGAATCAACCTAATGGAAACATAAAATACCAATCTTTCTCATTAATGCGTCACAACAATATTTGCCTTTGCCTTGGAGTCTTTCCTTTGCATCACAACAATTAAGCTTAATGAATAGTTTTACATCACAACAAATTCTTTAATATAGTAACCTATGCAACATTATCAAAACATTTTAAAGTATCACAACTCTTCCTCCTTCTTATGCTTCGTTGCCTTCTCTTGATTCTTGTTGCTCCTAGCATTGCTGCTCCTTTACCATCAATGACAATATTGCCAACAAAAGAAACCAAGAGTGGTGTAATATATATCTTGGTGATGGCAGAGGGTACCAAATTAAGGGGTATGGAAATATTCCTATGGTGTTACTTGATGGTAATATTAGGCATATTAAAAATGTGATGTATGTACTAGTAATCAAAAGGAATCTGACCTTTGCCTCTATGGTAACAGATCATAATCTTAAGGTAGAATTTTTAAAGTATTATAGTGTTATGAAAGATCTGCTGGATCATATGAAGCCAATTGCATCAGGTATTCGAGTTGGAGGTTTGTACAAATTGAATGTAAGAAGTGCACCACACCATGCCTTGACTTCAAAAGTTATGACTGCAGAGAATTTGTGGCATCAAAGATTCAGTCATATCAATTTTCATGACCTACTACTACTTCAGAAACAAGGTATGGTCAATGGTCTCCCTGTTTTAAAAAATGTTCATGTTGATTTTGAAGGATGTGCCCTTGGGAAGATGCATAGGCATGAGTTTCCTGCAAGTTTAGATAGAAAGAAGAGAGATAATTAGAGCTTGTTCACACTGATATATGTGGGCTAATGCAAATAAGGTCATTAGGAGGTGCATATTATTTTTTATTATTTGTTGATGATTGCACAAGATTTACCTGGGTATATTTTCTCAGAAAGAAGAGTCTTACTTTTCAATATTTTAAAGAATTCAAAAGCATGGTTGAAAAAAAAATAGAGAAGTTCATCAAAATTCTCTACTTAGATAAAGGGGGAGAATACAAGTAGAATTGCTTCATCAAATATTGCAGGGACCATGGGATAGTTCAGCAGTTTATAGTACCCCACACTCCTCAACAGAACAGGGTTGCAGAGAGGAAGAACAAAACCCTTGTGGAGTGTGCATGCAACATGTTAAAAAGTAAGAACTTGTTTAATGGTTTTTGGATAGAAGAAATAAATACTGCAGTGTATTTAAAGAATAGGAGTCCAAAAAAATGCCTTGATTTTAAGACTCCATTCGAAGCTTTATTAGCTTTTAAGCCCGCTATTAATCATTTGAGAGTTTTTGGATCTAAGGCTTTTTCTCATGTTCCAAAAGAGGATAGGAAGAAACTGGATTCAAAGGCCATTAAATGTAGTTTTGTAGGGTACTATATTGATTTTAAAGAATATAAATAGTTTAATCCCAATACTCACAAAGTGTTTGTGAGTACATGTAGTATTCCATGAGCAAGGTGATGATGCAAACTGTGATAAAGGCCACGAAGAGTGGCGCATGCCTTTGCTAGTCGAAGATGGAAGTGATGAAACATGGGACAACCATGAGTAGCAGTAGCAGCAAAAGGAAGAATCAAGTGACGCGGGTACAGTCAACAAGCCAAGCTCATCAAGGAGCCTGCAAGACATATTTGAGGCAAGTTCGTCGTTGAGGAGATCAGGTAGGCAAACTCAATTACCAGCAAGATATAGGGATCATGCTCTTATAACTAGTATATCAAATGTTATTGAGCCCTCAAATTATAAATAAGCAAGTCAATATGATGAATGGAGGGTAGCCATGGAAGAGGAATATGATTCAATACTTAAAAACAAAAATTGGGATTTAGTTGAATTGCCAAAAGCGAAAGAACGTATAGGTTGCAAGTGGTTATATAAACCTAAATTTAAATCTGATGGTAGAGTAGAAAAATATAAAGCTAGGCTGGTAGCAAAAGGTTACTCACAAAGAGAAGGAATTGATTATGAGGAAACCTTTGCTCCAGTAGCTAAGATAAACACTATTAGAATCATTATAGCTCTAGCTACAAAACACCAATGGAGTCTACACCAAATAGATGTGAAGTCTGCATTTTTAAAAGGAGAATTGTAAGAAGAGGTTTATTTACAACAACCTAAAGGGTTTATCACACAGGGGCAAGAGCATTTAGTCTGAAAATTAAAGAAGGCATTATATGGTTTAAAACAAGCACCCAAATCATGGTATGAAAAATGACTCGTTTTTCTTACAACATAGTTATAAGTGGAGCAAGAACGACCCAAATATCTATATCATATTTGATGAAAAGGGGAAATTTATTTTGATTTCTTTATATGTGGATGATCTTATTATTACAGGAAATGCTGATGAGCTCATTAAAGAAATGAAAGTGCAGACGTCACAGGTTTTTGAGATGAACACCTTGGAGAGTTACACTATTGTTAGGGTGTTGAAGTCTCGAGAGATTCTGGCCAGACTTTTCTATCTCAAGGAAAGTATGTCAAGATTCTATTAAATTTTTTTAGAATGGATCAGTGCAAAGCTTCCTAAGTTCCTCTACAGTAGAACATCAAACTTCAGAGTAATGATGGTTCTAAGGATGTGGATGCAACATTGTATAGACAACTGGTTGGTTGTGTGATTTACTTGAAGTTAGCTTTTGCAATCATTCTATTGAGTCAATTCATGTCAAAGCCTCTTGAGAATCATTGGGTGGTAGCAAAAGGCGTCTTAAGGTATCTTCAAGTGACCTTACACTTTGGTATTAAATATATGGATTCTTGTGATGTTAGATTGAGACGATTTTCAGATTCAAATTGGGCCAGAAATCTGGATGACAGAAGATCTATAACAGGTTACACTTTTAGTATTAGGTCCGTTATCATCGCATGGAGCAATAGGAAGAAAAATATTGTATACTTGTCTTCAGCAGAAATAGAGTATCAATGCGGCAGTTGGGTTGAGAAGGTTTCTTCAGGATGCTAGAGAAGAACGAAAGGATGTTACAGTTATCAGATGTGACAACCAAAGCTCAATCAAACTTGCAAACAATCCTGTGTCTCACAAAACCACGACATATTATCAAAATAGAAATTCACCTATTTGCTTTGCGGTTTAGGGATCAAGATTATGATCCCTTCATGAAAAAACGGAGTCACGAACTTATTAAGGGACCCCTGGTTTTTCTTGCTAATAAGTGATGTAATGGATTAGCTAAGTAAATGTGATTGAGACAGGCTTTGCTTCATTTTCATAATTAAAAGTAATATTTATTTTTATTAATAAATGATATAATTAATTAACCAAATCATATTAGTAAATTGATTAAGATAAATCTTGTTTCATTTTTATAAATATAATGATAATATATAATTTGATGAATTAGAATAATTTAATTTAAAATAAAAATTTATATTTTGATAGTGCCTAGACATATGTGTTTTTTTGAGAATAATCTCGGGAATAACTTGAATGCCTCTTAAAACAATATCCTTCACACTTTTGAGAAGTGCTAAATAAATAAAAAATTATAAGAAGAGTTTCGACGTAAATCACATGTAGAAAACCTTTGTCGACGCTTTTCGAACCAACTAGTGTGGTTCATCGTCAAGACTGACGATGAACCACACTAGTTGGTTCGAAATGCGTCGACAAAGGTTTTCTACATGTGATTTACGCCGAAACTCTTCTTGTAATTGTTATGGATCACAGAAGCCTCAATTCAACAAATACAAAATTACTCCAGATTCTAAATTAATCGTTATATCATTATAATATGTATAATTTGATAGACTAGAGTAATTTATCATTTGATACTGTCCTTTTCATGAATGTAATTATACTATGTGTAATTTGATAGATTAGAATAATTTATAATTTGACAGTGAAGGATTATTGTGTATGGTAATAAAGTCGAGAATAACTTAAAAGGGCAATACGTTGTAAAGCAATATTTTGACAAATGCTAACTAAATACATACAAAATTTCTCCAGATTCTAGAATATAAATTAGAACTAAATCTTTAAAAAACCGATATTCTGTATCACAGAATTCCATTGCATGAATAACACTATCCTCAAAGATTAGACCACAGAGAGAGAGAGGATAAAGAATAGTGTGTCATGTGTTCGTGACTAAACAATGCAAATATAATGCAAATAATATCTATTTGGAAGCATTTCGAAGTTACTAGTAATAAAACGTGCTTTCTTCCATTGTTTTGTTGTTCATCCAATTAGTAAAATACGGAAAACTTTGAATCTTACAGATAGGGAGAAAGTTCAAACCGTACTGTAACTTATATTGTGATGTATTTTGAAAAAGAGATTTTCAGAATCTCTAATTTCTTAATAAAAATATTATAAGGGAAAGTGAAATCTAATAAAGATGACATATTTTTCATAATAAAGTAAAAATTCAGTTTTATTTCCTTTTAGTGTCATCCTTACTTATTTTGCTAGTTTTATTTCAATTATTATAATAATAAAAGATCATATTAAAGATTAAAAAAGCAACTATGGAATACAATAAATTAATTTTATTATAAAATAGAAAATATGCTTATAAATTTTATATTCTATAATTTTATTATTGGAATTAATGCTTTCATATTTTATAATTTTATTATTGGAAGTAATGTTTTTATGTCATGTCTAAATTTTAATATGAGTCACAAGGAGTCAATCTAGAAGTTGTTTCCTATGTATGAATTGTAGTAATAATTTAGATGTGTGCAAGTGAGAGATTTATGGCATATATATGTGTAACTATTGTGATCAATAAAAGATATCTAAGCGTAGTTTCGTGTTGTGTGTAATTGCTTTATCTCAAATTCTCTGTCATGGTATCAGAGCCTGTTCTAGTTTGACTCCCTCAAGGGAGGGCTAGGAATATGTTGGAGATCGTAAGTGTTATTGTTTATGTACATATTAGTATAGATGTGTGAGAGTTTATTTTTAGTGTGTGAGATTTCTGTTTGTGAGCCTGTGTGTAGATCTAAATAGTTTCATGGTCTTGAGTTATTGTGATCTGTTTGAATGGTAGCAGAGTTGTGGAGAAAATTTGTGGTCGTCTACACTAAAAAACTTTATGGAACTAGCATGTTATTGCTTAAAGATCAACCATTTTAGTGAATTAAGGAAAGATTAAGGCCAGATCTATTGAGAAGAAGCGAAGTTTGAAAATCTCATAAGCTGGATCAAGGATGCCTATGACGACAAACAATCAGTTCACCTCATCGTGGAGGTCTGCACTAGCGGATAATCTGATTAATATGAGGAGCAAAGTTGATACTCGATAGATATTTCACCCATGAAGATTATTCATTGCATAGAGTAGCGATGATGCAGTCAATGCTTGGGAAGGAGTGAAGGGACCATGTTGGACTCTATTTCCATGGTTTTAAATCAACCATTGTCATAGAGGTTATTAAGGTTGTTTATTTTGTTGTGTAATTATTAAAAAAAAATGTGAGAGATCATGTTGGTGTTTGTGTTTTTATTGGTTATAAAAAGGGTTGGTGGTACTTAAAATGGAACCCTGGTGTTCGAAACATCAATTCTTGTATATATTTTTTTTATAAAAGGGGTTGGTGATTCTTAAACTAGAAGCCTCGATTTCCGAAACATCAAATTGTTTTGTGTTAGTAAGGTCAGGTTGTTTGATCAACTTTTGAACACATTCAGTATCCACACCTCTATCCTAACAACCGACAGATAGCCGAAAATGAAATATCTAACAGATGATGCTTGGTCCATAGGATGGTTCATTACTTGACGACACTTATTGCGGAAGCCCTGACAAGTTGAGGTGTTAATATTGTTGATCTTGCAAAGTTTATCAACGATGGTCAGAGTCGGTTACGTTTTAAATCGCAGTCAAGTGACAACTCGAAGATGTGGTCGTGAAAGAGCATTGTTGCGAGATTCCATAGTGGATGTGAGTGCTGATGAAGACCAGTTAGACAGAGATTATCCTTGTTGTAATATGTGTTTTCAATGCTTTCTATGTAAGAATTAAGGGATGGTATTGGAAATAATGTTTCCATGTCATGTGTAGTTGTCATTATGAGTCATGAGGAGTCAATCTAGAATTTGTTTTCTATGTATGAGGTGTAGCCATTATCTAGCTGTGTGGAAGTAAGAGATTTATGTCCTATATATGTGTAACCATTGTGATCAATAAAATATATCCTAGTGTGGTTTTGTGTTGTGTGTAATTGCTCTCTCTCAATTTTTCTATCGTTTACAAATACTAAAAACAGTTTTTTTTAACAAAAGAAATGATTTAACAAAAAAATTGTTGATGAGAACTAGCAACATCTCGAGATATGTGGAACAACTTGCAAGCCACACAACTTGATACCTATCCATCCAATTCCATGTAGGATTTGAAACCTAGTGGAGAGGATAACATCCCATTGACACAACCACTCTCTCATTTGACAATAAGACAAATAATTAAATTGTTTTATTAAATAAATAAACATAGAAATAAAGTTAAGTTACATTGAAAAATTAAAGATCGCTACTTAAAAATTAAAGATCGTTACTTTCCAACTGCAATCCATGTGCTAACAGAACTTGGTGTAGTTATTGCGTCTATGTTTATACCTCTCTCTTACTATCATACTAAGCATATTATTATCATATTAATCATATTAGTATGATATTAATCGTATTGTTGTTTGTTGTTGTCAGGTCTCTTTCTCCACTTTTCAAGAGTGTATGGATTTCATTATTGGCTCCCAATGATATACTAGCACAGCAACATTAATAACATTATTGGTATGGAATTAATATCAATATTTAATAAATATATAGGTTTATTAATAAAGTTATCATTATAATTATTATATTATAATTATTATATTATCATAATATAATAATATTATTGATATTATGAACAATATAATAAACCCAACAAAATAATATTAAACCCAAGTGATTTATAAACCCAAAAGATTAATAGTATAAATGTTAGGGATTAATAAAACTAAGAGATTAATATTATAAATAAAGTTCTTAAGTTCTTCATCTTCCTAATATTTAGCTATCTAATGCTTTTGCTCATGTTCCAAAAGAGGATAGGAAGAAACTAGATTCAAAGGCCATTAAATGTAGTTTTGTAGGGTACAATACTGAGTTTAAAGAATGTAAACAGTTTAATCCCAATACTCACAAAGTGTTTGTGAGTACAGATGTAGTATTCCATGAGCAGGCTGATGATGCAAAATGTGATAAGGGCCACGAAGAGTGGCACATGCCTTTGCTAGTGGAAGATGGAAGTGATGAAGCAAGGGACAACCATGAGTAGCAGTAGTAGCAAAAGGAAGAATCAAGTGACGCAGGTACACTCAACAAGCCAAGTTCATCAAGGAGCCAGCAAGACATATTTGAGGAAAGTTCGTCGTTGAGGAGATCGGGTAGGCAGACTCAATCACCAGCAAGATATAGGGATCATGCTCTTATAACTAGTATGTTAAATGTTGTTGAGCCCTCAAATTATAAAGAAGCAAGTCAATATGATGAATGGAGGGTAGCCATGGAAGAGGAATATGATTCAATACTTAAAAACAAAAATTGGGATTTAGTTGAATTGCCAAAAGTGAAAGAACCTATAGGTTGCAAGTGGTTATATAAACCTAAATTTAAATCTGATGGTAGAGTAGACAAATACAAAGCTAGGCTGGTAGCTAAAGGTTACTCACAAAGAGAAGGAATTGATTATGAGGAAACCTTTCCTCCGGTAGCTAAGATAAACACTATTAGAATCATTATAGCTTTAGCTACAAAACACCAATGGAGTCTACACCAACTAGATGTCAAGTTTGCATTTTTAAAAGGAGAATTGTAAGAAGAGGTTTATTTAAAACAACCTGAAGGGTTTATCAAACAGTGGCGAGAGCATTTAGTCTGAATATTAAAGAAGGCATTATATGCTTTAAAACAGGCACCCAAATCATGGTATGAAAAAAATGACTCATTTTTCTTACAACATAGTTATAAGTGGAGCAAGAACGACCCAAATATCTATATTGTAATTGATGAAAAGGGGAAACTTATTTTGATTTCTTTATATGTAGATGATCTTATTATGACAGGAAATGCTGATGAGCTCATTAAGGAAATGAAAGTGCAGATGTCATGGGTTTTTGAGATGAACACCTTGGAGAGTTACACTATTGTTAAGGGTGTTGAAGTCTCGAGAGATTCTGGCCAGACCTTTCTATCTCAAGGAAATTATGTCAAGAGTCTATTGAATTTTTTTAGAATGTATCAGTGCAAAGCTTCCTAAGTGCCTTTACAACAGAACATCATACTTCAGAGTAATGATGGTTCTAAGGAGGTGGATGCAACATTGTATAGACAGCTGGTTGGGAGTGTGATTTACTTGACTACAACTAGGCCTCACTTAGCTTTTGCAATCATTGTATTGAGCCAATTCATGTCAAAGCCTCTTGAGAATCATTGGGTGGTAGAAAAATGCGTCTTAAGGTATCTTCAAGTGACCTTAGACTTTGGTATTAAATATATGGATTCCTGTGATGTTAGATTGAGAAGATTTTTAGATTCAAATTGGCCCAGAAATTTGGATGACAAAAGATCTATAACAGGTTACACTTTCAGTATTGGGTCCGTTGTCATTGCATGGAGCAGTAAGAAGCAGAATATTGTATCCTTGTCTTGAGCAGAAACAGAGTATCAATGAGGTAGTTGGGTTGAGAAGGCTTCTTCATGATGCTGGAGAAGAACAAAAAGATGTTATGGTTATCAAATGTGACAACCAAAGCTCAATCAAACTTGCAAACAATCCTGTGTCTCACAAAACCACAACATATTATCGAAATAGAAATTCACCTATTTGCTTTGTGGTTTAGGGATCAAGATTATGATCCCTTCATGAAAAAATGGAGTCACGACCTTATTAATGGAGCTCTGTTTTTTCTTGCTAATAAGTGATGTAATGGATTAGCTAAGTAAATGTGATTTACATAGCCTTTGCTTCATTTTCATAATTAAGAGTAATATTTATTTTTATTAATAAATGATATAATTAATTAACCAATCATATTAGTAAATTGATTAAGATAAATCTTGTTTCTTTTTTATAAATATAATGATAATATATAATTTGATTAATTAGAATAATTTAATTTAAAATAAAAATTTATATTTTGATAGTGCCTAGAAAGATGTGTTTTGAGAATAATCTCGGGAATAACTTGAATGCCTCTTAAAACAATATCCTTCACACTTTTGAGAAGCGCTAAATAAATACAAAATTATAAGAAGAGTTTTGGCGTAAATCACATGTAGAAAACCTTTGTAGACGTGTTTCGAACCAACTAGTGTGGTTCATCGTCAAGACTTTTCCTAACGATGAACCACACTAGTTGGTTCGAAACACGTCGACAAAGGTTTTCTACATGTGATTTACGCCAAAACTCTTCTTGTAATTGTTATAGATCACAAAAGCCTCAATTCAACAAGTACGAAATTGCTACAAATTCTAAATTAGTTGTTATATCATTATAATATGTGTAATTTGATAAACTAGAGTAATTTATCATTTGATACTGTCTTTTTCATGAATGTAATTATAATATCATTTGATACTGTCTTTTTGATGAATGTAATTATAATATGTGTAATGTGATAGATTAGAATAATTTATAATTTGACAGTGTCTAGAAGGATTATTGTGTATGGTAATAAAGTCGAGAATAACTTAAAAGGACAGTACGCTGTAAAGCAAAATTTTGACAAATGCTAACTAAATACATACAAAATTTCTCCAGATTCTAGAATCTAAATTAGAACTAAATCTTAAAAAAATCGACATTTTGTATCACAAGATTCCATCCCCTGAATAACACCATCCTCAAAGATTAGACCACACAGACAGAGAGAGAGAGTATTAAGAATAGTGTGTCATGTGTTCGTGAGTATTTGAAAGCATTTCGAAGTTACTAGTAATAAAACATGCTTTCTTCCATGGTTTTGTTGTTAATCCAATTAGTAAAATACGGAAAACTTTGAATCTTACAGATAGGGAGAAAGTTCAAACCATACTGTAACCTATATTGCGATGTATTTTGAAAAAGAGATTTTCAGAATCTGTAATTTTTAATAAAAATATTATAAGGGAAAGTGAAATCTAATAAAGATGGCATATTTTTCATAATAAAGTAAAACTTCAGTTCTATTTTCCTTTTAGTGTCGTCGTTACTTATTTTGTTAATTTTATTTCAATTATTTTAATAATAAAAGATCATATTAAAGATTAAAAGATCAACTATGGAATACAATAAATTAATTTTATTATAAAATAGAAAATAGGCTTATAAATTTTATATTCTATAATTTTATTATTGGAAGTAATGCTTTCATATTTTATAATTTTATTATTGGAAGTAATGTTTTTATGTCATGTCTAGTTTTTATTACGAGTCACAAGGAGTCAATCTATAAGTTGTTTCCTATGTATGAATTGTAGTAATAATTTAGATGTGTGCAAGTGAGAGATTTATGTCCTATATATGTGTAACTATTGTGATCAATAAAAGATATCTGAGCGTAGTTTCGTGTTGTGTGTAATTTCTTTTTCTCAAATTTTCTATCATGGTATCAGCACCTATTCTGGTTTGACTCCCTCAAGGGAGGGATAGGAATATGTTGGAGATTGTGAGTGTTATTGTTTCTGTACATATTAGTATAGATGTGTGAGAGTTTATTTTTAGTGTGTGATATTTTTGTTTGTTAGCCTGTGTGTAGATCTAAATAGTTTCATGGTGTTGAGTTATTGTGATCTGTTTGATTGGAAGTAGAGTTGTGGAGAAAATTTGTGGTCGTCTACACTAAAAAAGTTTATGGAACTAGCATGCTGTCGCTTAAAGATTAACCATTTTAGTGAATTAAGGAAAGCTTAAGGCCAGATCTATTGAGAAGAAGCGAAGTTTGAAAATCTCATAAGCTAGATCAAGGATGCTTATGACAACAAACAATCGGTTCACCTCATCTTGGAGGTCTGCACTAGCGGATAATCTGATTAACATGAGGAGCAAAGTTGATACTTGATATATATTTCACCCATGAAGATTATTCATTGTATAGAGTATTGACGATGCAGTCAATGGTTGGGAAGCAATGAAATGACCATGTTGAACTCTATTTCCATGGTTTTGAAGTAACCATTTCCATAGAGGTTATTAAGGTTGTTTATTTTGTTGTGTAATTATAAAAAAAAAAAATGTGAGAGATCGTGTTGGTGTTTGTGTTTTTATTGGTTATAAAAAGGGTTAGTGGTACTTAAAATGGAACCCCTGGTGTTCGAAACATCAATTCTTGTATATATATATATATATATATATATATATATATATATATATATATATCTTTTATAAAAAGGGTTGGTGATTCTTAAACTAGAAGCCTCGATTTTTGAAACATCAAATTTTTCTGTGTTAGTAAGGTTAGGTTGTCTGATCAACTTTTGAACACATTCAGTATCCACACCTCTGTCCTAACAACTGACAGATAGCCGAAAACAAAATATCTGATAGATGGTGTTGTTCCATAGGATGGTTCATTACTTGATGACCCTTCTCGCGGAAGCCCTGACAGGTCGAGGTGTTAATATTGTTGATATTGCAAAGTTCATCAACGATGGTCAGAGGCGGTTACGTTTTAAATTGTGGTCAAGTGACAACTCGAAGATGTGGTCGTGAAAGAGCATTGTTTGTGAGATTCCATAGTGGATGTGAGTGCTGATGAAGACTAATTAGACAGAGATTATCCTTGTTGTAATATGTGTTTTCAATGTTTTCTATGTAAGAATTAAGGGATGTTATTGGAAGTAATTCTTCCATGTCATGTGTAGTTGTCATTATGAGTCATGAGGAGTCAATCTAGAAGTTGTTTTCTATGTATGAGGTGTAGCCATTATGTAGCTGTGTGGAAGTCAAAGATTTATGTCCTATATATGTGTAACCGTTGTGATCAATAAAGTGTATCTTAGTGTGGTTTTGTGTTGTGTGTAATTGCTCTCTCTTAATTTTTCTATCGTTTACAAATACTAAAAACAATTCTTTTTAACAAAAGAAATGATTTAACAAAAAAATGGTTGATGGGAACTAGCAACATCTCCAGATATATGGAACAACTTGCAAGCCACACAACTGGATACCTATCCATCCAATTGCATGTAGGATTTGAAACCTAGTGGAGAGGATAACATCCCATTGACACAACCACTCTCTAATTTGACAATAAGACAAATAATTAAATTGTTTTATTAAATAAATAAACATAGAAATAAAGTTAAGTTACATTGAAAAATTAAAGACCGTTACTTTCCAACTGCAATCCATGTGCTAACGGAGCTTGGTGTAGTTGTTGCATCTATGTTTATACCTCTCTCTTACTATCATATTAATCATATTATTATCATATTAATCATATTGTTGTTTGTTGTTGTCAGGTCTCTTTCTCCACTTTTCAAGAGTGTATGCTTTTCATTATTGGCTCCCAATGATATACTAGCACAACAACATTAATAACATTATTGGTATGGAATTAATATCAATATTTAATAAATATATAAGTATATTAATAAAGTTATCATTATAATTATTATATTATAATTATTATAACAATTATAATAATTATTATTATATTATCGTAATATAATAATATTATTGATATTATGAACAATATAATAAACCCAACAAAATAATATTAAACCTGAGTGATTTATAAACGCAAAAGATTAATATTATAAATGTTAGGGATTAATAAAACTAAGAGATTAATATTATAAATAAAGTTCTGAATTTCTTCATCTTCCTAATATTTAGCTATCTATAACAATGTTGATCATTAAAATGTGATCATTACTATACCTATCAAAGGCAAGGTATATCATTGGTTCCCTATTATTTCTTGATGACATTTGCTCTTATTTACAATTTAAACAAATTTTGAAACGACCATTATATTTAAAATTCATTTTCACTCGAATGGATAGAAACAATGGACCTCTTATTGCCAAAAACATTTCCATGTTAACAATTTAACCAAACTTTTTTAACCAAAAGTTTTAATGGATATTGATGTCTTCAACGAAACATTTTCTATGCCCAATTTAACCAAAGATTGTTGGCACTTTTCACAGAGGCTTTTTGTATGTCTAGAATTTAACCAATTTTTTCCAAGAAACTTTTCTATGTACAATTTAACAAAAGTATGTCGATAAGCCAATTCCATGTACGATTTAACCAAAGTTTATTGTAGTTATTTTTCTACGTTTAGAATTTAGGCAAAGTTTGCTGATACTTTTTCCATCTTATCATTGCCACCTACCATGTGGTTGTTGGCATGTCGACATGTGACTATCGACATGTTTCCTTGTGGCTATTTGTATGTTTGTGTCACATTGAATTTAATGATGCACACCTAAAACCAGTAATATATTTAGATTATTGAAAGCAAATGGAAAAAATAAGGAGACAATCATAATTTCATTAGTGACCTTCTATTATGGTGAGGATTTGCGAAGAACTTGATAAAGAGTGTTGAGCTTACTATATCGTAGTATATGTGACTAGATATGGGTCTAGTGAAAAGGCTGCAACTAGAACATAAACTTATGTTGTAGCAACAAAATAAGATGTTAGCTTACTTGCCTCACCTTTTCGTCCAAAAGAGTGGAGCAGAGGAGACAAAGGACTCGATCATGCTGTATTTCTCCGTGATTCACTGAGATAAATATGACAATATGTGTTATAGACATATTTGGGCACTTAAACCCCAATTTTATATGTCGATAAATCAAGGGCTCTTTAACCCCTAAAAATGTTGTTTTATACCCTAAAGGATCATGGTCAACTCATTACATCATTACCCAAAAGTTCCACCTGAAAAACCACTTAGAACTGGCCAAAACTAGACCATACTGACTACTCCACTATCAGGGTGCGATGCATATTGACTTCTACACTAGCCAGGTGTGATTCATACTAAAGAGGCCTTCTGTGGGGTGCAATGAGTGAGGATGGACAAATGTTCGAGACAGTTTGCTAAGTGGATGCTCATGGAATCTTCCAGAAACTTCTCATGTGACACTTGCCTCTCTGAATTCACCTAGGGATGAGTAAGAGATCCAAGAAATCTCCAAGTGGAACCAAGAACTACAAGTGGAATGACACTAATAAAAAACCCAGAGATGACTCACACCCTTGCAGACATCTATAAATGGATCCCTCATCTAAGAGATCTAGAGGTTGGAATTTTGTAATTTGTAAGGAAGTGCTGATAGTTTATCTTTGAGAAAGAGCATTGTATTGCTGGGTGATCTTGCTCTTCATGAGGTGAAGAGGGCTTTGATGCTCGGACGATGATGCTGGATTAGACAGCTGGGTTGTAATTCTCCCTTCTACTATTAATAAAGTTCTTTGAGTTTTCCTCCATACAATCGTGTATTTGTGAATGTTGTTGTTTGTGAATGCCATTGCATGATCAATGTACTTCTAATTCTACATTGTTTATGATATAATAGATCGAGATGCTTTAATGGTGTTTTGTTACTTTGTCTCTACAAGTATTCATATAAGTAGGAGAAGAGGTGCAAATCAAGGGAGAGAGGAATCAAGCAAGGAGTCAAGCAGAAGATCTATGTTGGTCTCTTTGCTTCTCTCTTATCTATCATACATAAAGGAAATCACAAATTGCTTTGATTGCTTGTTTCTAGGATAGCTACCAATCCTAGTGGGACTAGCAGATCGAAAAGACACTAGTTTTCCCGGAAACAAAATGGCGACTCCACTGGGGATCAAATAGTTTGTTTGTTTATTTTTGATTGTTTGTTTTATAAACTATAGATGGAGCTTGAATTTAGCCAGATAGCCTACGAACCGCTTTTTCTCTGTAATTGCGAAGTAGACGAATGTTGCTTCAGTCAATCTCGGGTTTCTTTTATGATTTGAACATCTGACTTACAAGAATTCTAGATGCCCTGTTGATAGCTCAATAACCTCCCAAGATCATACCCCTGTACTTTGTTCTTTTTTTTCTATAATAGCTCAGCTCAACTCACTGAATTTTGCTACCTATTTGAGCCAAAACCCACCTTGGTTGTGCTTCCTAGCCTTTTGCACTATCTACCACTAGAAACTAGTATGTATCACACTTCCCGAGTGTAGCCGGTGAGATGCAACCCTGTTTCTGTGAAGCATAGGTGCGATGACTGAGTAATCCCATTTCTCTCCTTGAAATTTGGGATTTTTGTGCTTGTTTTAAGCTCTATTCAATTGTTTCGCTGCTTATGAACAGTATCTCATTGCTAATGCCTCCTTGATTTACATAGTTCAGCCTCCATTGATGAGGATTAGCCAATGTTTTTATGTATTTTTCCATCATTTGCAATCCATTGTCGAAAAGTTGCCTAAATCGAGCTATCATTTTGGTGCAAAAAGTTGTCGTAACTGTCGTTTTGTATCAAAAAGAGAAGTGTCATTGAGTCTTCCTTCTTTAGATAGTCGATTGGACTTTTTCTCATGTATTTGATTTGATTTGTTGAAATTTTGAAGTGTTGAAAGAATTTTCTATTCGAAATCAAAAAGTGTCATTTAGTCTTCCTTTCATTTTGAAGAGAAACTGTCGAAATGTCGCTTTAAAGAAAATATTTCAGATCTATACTTTAGTTTTCCTTTTGGCATTCTTCACATTATAGGGAATGAAAAACAGATACATGCATTTGCATTTAGACTGTGTGTGAAAAATGATTTAGGAAAAGTGTATTTAGTGTGTGCTCTTCTCTCTGTTTGAAAGAATCGTAACCTTCTTTCCTTAGTAGCTAGGATTTTCATTGCTAAGAAAAAACAACGATTGTTTATCATTTTAGATTGCATATTTAGGAATTTTACATCTACATCATGCGGTGAACCTTGAAAGACAAACTTCTAAGCAAGATCGACTCTAAAATAAATTTCAATGAACTTAACAACGCTTTGGAACCTAACACAACACATCTAGAGGTCTAGGCTAGAAATGTGTTCCGACGTCGTAAAATCTAGTAACTATCATTTTTATCGAAGGTTGGGCGATTCCTCCTCTTTGATACGACAGGTGCTAGTACGGACTTGTGCTCCCCGTACCGTCGAGTATATATTGGAAGACCACAATAGGCTAATATCCTTTATCCATAGGAAGTCGTGTCTGCCACCCTATCGATCACAATGCATTGAACACAACATTCGGGAAGATTGACTGCCGTACATAAGTCCTTGGTAATTTCTCTTTAATTTATGACCAAGGTGTATTTTGTAGTTTTACAATTGGTTTGATAACCACTCTGCCTAGATTTCCAGAGTAGTAACTTTCATTCCATTCTGACTCCTTAAAAGAAAAGGTCCATCTGAGCACTTGTCACTTCAAGCTCATTAAAAATCAAAGGGGACTAGAGTCATTTTTAGCTTTTTCTCGACTCTTAAAAATTGAAAAAGAAAATTTGCGTCAAAGCGTCATTAAAATTTATTAATTTGGAATAACATCCCTATTCCTTCGTTGATCTTAGGTTGAGTTAATGGAGTCTACCAATAATGGAATCCCTCTTGAGGGGATTCCTAGCCCTTTTACATCTTGGGGAAATATTGGTGCACTGCATATGGCCACATTGTCTCTACCAGGCCTGACTATTGGCCTGCCAATGTGGCTATTCTCAACCTCTGTGGTTCAAAATAACGTGATTCCTCAGCAATCGAATCAGCATCCAGTTGATACTGAAGTTGACCCTTCACCTTCCTCTTCGTTTGTTTCTCCCTCCCCTTCTTCATCTTCGCTTGGTGAAAATAGTGATGCTAGTAACCAAGTGCCTGAGAAGAAGAAGAAAGGAAAGGAGAAGAAAAAGAAGTCAGTTAAGCAAGGGGGCAACCATGAATCATCTAGTGAAAATCCGCACACTAAATCTCCAAAATATCCTTGTGTAATTTGCAAAGGAAACCATTTTCATCGAGATTGTCCTTGCATTCTGCGGATCTTGAGAGAATGGTCTCCCCGTTCGCACCATCTGGTGTCATCAACCTCTGGTGATCATGTTGACAACACACCATCAACTAGTGAAAATGAAATTCTTGGACAAAAAGGAAAGGTCAAAACTCCATGTGGAATATGTGAAGGGGACCATCGTCTTCCCTGTTGTCCTTTTTTGGATGAGGCCAAAAGAGTCTTGCATAACCATCCTGCTTCACCGTAGCGACTTCCACCTGGATACAAGAAACTTTCCCCTAGTCCTTTACTAGTTGAAAATCCGACTGACTTAACTGAACCGTTGGTCGAAACACCTATCGTTGAAAGTAAATCTTCTGAGTCCACACCAGACCAAAGTCAACAGGTTGAGATGGTAGTCGACCCAGTCTTGCCTTCAGAAGATCCACCTTCAGATGATATCATTCCTGAAGAGAGTGAGAATGATACTGTTCAAATTATTTTTTGCAATACAGAGTCCGATAAACTTGTGGGCAATCCACCTGTTCCTTCACAACAGGAAGAAAATCCCCCAGTTCCCGCTACTCAAGGGGTTATTTCACCCGTTTATTCAATACCCCCTCCAAGCAGTCTAATCGCTTCCTTTGATTGGAATCGACTAGCAAGATCTCGCCTTCCTTATAATGTACCATTCCGAATCATAGTACAAGTTTACAAAATGATCGTGTCTGGCACTATCATAGATGAAGGGGCTTTAGTGAGTATCCTTTCCTCAACTGCTTGGAAAGCACTTGGTTCTCCATTGCTTATGCCTGTTACACAGAATTTTTCAGGCTTTAATAAAGGAACCACTCGACCATTAGGGATCCTTCCCAAGTTGCCGATAACTTTGAGAAGGAAAACCGTTCACTTGAACGTGATGGTAGTCCAAGGACCATTAGATTTCAATCTACTCCTTGGACGTGACTATGTTTACAACATGGAAGCTATTATTTCAACACTCTTTTGAGTGATGTGTTTCTCGCATGAAGGCAAAATTGTCACTATTGACCAGCTTTCGTTCCCTGGTTCAAACACAGCTTCAAGTCAAACATCATCTCTAAATGGTCCTTTTGTGTCAAGAGTGTCTCTTCAACCTTCATTTTGTCCACTTAATTACCGCAAGTAGTTTAGTGGCTGAAACAAAGCTGAGGGGGCATGCATCCTTGTCTATTTGGCAGATGAACCCAGCCAAAAAATAAGTCTCCCTATGAGTTATGTGATTGGTCTCTGACACCTTTCACCTTCGTCCATTTTGCTGACAAAGTGCAGGAAGTGTTTTGTCTAAACATTGACAGAAAAATCATCCTGCTTAACCACAATAAGTTTCCATATGGTTTCCTGGAGACTCTCTTTTGATGCCTGGGGGCATGCAAACCTTTTTTATGCAAGCAAAAAAACGACCAATTTCATTTTTTAGCTTTTTAGTTTTTTAACTCCTGAAGTCAGGTGATTGGTCCGACACACCATTCACATTCATCTATTCTGCGGACGAAGCAAAGGAAGGGTTTTGTCTAAACAAGTTGATGAAACCATCCTACCTAGCCTCAGCTGTTACACTAAAATTTGTCACCATGACTATTTGCAGTCAGTATGGCTCCATCAACAACCATACTGTCCTCCTTGGCAAGTCTTATACCTCTACTCCTCATGTCAAACTCCAAAAAAGAGAGAAAGCCTCTAAAAATCAATATAACTCTGGTTATGCAGTTTCTCTTACTCTTACCTGCGGACACGCACCTCAAGTACATAATACCTGCGTACTTGTACGCTCTGTCTGTAAATGGGTGGGTGCATACCCCTGTAAAAGTCAAAAGGCGCAAGTTTTACTTCAAAAAACTTACTTGCGATCGATTCTAGAGCATTCTAGAAGATGGTTTGACGTGGATTGAGCGCCTCCAGATGGTTCATGCATCCCAATGAAAGAGGAACTTATCCCATGAAGAGGGGAGCTATCCCTTTGAAAGAGGGGCTTATCCCATTGATGGTGGACCTGTTTAACTTCCTCCAAAGCATTATAAATACAGGCATTGGGCCAGAGGGAGGGGAGGTTGAAAGCTGAACATTCCTAAGGGTAGATGCTGCTGAAATTAGGACTCCCTTATAGAGCTTGAGAGGAGAGATCCCATTCCTTTCTTAGCTTAATTTGGAAGTGGGTGAGCTGATCAAAGTAGAGGAGAACTCTTGCTGGACCCTGGGAGGGACCTGCACAACACCAAGGCACTGGTTGTAAGGTTTCTCTTGTTTCCAATTAATACAATTAAGTTCATTTTTCTCAACAAGTTGTTATATATAATTTGTTTCATAAACTCCTTGGTCTTTATGATGAATATGTTTTATTGTATGAGTTATTCAGGTGCTATGTAATCGTTTGCTTGTTTGTGTATGCAGGCTTCAAGGAGAGGAGCTCATCTGGATCGAAGAGGCTTGGCCCCTACAAACAGTGTTGGACTAAAGGTAAGCCTTAAACACCTGGTTGCTTATATTTTAAATGCATATTTAGGGAAAGATAGTGCTTGATTGTTTTGTTTGTCACTAGAAAAGCCTTGTTTTCTAGGGAGGTCGGTTTTGTCTGCAAAATTGACTCTTTCCGCATGACAAAATGGCGACTCCACTGGGGATCGAACCCAGAATCTCTGGTTTCGCAGACCAGTGGAGTCACCATTTTGTCATGCAGAAGGATTCAATTTTGCGGACAAAACCGACCTCCCTAGAAAACAAGGCTTTTCTAGTGACAAACAAAACAATCAAGCACTATCTTTCCCTAAATATGCATTTAAAATATAAGCAACCAGGTGTTTAAGGCTTACCTTTAGTCCAACGCTGTTTGTAGGGGCCAAGCCTCTTAGATCCAGATGAGCTCCTCTCCTTGAAGCCTGCATACACAAACAAGCAAAAAATTACATAGCACCTGAATAACTCATATAATAAAACATATTCATCATAAAGACCAAGGAGTTTATGAAACAAATTATATATAACAACTTGTTGAGAAAAATGAACTTAATTGTATTAATTGGAAACAAGAGAAACCTTACAACCAATGCCTTGGTGTTGTGCAGGTCTCTCCCAGGGTCCAGCAAGAGTTCTCCTCTACTTTGATCAGCTCACCCACTTCCAAATGAAGCTAAGAAAGGAATGGGATCTCTCCTCTCAAGCTCTATAAGGGAGTCCTAATTTCAGCAGCATCTACCCTTAGGAATGTTCAGCTTTCAACCTCCCCTCCCTCTGGCCAATGCCTGTATTTATAATGCTTTGGAGGAAGTTAAACAGGTCCACCATCAATGGGATAAGCCCCTCTTTCAAAGGGATAGCTCCCCTCTTAAAAAAATGAATCAGTTGGTTAGAGCATAGTTCCTTGTCTTGTGTCAAGCTCGTTAAAAAATGAATCAAGGTTTTTAGAGTAGAGTTTTTTGTTAGGTAGATTGTAGAGAGTAGTTATGAGCATAGTTCCTTATCTTGTATCAAGCTCGTTTAAAAAATGAAACAAGGGTTTTGAGGATAGTTCTTTTCCTCTGTCAACCTCACTAAAAAATGAAACAACTCCCATGAGTCTTTCCAAGATTTCGAAAGTAAACCTTCATTTCATGCACCTGGTTGAATGCAATGAAGCTTGGGGGGCATGTACCTAGATTTGTGTCATTATGCTGGGGGCATGCGAACTTATAACAAGCATAGTTTTTTGTTTCAAGCTTGCATAAACATGAAACCGAATCCGAGCATAGTTCTTTTCCTGTGTCAAGCTCGTTAAAAAATGAAACAAATCCTCCTCTAATTGAGTCGAGAGTTTGACTAGATCTCATAAATGTTAAGTTGTATATTTAGGTTAGTTATTTCAATTTTTTGCATAATTTTCTTACAGTTTTAGGTCGAGTCTTTCAAATGATCTCGTCACTGAATTTTCATTTCATCCAACTCGTTGAATGAAATGAAGCTGGGGGGCATGCGCTCTAGCAGTTATGCTTAGGGGGCATCAAGCATAGTTTTCTCTCTGTTTCAAGCTTATGTAAAAATGAAACTACTTTGAAGCATAGTTTTTCTCTGTTTCAAGCTTTTGTAAAAATGAAACCTATCTCGAGTAAATTTCAGTTATTTTCAAGACTCGTTAAACTCATGAAAATCCCGAGATTATTTTGCTATCTTTCATTCTCGTAAAACAAATGAAAATGCTGAGTTCTTTCTGTCTTTTCCTGCTCGTAAATTAAATTGAAAGTCAGCCTTATGAGTACATTTTTATCATTTTTTCGAACTCGTTAAAACTTACGAAAAAGTGAAACCTTGGAGTTCTCTTTTAAGCCCTTTTCTGACTCCTAAAATATGAAAAGATTGCCAAGTGTTTCTTTTACACTCGTTAAAACGGAATTAAACGACGGTCCACTTACAGCTCTTTTCCGACCGTAAAAACATGAAAAGATTGCCGGATTTTTGTCGTTTCGAATTCGATATTGGTTATAAAACGACGTGTCGTTGATCGCTTTTTTACATTTTCAGATCAGTGACACTAATAACGAAAAGTACTCCTTGGTCGTAAAAGATCAAGCGGTTCTCTCAAGTATTATTTTATACTTTTTCGGACTTGGGAGACACAAATTTACGAAAAAGGTCAACCCTGGAGTCTTCTTAAGTTTTTCAGACTCTCTAAAATTGAAAAACGTCGAGTTTCTCCTATACTGGACTCGTTAAAATTTCACAGTAAAGGACCTGTTCGATTACAAATAGGAACGGACCACTCCTTCTTAGGGTTCGAATCGAAACTAAGTTGGACTCATCCAAAGGATGAGCTTATAATCAAGCAAATGTTATCCTCCTCAAGCTTGGAAAAAATAAAGAGGTACTTGCCAGAAATGGTGGGGGAAAAGAGAGGAAAATGAGCCTATTTGTTATACTTTGTCTCGGAAAAACCTTATCACCACTCTTGAACACGACACTTTTCATTCACCTGGGTTGGGAAATCCTTTGCCTAATAGTTGATCAAACGACATTGAAAGTCTTCAGCCAGTTTCCGGGTATTAACTTTGGGTCAATTGTCACCAAGACATCTGTTGTGTCGTTATGTGTTCAAGAGGAGTCTTGCAAATAAACCATTCATCTGCAAAATATCTGTCATCCATCTTGACCATCCCTGAGTCAGTCCTTACAGCTACATTTCTTCAACTTGATCTATGATTTCGTGTTGTGGGCTCGCCTACGACGGATCACTTTCTATCAACATCAGCACATTATCTAGAAAGATGATCTAGAAATCATCAGTACCTTGGGATCTGCATGCCTCAATGGCAGGTTTCTCGCCTTTGACGACAGGTTACATCAATGACCTTCGATCAAGGGATTCTGTGACATGTTCGACATCAACACATTCATTCACATCTCATGGATTGTACTGGGTACTTTGAGAACCATTGACATCACTGGTGGTCTCTCTCACACTTGTTAACAGTTTACATCATTGACTGGTAATCAAGTGGTTTCTACCATGTTCGACATCAACTCATTTATTCGCATGGATAGAATCGTACTATTTCAGGAAGCAGAAATGAAGACCCTGGATCTAGTTCCCGCCATCCAGGCTGCGAGGAGTTTTGTATTCATTATACAATAGACTAATTATAAATAGATGGCTGCATCCATACTATGTCTACATGTGTCTATGACTATGATGTATTGCAAAATCATTCCTATATCAGAGCGGTATTTAGTTTGTTAGTTAAGTTTTTGATCTGAGTATGGGAATGCCTACCTCAGCGATGATATGATCTCATATATGTATTTTGTGTTGAATATTTGCAGGTTCCAACTGGGCTCTCCACAAGATAATCCTCGAAATGATAAAGTGCTTCACCCTTCCTAGATGATATAAAACCCTAATCTACTACAGACCTCGCACTTTAGGGCGCAATCTGTTACACTAAAATTTGTCACCATGACTATTTGCAGTCAGTATGGCTCCATCAACAACCATATTGTCCTCCTTGGCAAGTCTTATACCTCTGCTCCTCATGTCAAACTCCAAAAAAGAGAGAAAGCCTTTAAAAATCAATATAACTCTGGTTACGCAGTTTCTCTTACTCTTACCTGCGGACACGCACCTCAAGTACATAATACCTGTGTACTTGTACGCTCTGTCTGTAAAGGGGTCGGTACGTACCCCTATAAAAGTCAAAAGGCACAAGTTTTACTTCAAAAAACTTACTTGCGATCGATTCTAGAGCATTCTAGAAGATGGTTTGACGTGGATTGAGCGCCTCCAGATGGTTCATGCATCCCAATGAAAGAGGAACTTATCCCATGAAGAGGGGAGCTATCCCTTTGAAATAGGGGCTTATCCCATTGATGGTGGACCTGTTTAACTTCCTCCAAAGCATTATAAATACAGGCATTGGGCTAGAGGGAGGGAAGGTTGAAAGCTGAACATCCCTAAGGGTAGATGCTGCTGAAATTAGGACTCCCTTATAGAGCTTGAGAGGAGAGATCCCATTCCTTTCTTAGCTTCATTTGGAAGTGGGTGAGCTGATCAAAGTAGAGGAGAACTCTTGCTAGACCCTCGGAGGGACCTGCACAACACCAAGGCACTGGTTGTAAGGTTTCTCTTGTTTCCAATTAATACAATTAAGTTCATTTTTCTTAACAAGCTGTTATATATAATTTGTTTCATAAACTCCTTGGTCTTTATGATGAATATGTTTTATTATATGAGTTATTCAGGTGCTATGTAATCGTTTGCTTGTTTGTGTATGCATGCTTCAAGGAGAGGAGCTCATCTGGATCCAAGAGGCTTGGCCCCTACAAACAGCGTTGGACCAAAGGTAAGCCTTAAACACCTGGTTGCTTATATTTTAAATGCATATTTAGTGAAAGATAGTGCTTGATTGTTTTGTTTGTCACTAGAAAAGCATTTTTTTCTAGGGAGGTCGGTTTTGTCCGCAAAATTGACTCTTTCTGCATGACATCAACAGTTCCTTAGCTTTAACAGTTCCTTAGTTTGGTCATTTCTAGCATACGTAAAAAGGAAATGAGCAATGTTATCATATGGTTCAAGCTCGTTAAAAAATAAACCTACCAAGGAGCAATTTTATCACATGGTTCAATCTCGTTAAAAAATAAACCTACCAACTGAGCATATGTTCCCCCAGAGTTCAAGCTCATTAAAAAATGAACCCACCTTTGGTGAATAACCCTTGTGATCGCAATTATATCAGCCTTTTTAACCTTGGTTGTGTTCCTGCCATCACCTCCATTCTTTTGGCCAATCATACACTTCCACTTGATTGTTTACCATTTTGAGGAACAACTGCGACAAGTGGTCTTGTTAGCCACCCTCTTCACATCACCATGTTTTGAGAAGTTCCAAGATTACCCAAAACCAGTTGCTACCCCAGATACCACTCGTTCCTCAAAAAATGAGTCCACTTTAAACCCTTTTCAGACTCGCTAAATATGAAAAGATTATTGAGAAATTGGCCCCTCCAGCTCACTAAAGTGATTGGAAGCGCCATCCCTCCTGTGTATTTTAAATTTCATACCTAACGGATTATCTCATAAAAGGTTGGAGCGCTTGTCTTTTCAGCTTTCTAAAGTGATCGAAAAGTCATCCCTTTTGTATTATTTTAATCTTTTTCGGACTTAAGGGATTATGCTATGAAAAAGAACTACTGGACTTCTCTTTTCATCCCTTTTCAAACTCTCTAAACATGAAAAAGACCGAGTTGTCTTTGTCGTTAAACTCGTTAAAACAATAGCGACAAACTTGTCCACCCAGACAAGAATGAGTTTCACTGTCGCTAGGCTCGCTAAAACATAGCGACAGGTTTGCCCGAAGGGCAAATTATAGAACAAGCATATGTTATCCTCCTCAAGCTTAACAAAAATAAAGAGGTACTCGTCTGTAATGATTGGGGAAAAAGGGAAGAAAACTTGAAGAATTTTATGGTACCAGGTCGCTCTTGAACATGAAACTTTCACTCCATCGCCATGATTGAGTCGGGTTGGGTTATTCCGTTCACCGGTCATATCACCATTGGTCCTCCATAGCGTCCATCTTTTGGGGTTAATGCTACCAATCCATCTTAGTGTCACTGATATGTTCAAGAGAAGTCATTCAGAGAATTCACCATCCAGTCAATGCCTCATCCACTGCAATACCTTCACCCTCCATTTTTCATGACTGCCATTCCTAAACCTTGTATCATCAGATCGTTTTCACCTCCAAAAAATCATTTTCTCCGTTTTGCGTCGTAGATGTGGGATACATTAAGGCCCTCCTATGACGGGTCACTTCTTGTCGACATTAGCTCATTATCCAAGAAGTTGACTTAGAAACAACCCTTTCAGTACTTTGAAGCTTGCATGCCTCAATGGCAAGTTTTTCACTTCCGGTGACAGGTTTACATCAATGGCCTTCAACCGAAACATTTTGCATGGTGTTCGACAACGGATCATATATTCACACCACGTTAATTATACTGTAGTACCTTGAGGGTCATTATCATTATCGGTGATTCCTCTCGCGCCTGTTAACAGCTTACATTATTGGCTGGTAATCAGGCGATGTCTTTCCATGTTTGACTTCAGGACATATTCTCACATGGATCGACTTGTACATCAAGCGAAGATTGAATGAGTTTGAAGACCTAGGATCTAGTTTCATCCATTTGGGCTGTGATATATTCAGGGATATAAAGACATCAAATGTACACAGAAACTGCACAGATAGTTATCTAAGCCAGGGAAGATGACTCTTCATATGAAGAATCACCAGTCTGCAACTACAAACAATTATCTATCCTATGTACATGAAAATGAATTTATAAGGTTGAGCATGGGAATGACCACCTCAGCTAGATCATGAAAATAATATGATGATGATATATTTTATTGTATCTTATACAGGTCACCTTCTAGTTTGAATACATCAGATCCTCATGATAAAGCATTTCTCCCGACATCAAAAGATTTACAACTTCATGCTTTAGGGGGCAACTGTTATAGATATATTTGGGCACTGCAACCCCAGTCTTATATGTCAATAAAACAAAGCCTCTTTAACCCCTAAAAGTGTTGTTTCATACCCTAAAGGATCATGGTCAACTGAGTACATCATTCCCCAAAAGTTCCACCTGAAAACCCACTCAGAACTGGCCAAAACTGGACCATACTGACTGCTCCACTGTCAACGTGCGATGCATACTGACTTATACACTAGCTAGGTGTGATGCATAATGAAGAGGCCTTCTATGGGGTGCGATGAGTGAGGATGGACAAATTTCTAAGACAATTTGCTAAGTGGATGCTCATGGAATCTTCCAAAAACTTCTCATATGACAATTGGCTCTCTAAATTTGCCCAGGGATGAGTAAGAGATCCAAGAAATCTCCAAGTGGAGCCAAGAACTACAAGTGTAATGACACTAATAAAAAACCCAGAGATGACTCACACCCTTGTAGACATCTATAAATGGATCCCTCATCTGAGAGATCTAGAGGCTGGAATTTTGTAATTTGTAAGGAAGTGCTGATAGTTTATCTTTGAGAAAGAGCATTCTATTGTTGGGTGATCTTGCTTTTCATGAGGTGAAGAGGGCTTTGATGCTGGGAGGATGATGCTGGATCAGACAACTGGGTTGTAATTCTCCCTTCTACTATTAATAAAGTTCTTTGAGTTTTCCTCCATACAATTGTGTATTTGTGAATGTTGTTGTTTGTGAATGCCATTGTATGATCAATGTACTTCTGATTCTGCATTGTTTATGATATAATAGATCGAGACGCTTTAATGGTGTTTTTTTACTTTGTCTCTACAGGTATTCATTGAACGGTATAAGTAGGAGAAGAGGTGCAAGCTCTATCAAGGGAGAGAGGAATCAAGCAAGGAGTCAAGCGGAAGATCCAGGTTGGTCTCTTTGCTTCTCTTTTATCTACCATACATAAAGGAAATTGTAAATTGCATTGATTGTTTGTTTCTAGGATAGCTACCAATCATAGTGGGACTAGCAGATCGAAAAGACACTAATTTTCCCGGAAACAATATGAAACTAGGTTTTCATGAGCCTTTGAAGGTAAGGGATTTTGGCTCCAAGTTGTCACATTAGAAGATTGGAAGATTGACCCTTGATGTTATGAACCCAGCTCACAAAAAGATAGACATGATAGATCAATGACCTAGAAATCAGCCTCTTCGAGGGGGCAATCTCCTTTACATTACACAAATGAAAATTTCTTGGATGATATAAATGACAAAACCTCCTTTCTATATATAGTATTGTAAGGTGTCACAATATAATCAAAGCTGTCATAACAATAATAATATAAGGGCACAAAAATAACAATAATGGGCTTCTATGGGGCATAATAATAACAATATGGGGACAATAGGGGCACAATAATAACAACAAGGGCTACAATGACAATAGTAATGGAGGAATCACTAGTATTATATAGACCTAACATGCCCCTCTGGTTCAAAAATGTGTTGTCCTCAACGCTTCAGTAGTTCTGGATGATTCTGTATAAAATTCTCATCCTCCCATGTGGAATATTTAGTGGGTAAGTTCTTCCACTTGATGAGATACTCTTAAACTGGTCGATTTCATAGCTGTCGAGTTCCTGTTTCTGTGATTGCTTCAGGTTCTAATATGGTTTTTCCTTCCTCATCAAGTTCTCATAATATTGTTTGAACATGGAGCTTGTCACCTATAACCTTCTTTAACCATGAAACATGGAAAACTGGGTGCACTCGGGAAGCTGCAAGAAGCTCCAATTTGTATGCCATAGTACTATCTTTTGCAACACCTTATACAGAGCATAATAATTTGGTGATAATTTATTATCCTTCTTAGCTAGCTTGAGGGACATTTGTTTATATGGTTGTAGCCATAGGAATACCCAATCACCTACATCAAAACTTCTTTCGCTGTGATTTTGATCTGCCTGTTGTTTCATTCTATTCTACGCCAAAGTGAGGTTATCCTTTAAGAGTTGGAGAACTTGTCGTTGATGCTTGATGTGATCTTACACTACTTGAATCTTAGAATTTTCTCTTAAATATGATTTTATGGACGTGGATGATATCCATAAAGTGCCATAAATGGGTCCATTTTGCTGCAGTATGGAAGGAAGTATTATACCACCATTTAGCTAGAGGCAACCATTTGACCCATTGTGTTTGTTTATCAAATACAAGAAAACGAATATATCCTTCCAAACATTCGTTTACTATCTCAGTTTGCCCATCAGATTTAGGATGATAAGATGAGATATGAGCTAACTGAGTACCAAGACAACAAAATAATTTTGTCCAAAAATTTCCAGTCAAAATGAGATCTTTGTCGCTTACAATAATCTTTGGGTTTCCATGTAGCTTTTCAATTGTTTCCATAAAGGTAGTAGAAACTGTACTCACTTTAAATGGATGAGATAATGCACAAAATTGTGCATACTTTGTAAGTCTGTCAACTACCACCATGATAACACTCTTTCCTTCAGACTTGGGTAAACCTGTGATAAACTCCATTGAGAGCTTCTCCCAACATTGGCTTGGAATGGATAAAGGTTGCAATAGACCTGGGGTCTTAATTGTTTCAACTTTATTTTGTTGACAAACCAAACATTTTTCCACAAACTTTTGAATATCTGATTTAAGGCCATCCCCCAAAAATTCCTTCTTAACCTTGTTTTAAGTTTTTAGAAATCCTGAGTGCCCTCCTAAGGGAGCGGTGTACAATTCCATAAGAATCTTTTGTTTGAGTTGGGAGTTCTTACATAGGTATAAGTGATCCTTTTACCATAACGAATCATTTTCCCAGCTAAATGTATTAGATATACTGGGATCTTGTTGTTGCTTTTGAATGAGTGCCCACACTTCTTCGTCATTCTTCCATTCATCCCTTGCTTTGTTTATCCAATCTGGTTGGATAATAGAAATGGTGCAAAGAAATGCTTCCACATCCTCATCCTTTCTCGAGATTCCATCTGCCACAACATTTTTCTTCCCTTTTTTGTAGATGATTTCAAAGTCATAACCCAACATCTTTGTGACCCATTTTTGTTTCTCTTCTGAATATAATATTTGTTCTAAAACGTACTTAAGACTATCATGATCCATTTTTACCTTGAAGTGTCTTCCCATTACGTAGGGTCGTAATTTCTTAAGTGCATGTAGTATTGCCAAGATTTCCTTCTCATAAATATCTTTATGTAAATACTTTCCTTTGACTGGACGACTTTCGAAAGCAATCGGTCTTTCTTCTTGCATTAAAGCAACACCAATTCCATTTTCCGAGGAATCACATTCCACAATAAAGGTTTTTTTGAAGTCTGAGGTAGCTA
Organism: Pinus tabuliformis; assembly: GCA_031772625.1. Taxonomy (NCBI): domain Eukaryota; kingdom Viridiplantae; phylum Streptophyta; class Pinopsida; order Pinales; family Pinaceae; genus Pinus; species Pinus tabuliformis. The sequence goes on from CM062805.1 coordinate 124,244,219, forward strand.
AGATGGTGCTTGGCACATTTCCTATTTAAGATGTTCAAAGGCCTTCATTGCTTCTGGAGTCCATGAAAATGCATCTTTATTCAATAATGTTGTTAGAGGTGCTTCTATTCTCCCATGGTTCTTAACAAACATGCAATAATTCTGTGTCAACCCGAGAAATCCTTGTACATGCTTTATGGATGTGGGGATTTTCCAGTCCTTAATGGTTTTAATTTTGCTAGGGTCTACCTTAACACCTTCATGAGATACAATATGACCTAGATATTCCACCTCTTACACTCCAAAGAAACATTTGGATCTTTTTGCATATAATTGTTTCTCCTCCAATAGTTTGAGAACCCCGTCAACATGTTGAACATGATCCTTCTAAGAATTGTTGTATATTAGAATATCATCAAAAAATACTAACACAAATTTTCTAAGGAAGGATTTGAAAATGGAATTCATCAAACCTTGAAATGTAGAAGGTGCATTGGTAAGGCCAAAAGGCATGACCAAAAATTTATAATCACCCTCATGAGTTCTAAATGTTGCTTTTGGAATGTCTTCAATCTTCATTATAATTTGATGATATTGTGAACGAAGATCCAAATTGGTGAAGTAAATTGATCCATGAAATTCATCCAATAATTCATCAATGACAGGAATGGGAAATTTATCTTTAACAGTGAGCTCGTTCAGCTCCCTATAATCTGGACACATGCGCCATGATCCATCCTTCTTGTGAACCAATACTATTGGAGCAGAGAAAGAATTTTGACTAGGTTTAATTATACCAGCCTCTAGCATTTTTGCAACCATACGTTGAATTTCACTCTTTTGGGCATAGGGATATCTGTAAGGCCCGATGTTTGGAGGAACACTTCCTGGAATCAAACGAATAGCATGACCACGATCACGAATAGGTGGGAGGCCTTTGGGAGTCTCAAATAACTTGGAATGATTATCCAAGACGTTTTGGAGATCTGGAGAAATAGATGATTTTGATGTGGGAACCTCTAGCGAACTTAATTGTGCAATTATGCCTCATTGTTCTTTCTTTAGAAGATTTTTCATTCTGTTAGAGATGATTATCTTTCTCAGTTTCCCTACGATACCCCTTAATTCAACTTCCTTTCCTTTCGATGAAAATTTCATGAAAAGTTCTTGAAAATTAAAAGCTATTGTACCCAAGGATTGTAGCAATTGGACTCCTAGTACAACATCGGCACCACCCATTTGAATGAAAAGAATTGAGATATTCAATACATATTCTCCCATGGATAGCTTGATATTATGGCACTTTCTAGAGCAATTTATGGTTCCTCCACTTGCAACCATCAGTTGACACTCTGGTGGTGGATATAGGAAGCAATTCAATTCCTTGGCTATCTTACAATGAATAAAATTATGGGTACTACCCGAATCAATCAACACTATTGCCTTCTTCTTCTTGATATGTCATTCTATCTTGATAGTTTGAGAAGTGGTAATTTCGGCCAATGCATTACAAGATATGGTTGGACTCATTTATTCTTTCTCTAGGGTTTGCTACTTGTGTATGTCCTCTTATTTTGACACTTCTTATTCCTTTTCTTCATCTTCTTCACAATCTATGTAAAATAATTTATTCTCAACACACTTATGACCTTTAGTGTATTTTATATCACAACTATAACAAAAACCTTTTGCTTTTTTTTATTCCAATTTTTGTGGTGTCAACCTTGTAGGTTGTGGAAGGCTAGGGGCAACAACACTTCCATCTTTATAATTGTGAGTAGTAGGCTTCCTTGTTGCCATAATTTTGCTTTCCATTTTTCTTACCAACCTGAATTCCTTCTCCAATGAATTAGGTTCCCAAAGGCGAACCTCATGTTGGATGTTATCCTTTAAAGTCCATATTAACACATCAATCCTATTCTCCTCTGGAATATCTTTTACCCTTATATTCAATTTTTGGAAGTCCTCAATATGCTCCATCATTGAACCCTTTTGTTTGAGATTTATCAGTTGGCTAAAAAAAGTGTTTCTTTTTGTATCCTCATAATGTGCTATAATTTCATCCGTAAAAATTGCTGAAGTGACAATTTTTTTACGAGAGCAGAGCCATCAATACCATACAAACTTATTTGGTTCCAAATATGAAGTTGTAATGTGTACCTTTTGTGTGTTTAACACAATATGGAGATCGAAATATTGCTCCATTTGTAGTATCTATGTTATGGGATCCTTTCCATCAAAATTCCTCATATTGATGTTTGGAACATGGCAGGTATTCAACCCAACATTAGAGTCTATGAAATCATGATTAACATTTATTTTATTCTCATCATGAGTTTCATTTACTACCATTTCTTCATTAGTAAGCATTTCTTGTAGAAACTTTGTGAAATTTGTCTTCAATTCTTCCATGTTGCCTTAAAATTTTTCTTCTAAACCATCCATCTTAGCTTCCACGTCATTCATCTTAGCTTCCACATCATTCATCTTAGCTTCTATGCCTTTCTTTAAACCATCCATCTTAGCTTCCGTTACTTTTTGTGAGAGTGAATTTTGTTGCACTTGGTTTCGTAATTTTGATATATCATGTTGCATTTCTTCCTCTTCTTCATGAGTCATGCTAGAGTTTTCTAGTTTCTTATTAGGTGTTTCCATTTTATTTTTTTGGAGCATCAATTAATGATAGTTATGCTTCACTATTCCCTTTGAATTCCTTCAAACTAATTTTTCAAACCAAACTTATGCAAAATTAAAAAAAAATTTACACACCCTTTTTCACTTTGTAGGATCTCGATATTGTATTTGATGTATCTCTTAAATTTAGGATCTCCAAGGTCTAAAATTTCGAAATTTGGTATCCCTCTGAGTCCTCTTTCCAATGCCACCAGTCTAAACAAAATTGGATTCTCCAAGAAAGCGTTATGCCCAATCTCCCAAGATGACTTGATTATACAGTTTTTTCAGTAGAACGAACTTGTACAATGTGTCATGTGTCACTGTTTCAAACTTCGAACATGAAAGTAATGTACAAAAAACTACAGTTCATCCTCTTTATGTAACTTCCTACGAAATTTAAATCTAATACTCAGAGAGAAAGTTATGATGATTTTCCCAAGGTCACCTGTTTGGGATGTAACTCAGGAGCCTACAAAAACCTTAACTTCCTTGGATCATAAAACGTAGCAACACAACATATGAAATTTGGACCCGACGATCATCAAGATTTTGGCTCAAATGTTTTTTTTTTAGCATCTTAAACGTCATCGAAAAAATTTATAGTGAAAATTCGATGATGACCTTTTTTTAAGTAGCGAAACCCTAGAATCCAATGCTCTCATACCAAATGTTATGAAACCATCTCACAAAAAGATAGAAGAGATAGATCAACGACTTAGAAATCAGCCTCTTTGAGGGGGAAACCTCCATTAAATTACACAAATGAACAATTCTTCGATGATACAAATGAAAAAACCTACTTTCTTTATATAGGAGTCTAAGGGGTCACAATATAATCAAAGTTGACATAACAATAATAATATAAAGGCACAAAAATAACAATAGTGGGCTTGTATGGGGCACAATAATAAAAATATGGAGACAATAGGGGCACAAAATAAAAATAAGGGCTACAATCACAATAGTAATAGGGGAATCACTAGTATTGTAGGGACCAAACGCTTGGTTCAATTGACAGATACAAATTTAAGGTGGTTGGGAATTTGTGGTTTTAAAAATAAAGAGTCAGTTGAGGGGTGTTCAAACAACATTCTGGAAGAGAGACGACAGGTTAAGTGGGTCAAGGTGTAGGTCAAGATCCAGTAGATAAATATATCCTTCACCTTGCAATGATGCAGGGAAGTCATTTTGAACATGTTAAAGCTATTCCCATCTCTAATTGGAGCTTGTAAATGAGATTTTCATTTTTACAAAAAAAGAATAGACATGTGATTACCATGTTAATTCCATCAGACTTAGATACGAGACATTGAAATCCATATCAATTACATTAGTTTTCTCATCATTTTAATAAAGGTATCAATATATATAGGAACATTAAAGCCATCAACCTACTTGAATTGAAAAAAACTCAAACAAGATAGGAATAGACTGCTATGAAACCAGCTCACAAAAAAATAGAAAAGATAGATCAACGCCTTAGAATTCAGCCTCTTCGAGGGGGAAACCTCCTTTACATTACATAAATGAACAATTCTTGGATGATTCAAATGAAAAAACCTCCTTTCTATATATAGGAGTCTAAGGGGTCACAATATAACCAAGCCAACCTAACAATAATAATATAAGGGCACAAAAATAACAATAGATGGATTCTATGGGGCATAGTAATAAAAATATGGGGACAATAGGGGCACAAAAATATTAATAAGGGATACAACTACAATATTAATGGGGGCATCACTAGTATTATAGGGACCTAACATGCCCCTCTCCTTCAAAAAGGTGTTGTCCTCAACGTTTGAGTAGTTATGGATTCTTCTGTATAAAATTATCATCTTCCCATGTGGAATCTTCAACGGATAAGTTCTTCCACTTGATGAGAAACTCTGAAATGGATCGATTTGTAGTTTTCGAGTTCTTGTTTCTATGACTCCTTCCGGTTCCAATATAATTTTTCCTTCCTTGTCAAGTTCTGGCAATATTTTTTGAACTGGGATCTTGTCGCCTATAACCTTCTTTAAACATGAAACATGGAAAACTGGGTGCACTCGAGACGCTGCAGGAAGCTCCAATTTGTATGCCATAGTACCAATCTTTTGCAACACCTTGTACAGACCATCATACTTTGGTGAAAATTTTTTATCCTTCTTAGCTTGCTTGAGGGACATTTGTTTATTTGGTTGTAGCCGTAGGAATACCCAATCACCTACATCAAAACTTCATTCATTGCGATGTTGTTCTGCCTGTTGTTTCATTCTATTTTGTGCCAACACGAGGTTATCCTTTAAGAGTTGGAGAACTTGTTGTTGATGCTCAATGTGATGTTCCACTGCTTGAACCTTAGAATTTCCTCTAAAATATGATGTGATGGATGGTGGCTGATATACATAAAGTGCCACAAATGGGGTAATTTTGTTGCAGTATGGAAGGAAGTGTTATACCACCATTCATCCAGAGGCAACCATTTGACCCATTTTGTTTGTTTATCATATACAAAGCAATGAAGATATCCTTCCAAACATTTGTTTACTATCTTCATTTGCCCATCAGATTGAGGATGCTAAGATGAGCTATGAGCTAACTGAGTACCAAGACAAGAAAATAATTCTATCCAAAATTTCCTATGAAAATGGGATCTCTGTCACTTACAATAATTTTTGGGTTTCCATGTAGCTTTTGAATTGTTTCCATAAATGTCATAGAAATTGTACTGGCTTTAAATGGATGTGATAATGCACAAAAGTGTGCATACTTGGTAAGTCTGTCAACTACCACCATGATGACACTCTTTCCCTCAGACTTGGGTAAACCTATAATAAAATCCATTGAAACCTCCTCCCAACGTTGGCTTGGAATGGATAAAGGTTGTTATAGACCTGGTGTCTTAACTGTTTCAGCTTTATTTTGTTGGCATACCAAACATTTCACCACAAACTTTTGAATATCCGATTTAAGGCCATCCCAAAAAATTCCTTCTTAACCCTATCGTAAGTTTTTAAAAATCCTGAGTGCTCTCCTAAGGGAGAAGCGTGCAACTCCAGAAGAATCTTTTGTTTGAGTTGGGAATTCTTACAAAGGTATAAGCGATATTTGTACCATAACGAATCATTTTTCCAGCTAAATGTATCAGATGTACTGGAATCTTGTTGTAACTTTTGAATAAGTTCCCACACTTCTTCATCATTCTTCCATTCCTCCCTTGCTTTGTTTATCCAATCTGGTTGGATAATAGAAATGGCACACAACAATGCTTCCACATCCTCATCGTTTCTTGAGAGTGCATCTGCCACAACATTTTGCTTCCCTTTTTTGTATATGATTTCAAAATCATAACCCAACATCTTTGTTACCCATTTTTGTTGTTCTTCAGAGGAATTTATTTTTTTTCTAAAAAGTATTTTAGGCTATCATGATCCTTTTTTACCTTGAAGTGTTTTCCCATTAGGTAGGGTCATCATTTCTTAAGTTTATGTAGTATTGCCAACATCTCCTTCTCATAAATAGCTTTGTGTAAATACTTTACCTTGATTGCATGACCTTCGAAAGCAATGGGTACTTCATCTTGCATTAAAACAACACCAATTCCATTTCCAGAAGCATCACATTCCACAATAAAGGTTTTTGTGAAGTCTGGTGTAGCTAAGACTAGTGCTTGGCACATTACACCTTTAAGATCTTCGAAGGCCTTTGTTGCTTCTGGAGTCCATGAAAATGCATCTTTCTTCAACAATGTTGTTAGAGGTGTTGCTATTTTCCCATAATTCTTAACAAACTTGTGATAATACCCTGTCAACCCGAGAAATCCTCGCAAATGCTTTATGGATGTGGGGATTTCCCATTCCTTAATGGATTTAATTTTGCTAGGGTCTACCTTAACTCCTTCATGAGATACAATATGACCCAGATATTCCACCTCTTGTACTCCAAAGAATCATTTGGATATTTTTGCATATAATTGTTTCTCCTCCAGTAGTTGTAGCACCCTGTCAACGTGTTCAACATGATCCTTCCAAGACTTGTTGTAGATTAGTATATCATCAAAAAATACTATCACAAATTTTCTAATGAAGGGTTTGAAAATGGAATTCATCAAAACCTAAAATGTAGAAGGTGCATTGGTAAGGCCAAAAGGCATGACCAAAAACTCATAGTGAACCTCATGAGTTCTAAATGTTGTTTTCGAAATGTCTTGAGTCTTAATTCTGATTTGATGATATCCTAAATGAAGATCTAACTTGGTGAAGTAAATTGATCCATGCAGTTCATCCAATAATTCATCAATGATAGGAATGGGAAACTTATCTTCAATAGTGAGCTTGTTGAGCTCCCTATAATCTAGACACATTCGCCATGATCCATCCTTCTTGTGCACCAATACTACTGGAGCGGAGAAAGAACTTTGGCTAGGTTGAATTATACCAGCCTCAAGCATTTATGCAACCATACGTTCAATTTCACTCTTTTGGGCATAGGGATATCTGTATAGCCTGATGTTTGGAGGAACACTTCCTGGAATCAAATGAATAGCATGATCATGATCACGAATAGGTGGGAGACCTTTGGGAGTCTCAAATACCTTGGAATGATTGTCCAAGACTTTTCGGAGATCTGGAGCAATAGATGAATTCGATGTGGAAACATCTAGCGATCATAATTGTGCAATTACACCTCATTGTTCCTTTTTTAGAAGCTTTCTCATACCGTTAGAGCTTATTATCTTTCTCGGTTTCCCTACAATACCCCTTAATTCAACTTCCTTTCCTTCCGCATAAAATTTCAGGAAACGTTGTTGAAAGTTAAAAGCTATTGTACCCAAGGATTGTAGCCATTGGACTCCTAGTACAACATCAGCACCTCCCTTTGCAATGGAAAGTGTTGGGCTTTTCAATACATATTCTCCCATGGGTAGCTTGATATTATGGAACTTTCCAGAGCAATTTATCGTTCCTCCATTTGCATCCATCACTTGACACTCTGCTGTTGGATATAGGAAGCAATTCAATTTTTTTGCTATCTTACAATGAATAAAATTGTGGGCACTTCCTGAATGAATCAACACTATTACCTTTTTCTTCTTGATTTGTCCTTCTATCTTGATGGTTTGAGGAGTGGTAATTCCATCCAATGCATTACAAGATATGGTCGGAGTCATTTCTTCTTTATCTAGGCTTTTTTCTTGGAGTATATCCTCTTCTTTTGACCTTTCTTGCTCCTTTTCTTCTTCCTCTTCACAATCTATGTAGAATAATTTCTTCTCAGCACACTTATGACGTTTAGTGTATTTGCTATCACAACTGTAACAAAGCCCTTTTGCTCTTTTTTCTTCCAATTGTTGTGGTGTCAACCTTATAGGTTGTGAAAGGCTAGGGGCGCAACACTTCCATCATTATAGTTGTGAGTGGTATGCTTCCCGGTTTCCATAATTTTTCTTTCCATTTTCCTTGCTAACCTAAATGCCTTCTCTAATGAATCAGGTTCCCAAAGGCGAACATCATGTTGGATATTATCCTTTAAAGTCCCTATGAACACATCAATCTTATGCTCCTCTGGAATATTTTTTACCCTTATGTTCAATTTTTGGAACTCCTCAATGTGCTTCATTATTGAACCCTTTTGTTTGAGACTTCTCAATTGGCTAAAAAAAGTGTTTCTTTTTGTATCCTCATAATATTCTGTTAATTCTTCCGTAAAAATTTCCCAAGTGATAATTTGTTTATGAGAGCAAAGCCATTGATACCATACAAACTGATTTGGTTCTAAATATAAAGTTGTAATACGTACCTTTTGTGTGTTTTGCACATTATTGAGATCGAAAAATTGCTCCATCTATAATATCCATGTTGTGGGATCCTTGCCATCAAACTTCCTCATATCGATTTTTGGAATATGGTGGGTCTTCGATCCAACGTTAGAGTCTATGGAATCATGATTACGCCGTAAGGCGTTTCCCTCTGAAATGAACTCCCCCAAAAGACCTTCTATCCTAATCATAGCCGTTAGATCTTTTGTTAGACGATTGAACAAAAATTAGCTGTCTGATTTAATAAAAAATGTTTTAAAACATTAAAAAACGTTAAAGAATGTTTCACTTTCCCCTTGACATCTGTGCGCCGAGCTCTCTATTTGTATAGTCGAATCGGCATTGGCAATGGCATCCCCTGTATCCTCCTGCCCCCAAAACCCTTCTGAAACTGAAATCTGGATAGAAATCGCGCAAACGGGTGAAGGGAAACCACGATACGACTCCGCCAACATTCAAACCTGAAGAGATGCCCTTTCTCGTGTTGCAGAAATCACAGCCTGGGAGAGGTTTGCCGAGCTTCCGTGTCTTGCACCTAAAAAATTAACGGCACACTTTCTTTGCACGCTCTTGGTTGTCTTGCTATTTTGTTTCTGTTACCAAGCATTTCCCCTGTTTTCATCATTTGGTTTGTAAACTGCTTCAGCAATGAGTCTCCCATTAATACAATTCGTAGGCAAGAATTTAATTTATTTTTGATACTAATTCATTGCATGACATTGTTAACGGATGTTGGGTGGCTCCTGAGGCACACCTCTAGATGTGGTAACCTGGCTCCCAGTGGCTTCTCCCTGACGGAAGGAAATAGTGCCTTCGTTTCCCAGTTGCTTCTCCCCGACGGACGGAAATAGTGCAAAATCCCTGCAACTTCAATGTTTCTTGGTATCTAGACCCTGCTCTGCACCAGATTACCAAGAAAATCCTAAATTCCTTGCTGGCTTGGTTGCTACGCTATAGTACTGTGTACAATTTTGACTGCATGGAGGTTCTCCACTCATCGCCGGCTCAGGTAATGTTTCCTTTTCTAAAATTGCTAGCCAGTTTCTTTCCCTTTTATTTTCTGAGCTATATGTCTTCTATCGAGCTAAACCCTAACAGGCAGGCTGTTTTCGCAGGTAAAGAGGGCAACCACCAGGGTCGTCGGCTCCAATAATTTACCCAGTAGGCAATTGTGCACTTCCTATAACCCTTCTAGTGTGTACAGGTAGACCTTTGATACTCATTACTCTGACCTCTGTGGTAGCTTTCAATGTATTCCTTTGGTTACTTGAAAATTATTATGGAATGAATCATGATGCATGGTGTTTGTATGCGACTGTACTTTTAATCATCTACAGAGCCTTATGTCTTTACAATAGTAAGTTTAAAGTACCAAAGAAAAATTTGAATTTTCCCTCGTAAATTAGGGCTAAAACATAACTCTACTCTAATGGGAACCCATGTTGTCACTGTGGCTTGGGATGTCTGCAAGGCATGCTTAAGGAGCAAGACATTTAAAAATTCATGATGCTTGCCGCCTCTTACAGGATGCACTTTTGTACACACTAATTCAGTTAAAAAAATTTCTCATGATTATTTTCATGCACAGCATATGTCCTTCTAGGCTTTACTGAGGTCCTAGGGCATGTTTTTCTTGAAGTGTATATGGAGTTCATTTGAGAGATCATCTTATTTTCTTTATAAATATTAATCAGTTACCACTCATGCTTGACATTGCTTAATCTTCTGAGTTTTTCACTTTGGCTCAGGTGTGACATATTTGCCAAAACTAGACCGTCCACACCTTCAAAGACTGGATTTTCCCAGAACTAGATTTCGAACGGATGGAGTGACTGAGCTTGGGAGTTTAGTGAAGCTGAAGAATGTTCCCTTATGGGAAATTTTTTTGGCAGTCATTCCTGGATCATTTCTTGCATCCATGATTTTTTTTGACCACAATGCTGCTTCCATTTTGATACAAGTAATCCTTCTGGCATCCCCAATTTACTTTTTAGTTTCATCGAGCAGAGGTTACTATTATTGCTTTTAACTTTCTAGAATTTATTAGGGTGCCATTTATTGTCATTTCTTTCTCTACTCTCAGTCCATATTGACTGGAATATAGGACAGGGTCACTATTAGACTGAATCAGACCCAAGTTTAGCCTAAATGAAATCAATAATTCCCTTTCGCTGCAGAATAAAGTTGGCCCCAATGCAAGGAAGACCATGTCAAGAAACTGGGATATATCAATTATAGCCATCCTTGTATTTATGTGTGGCATATTAGGGTTGCCTTTTTGCTACAGTCTTTTCTTTCAGGTAAAAGTGTGTTGAACATATCAGAGATGAAACCTGCTTCTACTGCAATCAACAACTTGACAGTCAAAATTATTGGTAGACTTCAATTATTTCAAATATAATTCAAGTATCTCAAATATTCCTCTTGTCATGTACACTTAACAGAGCCTGAAGCATGTCCAAGCTCTTACACATGAGAAACATTCAGATTTGGAGAGCCAGGAGTCCCAGAATGATATTAGAGTCCAGTGCATTTCAGGCTTGATTGCTTCCTTGCTGTCAGGCCTTCCGCTTGCTCCAGGATTAAGTTGGGTCACTGCAAAAATTCCTCTTGCTGTGGTTGTTGGCTTATTCATAGAGGTAAGTTGAGATCATGACCTAAAAACCTGTTTGCAGAGTTCCATTTAAATCATTTTCACTAACTACAGGAAATTGCAATACCATGTTGGCTCATCTCATTTTCATCATCTCTTTGAATCCACATAGGAAGCTATATTGTAATATTATGTTTTGTCACAACATTTTCGTCATCTATTCAAATATACATTGGAAGGTTTTTTTTTTTAATTTTGAGCCAGCAAAGCTGACCCATGTGTATAAGCACCAATATTCTCACCAGGGCTCCAGAGATCTGAACCAGCCATTTGAGAGGTCTGCATCAGCCAAAACATAAAGCCTTTGTTATAAATAAAACATGTATACATAGTCTGCCTGCTCTTACTTTCTTCAATTTCCTTCGAATATTCATATGGGCATGAAAAGTTTTGTTGAAAGAAGTCCCCTTTTAACAAACATGCACCACCATAGTGTATTTATTCTACTTGAACCCTCTTAAAAGAGTTGTCCAATACTCCTATAATTGATTTTTTTGACCTTATTGTTATGGATTCTTGTGATGAGGGAAATGTGGTGCATTCTATAGCTTGGCTAGGGTTGTAAGTGATCTATCAACTCTTGATTTTATTGACCTTGTTGTCATGGATTCTTGTAATGAGAGAAATGGGGTGCATTCTATAGCTTGGGTATGGTTGTAAGTTTTCTATCAACTCTTCTGTTTATGTCTTTGAAGTTTGTACGAGAGAAATGGGTTCATTATATAGCCTGGTAAGATTGTAAATGATCTATCAACTCTAGTTTTTGTGTGTGTGTGTGTGTCCGTGTAATAATGCATTTAATGATACATTTTGATTTAATCTAAATAATATATAAAGTACATTGAATCCAAATACTTGCACGAGCCCATCTAAACTCAGGTCCAATATAGACCTAAAGTTTGTGTAGCTCAAAATTGCATGTGTCTAGTTCACACAGATCTAAGTCAAGGTACTTAGCAGACCACTTAGTACATATCTAGCTTCCTAGTTGAAAACTTGCTGATTATAGTTACTAGTAAGCTAATTATTTCAAGGGTGACTATCGATTGCAGTGGTTATAATCCTCTTTGCTAATAAGGTATATCATCGGAAATTTGCATAAATGTCAAGTGCATGCATAAGAACAAGGCTAGATAATTTTGTGAATGAATGTCTTCATAGATAGTTGGTCTTCTGGCTGTATTGTCGTTGTAATCCTCTCTGCTCATCAGGTGTACAGTAAGAAATTTGCATAAATGTCAAGTGCATGCATAATAACAAAGGTTAGAGAATTCTGTGAATGTATGTCTATTGTGTGAGTGTATGTTTATATAGATAGTTGGTATTCTAGCTGCATTGTTCCAACAAATTGCTCCAAGTTATCATTTCCCTGACAATATGGACATGTATGAATTTCTGTTGATGGGACAGAGAACGGTGTGTTTTTGGATGCTTGTAAACCAATGTATATTTATATCAACCCTGAATTTGTCAACTGTTGAAAGGGATAAGATCTTTCTGATATGTAAACCCTTTTGATAGTGCAAAAAATTGGGAAAGGATTGCTATCTTGAATGACCTGATACCTCTGTGTTCTTCACAAATTTTTAGTAAACATATATCTAGGCTTATATATATGTTTAAAAAAAAATGATTAGATTTTCTTTTCTATTGTTTGGGACACTGTTATAATCTTTTCATACTGAACTTTACAGTGTCATCTGGGTGTAATGCTAAGCCTCAACTTAATTATTTCAGAGTATTGATTCCTTTGGTTGTAAGTGCCAAGGTTACACACTTACTCCTAAAATATGTGTCTTCATTGTAATTCAACAAGTGCATGATTAACAGAACATGCTGCATAGTCTTATCAATGTGTATTAAAATAGATGGTTAGTCTTCTGATTGCGCTGTCCCAACAGAGCCAACCAACTTACTGCTACACAGCATCAAAGAATATATAGAAATGGATGTATTCTCTCTAAATTTGCTAGTGAATCCATATCCACAGGTAGTTGGTTTTGAGTTTGATCCCTGTGCCCTGCATTGCTATAACCCTGCATATAGCTCCATGATGTGGGTACGTTGCCAAATGCCCTTATTGAATGTTTCGATTTAGTATTTTAGTTAAGAATCACAGGTGGTTGGTTTTGAGTTTCATCCTGGTTCCCTGCATTGCTATAACCTTGCATACAACTCCATGATATGGGTACCTTCCCAAATGCCCTTATTGAATGTTTCAGTTTGTTATTTTAGTTAAGAATCCATATTGACCCTAAATGCTTTAGTTTGTCATATTGGCTGTACAGTGTAAACCCATGTCATCATTTAGTTGGTTTTGAGTTCTATAAGAATTTACCCCGTTTACAATTGATCGAATTTTACATAGAATCTGAATAGACTTGCGAATTGGGTTACTCTAGGTGGTTGAGAATGTCCTCCCACCCATAATTAAAGAATCTGAATGGACTTGCCAATTGGGTCTAACCTAGGTGGTTGGGTTTAGCCTAGAATGTTGTCCTTCCCAAGAATTAATTCTCACTCAGTGAATTGATGATTGTGCTTTTAATATCCAGTAATGGTACACAACTTATAATGACTCACTGTGTTGGGTATTTTCTGCAGATGGCCTTTCAGACCTTGGCACCGTTGCGTTTTGTTGACAATGCAAGGCTAATATTAGCAGACCCATCACTGCATTCAGTCCCATCAAGGCAGTTTAGTTCGATAAAAGAAGTGGTACAGTACACCTCTATCCAGATCGCTTGCACCCTTGTAATCTTCACAACAAGCAAGACCCCAACTGCAATTATTTTCCCATTGTTCATCCTGCTCATGATATGGGCTCGCCATTGCCCATTACGCAGCCTTTTCATAAAAAAGGGCCTTGATAAGCTCGATAGCAAGCGTCCCGATGAGCAACCCAAAATTCAAACCCCAGGCATGAAAATCTTCAATAACCCCCATGCCAGGGGCCGTAGTATCCATCGTCGTGCTTCACAAAATTGACAAAATCGACAGAATAGCAAAGTGGGTCGCAGAAAAAGCATGGAAGTTGATCAAACACCTGATCAGTCTCCGTTGCTATGGAACAATAATAACCCTAACTCAGTTGTTCTCCCACCTGCAACCAAGCGGAGGCTAAACGAGCGGAGGAGCAGGCGGAATAAATGAATGAAAAAGACATTAGCTCCGGATTCATCACATCATTGTGATGTGAATCCTCCTCTCCATACAGTTATTTTACTTCTTCCATGCAAATACAAATTGAAAAACCCACAAGAGCAAGAAGAAGAAGAATCCTTTTCTTTTACTGCATCAAGATCAATAATGAAGCAGATGTCAACCCAATTAATCCTCAAGCCCAAAAATAGTTTTGAACTACAAAATCCTATAGAAATGCACTCAAATATACTGTATGATCCAGGACCAAATGATCCACCCAATACAGATCCTATTATAAACCTCATTCCTGCAAGATTAGCAAGCAAACCCAAGAGAGGAGATTGTGCGGATTACACCACAGATGATGAGACTATGATAAAAGTGGTGAATAGCCAAAGCTCACCATATCCCAGAGCACAAACACAACAAAATAATGTATTGAACCAGAGAAAAGAAGGCAGCACTGCCTGTGCTCCTGCTGTTGTTCCTGAGATTAGGCCATTGCCAAAGCCCATAAAGCATGACATTTTTCCAATGGAAGGGAGGATACAACCCAAGAAAAAGATCAGCAATGTGATTGATGAGACCATCAGGAGGACGAGGATGATTTTAAACCAGAGAAGATGGCCATCCAACAAGCCTATGCCATCTGCAAGTAAAGGCCCTGATGGTGGGTGAACTTTTCCAATGTCGCTGGTGGATTGGATTGTACTGGATACTTGTAAAAATTTTGAATGTTCAATTTTGCAAAAGAGACAACTTTTCATAAGGCTTGATCTGTTCAAATTGTTCATCCTCTACTGTCAAAATGTAATCATGTTATCTTTATTTGCTGATATAAAATAAGCTTGTTTAATTTAAAGGTTATAGTTTGCAGAGATATTCATGATTTATTCTATAAAGATAAACCTTACAAACCTTATGTATCAACCGGTAAAGTATTATTAATATTGCATATGGTAGAGTATATATTATATGATTCAAATTCAAAATAATATATTAATTTATTTTCTATTCAATACTATAGATAATCTACAGATACTAAAATTAATATTGATAATCTACGGATACTAAAATGTTTATGGCCTTTAACATAAACATTTCATTTCTCATATCCCTAAACTCATTGAAAATTTACAATATTATTTGTATATTTATTAGTTTGATAAGTCAAGTAAATGTGTCCATATAAGCTTATCGGGCTTATATCAATTACATTTAATAATCTAATTGTCCTAGTAAAGAACACAATTATTATATCAATTACATTTAATAATCTAATTGTACAAGTAAAGAACACAATTATTATATGATAGTTAGTTTTATAAACGATAAGATAATAATCAATATCAATAATAATTTGAAAAATGAATTTAGCAACTTTATCCTTATATGTAAAAAGAAGTTTAAAAATTAAGTTAAATTTTTAGATTTTTAAAAATATTTATCTATATCAACATATTTGATATAAAAATAGTTGGTTAGTTTTTTCTAAAATTATATTAATTTTTATAAATTTAAACATCTTTATAAAAACGTAAAATGTTATGCAGTAATCAATCAATGTTTTACAAATTTATTTATTTTTCATAAAAATATCTCAGTGGTTACAATTTTAAAACTAACATTGATTCTCCTAGATCTTTACTCTTTAATAATCATGGATGCTTGAATTTTTTCAGTTGAACCTTATATATAAATTACATTTAAGATACAGCCAAAACCAAAACATGATTCAAGCTTTCATAAATTCAGATCCAATATGATACTGCTCCAACTGCAAATACTGGACAGATCAAAGGGGGTCAATTTAAGGAATTTAACTTGTGATATGGCCTTCAAACTATCTACCTATATCACTGGAGCAGCATGGATTTTATTAGCTTCTTTGGTTTCTATGTTGTTGCAGGCCTCCGTGTGTTCTTCAGCCAGCAACAACCCCATTGACAACTGCTGGAATAATGGAAACTGGAAACAAAATCGACAGAAGCTGGCAGATTGCGCCTTAGGCTTCGGAAGCGCAGCCAAAGGAGGAAAAGCAGGACAGATATGCACAGTCACCACCCCAGAGGACGATGCCGCAAATCCACCAGCTGGCAGTTTGAGATATGGGGTGACACGTAAGAATCCACTGTGGATTGTTTTTGCTAAGGAATGCATTGCTTGATAGTCTCTGGTTATCTGCAGAAGGCACACCCATCAGAGATGATCAGTCATGAATATATCAGTAAAGCTGACCAGCATGAAATGTTTCTTGGTTTAGGGTTTCTTAGGGTTTTTCATTTTCTTGGTTTAGGTATGGAACTTGAAAAGTTTCAGGGCTTTTCCAGTTTATGATCTCGAAAAAAATCAGTTTAAGTCAGTTTATTTAAGTCGTATAGAGATTTGGGGATAGTATGCTTGTATTTCCTTTTGCAACAACTTTAAAAAACTCCTCATTCACGGAGGTTGACTGCTCCAGCTATTTTTTTCTTTGTTGATTTTGGATGATGCGAATTTTGTGGCGTTTCCTTGTGTTGAGGTAGTTAGGATTTTTCTTGAAAATAAATTGGTGAATATTGTCATTTTCATTCCTCGATGAAGTTTTGTATGGAGACTCGGGGATAATATGCTTGTAGGCTTTTGCATCTTTTAAAAACATCAGTTGATCTTGTCATCCCTGGAATTCTTTCTCATCTCGTTTTCTAAATGGGCTGTAATTCTACTTCACCCATTTTACTTGTCTTTGGACGCAGGTATATAAGCTTTCATCGAGTCGGAGAGAATTAATCAGATTTTCTTGCTCAGAAATACCTTAATAGATCCCATACGTTAGTGCGTGTTTGGTAGGGTATTGACATAACACCTCAACACATCCAATGCAACCTTTGTGCTAGGGAGCAGGCTTTTAACACTTGTATATATATATATATATATATATATATATATAGATATATATATATATATATATATATATATATATATATATATATATATATATATATATATATATATATATATATATATATATATATATATATATAGATAGATAGATATATGCGCTTGTAACAGTGATAAGGACTTGGCCTCTTCTTCAATACACAAAATAGGGTTCCTTGATTTTACTAATATAGGTGACATAGGATGCCCATTGATTGTCTTTTCAAGGCTTGCAAATATATGCATACAAAATCTCAACTTCCTTAAATTATGAAGGGCCTTAGAACTGTCCTTTAAAAGATTCTCAGCTTCCTTACAAATATGTGGAATGAGAAGTCCACCACCTTTCTTCTTTTATAGCCTGGAGATCAAGAAATCACAGCCCCAATGACCTATATTGGTCGGCCAAATTCACAGAGCATGATAGTATATAGCAGTGCTTTATGTGGCATAGGCTTCTTGGCCTTATTACAAGCACAAGGAATAAGTAGGCATCTTCTTAGATAAAACAATCGACATTAACAAAACTTTTTCTCTTCAATAACTCAAAGAACAAAGAGGCATGAATAGGTTGGATTCACTGTCTGAATTGAAGAGCGAGAGAGAATATAAGACAGAGTTCACCGAGCCATAACATTTCTGCCTCCATACCACAAGATCGAGAACAGAGTAATCCTTTCTCCAAGGTTGGCTTCATGAAATGACCTTTGGCATATTCTTGTGTTCTTGCACTTTTCTTGGCCTCTTAGGAGAATAAAGTTCTTTTCAAAAGACTTATCCAAAAGCATACTTATGCCCAGAATGTAAAAGAGAGATAGCTCCATTGCATAGCAGACCTTTATTGTTTCTTGTGCTCAGAACAATAGGAACACTTGGCTCCTTCTTAATGGTTCATAGAACTAGGCCAACAACTCGGTTCTTCATTGCTCCATAGGACTCTCTTTAATTCATTGATCAAATCCAAATAAATATATGTATCCCTAGAGTCACTTATTTGATCCTCAACAAATTTGCTTGTTGGACATCTTTGTTTTCAAGACTTGAATTTATGTGAGCACAGGTGACTGGATGGAAGGACTGCTAGCTTCAGAATTCTGATGCAGAGGTGCCAAAGGGATCAGATCTTCAAACATACTGTTGACTGCTTTATCCAATGAGAAGATTGGACTCAGATCAACAAATTCTTAAAACAAAACTCTTCATTGACTTCTTATCATGACATGTGGTTTAGCTACTGAAGGAGGACTTTAGCATCTTCAGATTTGATTAATGGCCTTCATGAGCTATTTAGCCCAGCTCTTGCATATACCTAGACTTGTATTATTTTTCAAGACCTCTCATGTTTTCAAAGGCTTGCAACAAGATACTTCAAATACATTAACAATCCACTGCTTCATCTCTTGAGATTGCATTCCTCCTCTTGCTTGGGCTTGACCTTAGCTAGCTCTAATACCATGTTAATTTTTGAGTTAACATGTTCTTTGCTTAGATCAGAGGTTAGTTACTTCATTAATCCATTAGCCCATTATTAATTCCATTAATCCATTAGAAATCACGTTGACCATTATCACATGACAGTAACTGATGAAAAAACATCAAACATAAATGCAAAAGACAAGCGAAGACAAGAGGACACCATGATTTAGACTTAAAGCTAGGGCAAAACCCGACAAGGGGGAAAACCCACAGATCTTTTCTTCTTGATAATATCAAATGTTCACAGAGAGAGAAATCCATAAGTACAATGATACATTAGTCAAACTCAATATATTGACTTGCCATAGATGATCCCAATCAAATGTCCAAAAGTCAAAGTCACATATGCAGAAGTCAACAACAGTCAAAGCTATCCTAACCAGTCAGCAATCAACGGTTAACAGCTCAGTCAAATCAGCCCAATCTATTCGGTAAAAGGAGAGAGAAATTCACCCTCTCTAGGCAGTCAAAATGCAGTCAAGGCAGCCTTCAAAAGTCTGGTCAAACCTTGGTCAACAGTCTGCGGTTAAACCTGCCTCAGACCTGTGGTCAAACACCTCAGTTTGTGCTCGGTTCCTCTGCTCACAAGTGCGGCCTAGCTAGCAGAGTAATAATCCATCAAAGTCATAGTCAAATAGTTGGTCAAAGTGCCTGGTCAATGCTGCTCTGTGTACTGGAAAAGTCAACCGCAGAAAATCACAGGAAATCCGTCCTCCAAACATTTGCACATATGGGAGAGAGATAGTTTCTCAAAGAAAGTCGAATCCATCATGAGAGGAAAGAGAAAATCATGTGTGATGATGCCAAAATGGAGTGAACTCATCTTATATTTATACAATTCAATGTGGGTCAAAGGTCATGTCTTTTGGGCTTCATGAGCCTACATGACTGTGGCGCTGACCTTGACCAAAACCAACATTGTGGGCTTGACTTAAAATATACATTTCTACCTGTCAAAATCCATCGTGCTTTAGGTCAAAATTGGTCCTCTTGAGAAGAGGAATCCAATGGCATCATCATCTCATACAAAGGAGCCGTCCATAGTGGAATTTGACCTTAGTTGACCATTTTTAACAATTGCCTATACAGAACATCTAGTTAAAAGACTAATTTTACTCTCAATAAACATTATACAAAAACTTCTCTCGATCCATTTTGAATCAACTTACTAGAACTACTGCTGCACTTTCTTCATCCACAGAAGCCACTTGAAAATGCTTGAAAATAAACTCTCTGTAAGGGCCATTGTCAATAAAAATATTTGCAATGGAGGCCCTTAGCCCAACAACCATTTTAGCCAGCCTTGGAAGGCAAATAGTTGAGTTCAAACATGATGAAAATTTAATTCCCTGTATACAAAAGCATGTATTAGGTGTTGATAATGGCTAGAAATATGAACTGAAGATGTATATACCTCCTTCTGTACAAAAATGAATAGAAGAGGCAGAGGTATAAGGTTCACCTCAAACTTTCTTGCAAGTTCAATCCACTGTAGGATGTGAAAGGAAGTGTCATAATGCTAAAAGCGAGAAAGAGGGGAAGGAAGAAACTAATAACTTCAAAAATTTTAGCTTTCTATCCATACCTTGATTTGTTCTAATAAAATAAATATTAATTGTTTGACGACATCCAAGGAGCTATCTGGTAATAATAATAACATTATTATTAGTATTATAATAATAATAACAACAATGGAAAGGTGGGGAAGGAAGAAACTAATAATTTCATAAATTTGGACCTTTTATCCTAGCTTTATTTTTTCTTCAGATACAACTAATATTCCGTAGATCCAACTTATGGTGAACCAGCAGCTTGAAAGCTAATTGCAAGTCATTCAGCCAACAACAATCTATAAGCATTCCATAGTATTATGTCTCTGCATATTCACAATAGTGATTCCACTGTCATATTATTATTCCCCACTTGGACAAAGCGATGACACAAGGGGTTTCTACATGTTGACCAACCATGTAAATTGGATCTTATAAATTAAAATTCTTGTTTTCTAGCCTTCTATTTCTGTAGATATCAATTGTGTAGTTGATGGCATACTTTTTATAAATTCTTCCACAAACTATCATTATTTACAAAATATTCATTTTCAGAATACACATAACTAACTATTGCAATTGTAACTCATTATCATCCACCCTTGCTTTCAACAATGTCCATTCACATGTCCCTATTCTTCCCCACTCTATACATGTCTCTATTCTTCCCCACTCTATGCTATTCTTCCCCACTCTATGCCTTACGACGTTTCCTTTGCAACATAAGGTGCAAATGCTAGTTAACATTTCTTTTGTTTTCATCATAAGTTTCCTTTACTACCCTTTCACCATTAGTGACCATTTCTTGTAGCAACGTATTCATATTTATCTTCAATTCTTCCATTTTATCATCCATGCCACCTATTTTAGCATCCATGCCATTCATCTTAGCTTCCATGCCATCCATCTTAGCTTCTACACCTTTCTTTAAACAATCCATCTTAGCTTCTACAACTTTCTTTAAACCATCGATCTTAGCTTCTACATCTTTCTTTAAACCATCCATCTTAGATTCTATTACTTTTTGTGCAAGTGACACTTGTTGCACTTGGTCTCGCAATTTTGATATATCGTGTTGCGTTTCTTCCTCTTCTTCCTGAGTCATGATAGAGCTTTCAGGTTGCTTACTAGGTATTTTCATTTTCTTTCCTTAGGGCAACAATTACCAGTAATAATGCTTTACTATGCCCTTTGAATTCCTTCTAACTAATTTTTCAAACCAAGCTTATGCAAAAAAAAATTAAAAACTGCAAACCTTTCTTCACTTTGTAGGAGCTTGATATTGAATCTAATGTATCTCTGTAATTTCAGACCATCCAGTTCTGAAATTTGACCTATAGTAGCCCTCTACGTCCTCTTTCCAATGCCACCAGTCTGATCCAAATTGGATTCTCCAAGGAAGAGTTATGCACAATCTCCCAAGATGACCTGATTATAGACCTTTCCAGAAGAGCGAACTTGTATGAAGTGCCACGTATCACTGTTTCGACCTTTGGCTCTGAAAAATATACAGAAGAAACTACAGTCCGTCCTCTTTTTGTACCTTCTTGCAAAATTTCAATCCGATGCTCGGAGAGAAAGTTATGACGATTTTCCCCAGGTCACCTGTTTGGAATGTAATTCAGGAGTCTACAAAAATACCAACTTCCTCAGATCATGTCTCTACAAATATAGTGCACAAATTTTTGAAATTTGGACCCGAGGTTCAGTGCAATTTCGTCTCAAATGGGTTTTTTTTTCGCTTCTGAAACGTCGCAGAAAAATGTTATAGTGAAAATGCCACAATGACATCTTTGGAGCAGAGAAAACCTAGAATCCAAAGCTCTTATACCAAATGTTATGAAACCAGCTCACAAAAAGATAGAAAAGATAGATCAACGCCTTAGAATTTAGCCTCTTCGAGCGGGAAACCTCCTTTACATTACATAAATGAACAATTCTTGGATGATTAAAATGAAAAAACCTCCTTTCTATATATAGGAGTCTAAGGGGTCACAATATAACCAAGCTGACCTAACAATAATAATATAAGGGCACAAAAAGAACAATAGAGGGATTCTATGGGGCACAGTAATAACAATATGGGGACAATAGGGGCACAACAATATTACTAAGGGATACAACTACAATATTAATGGGGCCATCACTAGTATTATAGGGACCTAATATAGACTTCTTGTCAAAAAGTATTGCAAAATGGAGCTCCTAGAACTTGTACAAACCAAAGTCAAATTTAAAATAAAATTAAAGTCAAACTTATAAGTAGGGTCAAGAACAAATTTATGAAGTAACTAAATTTCATAAATTTAAAATAAAAATTAAGCCAAACATATAAATATGGTCAAGAACAAATTTCAGAAATAACTAAGTTGATATCATACCTCAATACTAGGCCTTAGAGAGTACCTCGAGTTCTCTATATGGTTGGTGTAGTCCAAGGTAATAAGACCAAGGACCAAGTCCAAACACATTTAAAGCAATATGCTCTCTTTTGATTCCGTAGTGTGTGTTTCAACTTTTATTCAGTTCGTTTTTAAATCAAGTTCAATTGAAAATAGAAACATAGGCAAAGGCACTAGAAAATGAAAAGGTAGTGACATACCTTCCAAATCCCACTTCCCTGCCAAATTCTCTTATATTCAAGAACCATATTATGAATTTGCGATTTGACACCCTCACTTGCATGAGAAGGAAGGGGGGTGACTGATTCAACACTCAGCCACAGATTATAAATAGCTAGGCCATGCTAATTATCATTTATAGTGGATCTGTCTAACTTATTATTACTGGTTCTTTTCACTATAATGCTCATCTTCCATTCCCATAGAAATATTAATGTCTTCCATAAGTTGTGTGATTCAACAAGCATCTATCAATCAACCTATTCAACAAAAAGGGAGGGTGGGGGTTGTGGAGCTAGAAATTTCCATTCTCGTGAGATTAACTTCGACCTCTCCCTCTTCTAGAAGCATTAGCAGTAGACACATTAGGTGACGAAGTAGAAAAGGAGGAAGGCTATAGCATGAGGATGGGCATTGTTTTGACAGTGGGACTCAGACTTTAGAAGCTCATAGTTTATGACATTTTTTATATAGAAATTTTCTATTTAATTGGTTAGCTATTGTGATCGCTATGAATTATTTTTTATGTTCTTCTTCATGTGTTGATAAGTATATGAATATCAAATAAGGTAGAGCTTAGTTAAATAAGGATTTTCAAGCACACAACTACCAAGTAGTTGGAAGAGAGCATGGAATATCTATATAAGTGTCAACCATAGATAAATATAAATCAATACCAAAGAAAAATTTTAATAGAAGGGAGAAAGAGTTGTCAGAATTACTAAAATGTAAAGTGAATATAAATAAATTTCTTCTCAGTCTACAACAACATTACTGATATATAAATGAAGTCCTACCTGATATATTAATGAAGTCCTGAAGAAGAACTAACCCATTCACTAATTCTTTAAGATGGAGAAACTAATTTTCAATACTTTAAATATCCACTTTTTCATGTAGATAAATAAGTGGATATTCCTAATTTATCTTGGAATTCCTTTAAATGCTAGATCATGTATCAAAATGATACATCCATAGTTCCCATAGATTAAAATCCTTGTGTAATTTCCTTGATGCACTTGAGTCCTTCATGGGCTATTCCAAAACCAAAATGAAGAGAGCTTGTATGATGAGTAAAATTACAAGATTAGGGAAAAAGGGGGGAAAATAAATGCAATATGCTTACAAATATTTTACTCTATACTAATAGTTCCCGCAGTAAGTTTGTAATGCCCCATAGAAAAGTTGGTAAATACTATTTTACTACAGTTAAAACACTTTCTTCTATTTTATGGACCATGGGAAAGGATATATATATATATATATATATATATATATATATATATTGTAAGCTTGGAAGGACTACATCTTCATCATACCCAATATATCACCCCGATTAGGGTGTGGAATTGAACCAGTGACTTCACATCAAGGAGTGCCTTAAGAGAGCACCCGATCATCATCTATCCAAGACCTCATGGATTGATATGGATATACATAAATTTTATTTGTTTTAATTATTAATTTCAGAATTAATATGCGATGATCATGGAATCATAAATGGAGATAATACTAGAGAGGCTTCACACCTAGGTAGTTGAACAATTATGGGAAATTTGTTACCTACCCAAGTTCCTCCTTGGAAATAAAAGTTTCCAAAATAAATCCAAGAGGGTATTACGAACTTGAGGCAAGAGGAAAGAAAAAGGCTAGAAAAATCAGAAAAGATTGTTATTAAAGGATTCTAGAGATGGTTAGCTAGTGGAGTCCATCTAAGACTTGGGTGCTCGGATTTGAAAAAAAATTAACCAAGTCTAGTTGGGATCAGATGCGAATTTAAGGAATTAGTTGACACTAATCACTTTTTAAGAACTATACTAGGTGTGAATCAGTATCAGGGGGAGACACACACATTGATAAGACTCATCTCGTTGGTCAGGAGGATCATTGTGTTCCCAATGATTTTTTGGTTGCCAGACAAATAGATTCAAACAAAGGAGAATAGATAAGTATTTTCAAAACTTTCATTCTTCTCAAAAGTATCATAAGTAGCTTGAGATTAAGAAAAAGTGAAAGTTGGATATCTTTCTTAGTTAGAAGGGTAGTGTTTATTATTGACTTTGTGTATCACTGAGGTTACAGAAAGGTTTGAAGTTCTTTTTCTAAATTTATTCTTAAGGGGTCTATGGTTAGTTCCCAAGAAAATTCAACTAGGTTGACAACCTAGGTACTGTCCCTAATTCCCAGGAAGTAAAAGAAAAGGAGGAAAAATTTAAGTAAATGTGTGTTTCCAACTAAAATGAGAATAATTGAGAAACTACTGGAAGGTTGGAATCACAGTCAACTAATTGTTCATAAATCGAAAGATTACTATGTAACTAATAGAAAAATCAATCTTCACGTAAATATGGAAACATAAATACTAGAAACCGCATTCACTTACTTAGTAGTTAGAAAACCACAATCTTTTATGGCACATATATAATCTTTAAAAGAAAATGTTAAATAATAGTTAAGAACTACAACAAAGAAGTAATGGGTATAGGAAACAATATAATAACTACGAAATAATTAAGACATAATACCTTGAATTGTTATCTCCATGATTTCTTAAAGTATAACCAGATTTAAGCCTCGCACAACAAAGGAATACGCTAAGACTTTGACTGTTCAAAGAGAACAAAGAGTCTCTAATTAATTGTTAACAACATAATATAATTCGACGTTGCTGCAATAAGGCTTATACTAAAAATGTGATAGAAAATAGTGTGTGCACTTGTAGGATAAGTAATTCTTACACTCGAAACTAAAAACCAGAAACACCTAATTGAAATGAGACCTTCGAGGTCATAAAAAAAATAATATCTCAAAGTATAACGCCACTTGTAGCGAGCAATAGTATCCCTGATTGGAGAAAGGTTTCTTTAAAAACAAATAATTAATTTCAAACCTTCAACAATTCAAACATTAAAACAATTTAAAGGGGTTTTTTTTCATGTCGTTCCAGAATAGTCATCCGAAAATCAACTTCCAGCTATTCCTTGACAAGTCGAGTCCATGCCCATGAACCCTAGGGTTCCAGTGGCACAAATAGAAACCAAGAAAAATAAAACCCTCATTTCAATTAAGTAGAGGAGAGTATGCTGAGGGCAGTTTGGAACCCTCACAGAATAAAAATGTTCCTTAGACATGTAACGAGGAAAAGAAACATGCAAATGGAATCGTGAGGAAAGAACCTGGAAGCCTCAAGCATGAGTCGATTAACAAACCAAATAAAAGAAGTAGAAAATATGTACCTGTTTAACCATGACAAAGAACCCAAGAGTTAGGAAATGTTGCAACCCGTGAATTAAAATACCTTAAAAAGGAAATAAAGAGGGGTAGAAAATATATTTACCTAAGAAATCGTGGGTTTCCTCATCCTTGCACATCCTACTGATTCTGCCAGATTTTGAATACTCTGAGCCGAGTACAGGAGGAAAAAAAAGGATCAACTAAAAACATCGAAAACCATTTGGGTATTTCCTCACCTTCCTTAATGATAGGGCTACAAAATCCTGTGCAGATCATGGAGCTCGAACCACTTTGGCAGAGAAGGTATGGAACAACGCTAGACAGGTAAGCCAACCCTAAAAAAAAAAAAAAAATGAAAAAATAAAATAAAAATAAAAACATAGTCGACAATGAAAAACTCTTGACCATGAAACGATTATAGTTTGTCATACCTGATGAAATGTGGGACCGCAGAAACTGGTTGTGACTGTCGGAAGATCTTTGGAGGTTGCAAAGGATAGGGAACTGACGGTTGAAGAAAGAATGAGCAAGGGAATGCCAATAAGGGGTAGCAAGTTACCTTGTAAATTCTAACTCTTACGACTTCCATTTGATCAAACTCTACCCCTTCCCATCTGTAGATTACCTTCCAAATCCCTAGAGCAGGAAGAGCCATCTATATATAGATATAGGTATAATGTGAACTACAACTAGAATGATGTATCAACGATGATAGAGTATGTGATAAATAAAGAAAAACTAAATATTTGTGTGTGTGTTAAGATAATGTGGTATTTGATAGTTGGTAGCAGAGGCAAGTTACAATTATGTGTCCTCATTAGGAAATCAAGAAAATAACAAAATTTGTTCATGTCAACAGAGAGAAAGCATGATGAGGAGAGATACATCAACCATCAGATCGTTAATAGGAGCAGGGATAATGACATTCACTAAAAATACGGAGATGAGGGTTCAACTTGGGCAGGAAACTCGGAATACAAATGTTGCATTATTTGTAACAATTCAACAATTGAAAGCAGAGATGACAAGGTTGAGGGATGAAAATGAAATGTTGATGCAAGAACAAGAAAGAATCATGAAAATTGTGTCTGACAGACAAAACCATAGACCCCCATCCCAAGCCCTGAACATGAAAAAACAATTGGGGCACATAGGCTTAAAAAGGATATCCCAAAATCTAAAGGTGATGAAGAAGACAATGAGGTGGAATCTCGTAACGTGTTCTCTCACAAAGGATAAAAAATATAGAAAAATGAATGAAAGGGGGAGTTTAAGAAGATTGAATCCCCTACATTAGATGGTGAGGTAGAGCAGGTTGTTGAAGCCTAGTTGATTATTATGAACAAATATTTTTAGATTTATGAGTATGATAACCACTTGAAGGCTCGCTTGGCGATTTATCAGTTACAAGGAAAATCCACCTTATAGTGGCAAGAGGTTAAAACAATACGAGGTATTTATGAACATTAAGTAACATCGAAAATATTCCAAGGAAATTTCATGGACATGTACCTAACATAACGATTTTATGACATAAAAACAAAGGATTTTCATGATCTTAAGCTAGGACAACTCTCCACAAGTGAGTTTATAATAAGGTTTACATCTTTTCTGAGGTATGTTTAGTATATACAAGAGGAAAAGGAAAAGGTACAATGATTTATCAGTAATCTGTCTGCATTCATGAAGGAATGACTAGAATTTGAGAACCTCAAAACTATGGATGAAGCTATTCGGAAGGCCCAAATATGCTACCAACAGATGAAGTAGAAAGGGGATAGTAACAAAAGGCGGACATGTAAGAAAGGGAAGAAACATTTGCAGAATATGAAGGGTATAAAATTTTCAAATTTCAAAGGTCAATGTAAAAACTAGCAAAATAAAAGTTGAGAGAGATTGTAGCAAAAGCCTAAGTTACATGGTGAATTAAATCCTACCAAACAACTCAATAAACCTGAGTTTGACCAAGCAGGCAAACCTCCACTACAGTGTTGGGGATGGGGAGGACCTCATTACGTTAAAAACTACCCTTATTAAAAAGGAACAAACTCAATAGCATAAATTTAGGAGGCATCCATAAAGTTACACGTAGCTAGGAGTTTGACAAAGATCAATGTGGCCTTAGAAGATCACCAAGAAGAATACCAACCAACTATGGTGGAGTTTGGAGGTAAGGTTTTTAACCACGATGTGTCTATATTTATTGATCTTGTAGCAAGTCCGAGTTATGTAAGTTCTAAAATCATAGAAAAGTGTCATTTACAAGTAACATAGTTTAAAAACGCATGGTTGGTGCAGTTAGCCACAAGAGCCAAGAGAAGGGTGACAAATAAAGTGGATAAATACCCTGTTATGTTGGAAGATCACCTAATAACAACAAATTTAAATGTTCTAGCCCTAGGGTCATATGATGTTTTAATTGGGATGGACTGGCTAGAGAAACAATGGTCTCTTATAAACTGTGAAGATAAAACGATTAGTTTCCTCAATAAAGGAGTTAGACAAGAAGCTCAAGAAAGCAAGAGACATTTCAAATTAAGACCAATTATAGCTTCACAATTAGAAACGTTCCTTAGAAAAGGGTGTTAGATCTATGTTATTCTGGTGGGGTACACTAATTGTAAGAAAAAAAACAACAACACTAGAAAATTTACCTATTGTACAAGACTTCATTCATGTTTTTCCTGAAGAAATCCCTGGATTGCCTCCTAAGTGGGATATAGACTTTACTATTGAATTAATTCTAGGAGCTTCTCCAGTATCCACATCACCATATCTTATGAGTATCCCAGACTTAAGAACATTAAAAAAGCAGTTATAGAAGATGTTGGATAATAAATATATTCACCCAGATGTATCTCCTTGGCGAGCCCCAATTCTTTTTGTTAGAAAAAAGGATAGTGCCTTATAGTTGTGCATTGATTATAGACAATTAAACAAAATAAATTTTAAGAATAAATACCCACTGCCTAGAATTGATGATCTATTCGACTAAGTAAAGGCTGCCACCATATTCTCAAAAATTAGTTTATGCTCTAGGTATCATCAAATCAGAATAAAGGAAGAGGATATATGTAAGGCAACTTTCAAAACTCACTATGGGAATTATGAGTTTTTATTTTTACCCTTCGGACTCACCAACACCAAGAAATGTTTATGTTCCTTATGAATAGTATATGTCACCAATGCCTTGATAATTTCTTGTTAATTTCCATTGATGATATTCTCATCTACTCGAAAAATTTAGAAGAGCAGAAGAATAATGTGTAGATAGTTTTGCAAGTTTTAACGGAACATCAACTATATGTGAAGTATAGTAAGTGCAAGTTCTACAAGGACCAAATTCAATAATTAGGAAACGTCATAACATGGGAAGGTATAGCAGTAAATCGAGAAAAGATGAAGACTATAATGGAGTGGCCTTTTCCCAAGAATGTGGTTGATATTAGATCTTTTATGGGGTTAGCGATATATTATCGACATTTTATTGAAGGATTTTCAAGGGTGGCCTAACCCATTACTTGTCTATAGAAAAAGGGAAAAAAATTTGGTGGATACCTTAATGTCAAATAATTTTTGACCAACTAAAGTGTCTGCTTACCAAAACTCCCATTCTAAGGATCAGTGATGCAGAGAAAGAATTCATGATTTGTACAAACACTAGTAAAGAAGGGGTTGGAGTACCCCTGATGTAAGAGGGAAGAGTTGTTCCATATGAATCTCAAAAGTTAAAACAAAATGAATAGAGTATTCAGCTTACGATTTGGAGTTGACAATGGTGGTTCATGCTTTAAAAGTATGGCAACGTTACTTGGGAAGAAATTTATATTAATGATGGAACAAAGTGGTTTAACTCGCTATTTTAAACAACCTACATTGAATGCACGATAAGGACAATGGGCTTCCTTCTTTAATGTATTTGAATTCAAGATTAGACATCTCAAGGGAAAATAGAATCGAGTAGTGGAAACCTTGAGTAGAAAACTAAATTTTTTGTATGAAATCTCATTTCGCATCGTTAAAACTAATTTTATAAAAAAGATTAAGGATGTTGTTATGAGAGACCCAAAGTACCAATTTCTATAGTAACAATCAAGGTTACAAGAAAACAATGAAAAAAGGATGGGATACAATATTAATGAATACAATGTGTTAATCCATAGAGGCATATTTTATGTTTTAAATCAGTAACAATTAAAACAAGTAATTCTAGATGAATTCCATAGGAGCCCTTATGTTTCTCATCCAAGCTACCAAAAATTAATTACTGATCTAAGGAAAAACTATTTCTAGCTTGGTATGAAAAAAAGAATACCTAACCAAGTGCTTGGAATGTCAATTTGTAAAATTTGAACATCAGCATCCAGATGGCTTGTTTCATCCATTACCTATCACTGAATGGAAATCGGAGGTTATCACAGTTGATTTTATCACCAGTCTACCTAAGTCTAGAAGGAAAAACGATTCTATAATGGTAGTAGTAGATAAGTTAAGTAGCGTTGCACAATTTATACCAATGAAATCTACCTATAAAATGGTTCAGACTAATTACATTTTCATGAAATAAATCTTTAGATTGCATGATATGCCTAAAGTGGTAATATCATATCAGGATGTAAAATTTACATCTAGATTTTTGGAAAGCCTTGTTCACTGGATTGCGTACATGGATACGATTCAGTATTGCTTACCATCCTCAAATGGATGGGAAGACTGAGCGAGTGAACCAAGTTTTGGAAGATATGTTAACAATGTATATTATGCAGTAGCCGAATAAATGGGAAGAATACCTTCATTTTGTGGAGTTCGCGTACAATAACATTTCTCATACCTCTTTAAAAATGAGCACATTTAAGGTATTATATGGACATAAGTGTAGAATGTCTGTTAATTCAAATAACCCTGAAGATAAACTCATATTAGGGTTGGATATGTTGAAATAAATGGGAACGTATGTTAAAAACGGTAGAAATGAATCTAAAGGATGCATAGGATAGAAAAAAGGATTACACTAAAAAGAAATTAAGTTACTGAGAATTTCAAGTCGGCGATTATGTGTATGTACGAGTGAAACCTAAAAGAAGTACTTTGCACTGGGGGGTTGTGCCAAGTTAGCTCCCCAGTTTTATGGTCCATTTCAGATTTTGGCTCGAATTAGGTTGGTAGCCTATCACCTAGTCTTGCCTAGCCACATACATCTGCATAATGTCTTTCATGTGTCATTATTAAAAAAATAAATATATGACCCCAGACATATTATTAATTGGTAGAATATACAGGTAAGGAAATTCATATGACAAATGTATATGTATGTTATAAATTTGTTCATGTACAAAATAATGTTGACTCGTTTGTTATATTTGTAGGTCAAATCGGACGACGAGTTCCTAGTTGAGCCCCTATGTATACTCCATCGAAGATAATTAATGCTCAAGAAGCGAATTATCACCCAGGTTAAAGTGTAGTGGAGGAAATTTAGCCCAGAAGAGGATACCTCGGAGGACGAGAAATTTATGAAGAATCTTGTCCTAACCTATTCTGAGAGCTTTGAAAACACTAGGATGGTGTTTCACTCAACGGGGGGGAATGTAATGCCCCCTGGGAAAGTTGGTAAATATTGGCTTACTGCAATGAAAATATTTTTTTCTATTTTATGGGTCATGAGAAAGGATAAAATAATATTTTATATGGATATATATACATTTTATTTTTTTAATTATTAATTTTACAATAAATATGGGATGATCATGAAATCATAAATGGGTGCAATGTTAGAGAGGCTTTACACCCAGGTAGTTGAATAGTTATGGGAAAGAGATTTACTTACCCATGTTCTCCTTTGGAAATAAAACTTTCCAAAAGAAAGCCAAGAGGGTATTACGAACATGAGGCATGAGGAAATAAAAACATTGTAAAAATATGAAAATATTGTTATTAAAGGATTGCAGAGTTGGTTAGCCAGTGGAGTCCATATGAGACTTGGGTGCTTAGATTTGAAAAACCTTTGACGAAGTCTGTTAGGATCAGATGGTCATTGAAGGAATTAGCTAGCATTGATCACTGTTCAAGAACTATACTGAGTTGTGAAGCAGACTAGGGAGGAACTATACTGGGTTATGAAGCAGACTAGGGGCAAATGCAGTGATAAGATTGGTCTAGTTGGTCGAGTAGCATTGTGTTCCCAGTGATTTTGTGGTTTCTAGACAAATAGATTCAAACATAAGAGAATAGATAAGTATTTTCAAAATTTTCATTCATGCATTGACTCTAAGAATTTCTATAACAGGGTAAAGGTATCAAAAGTAGTTTAATATTAAGGAAAACTAAAAATTGGATGTCTTTCTTAGGTAAAATAGGAGTGTTTTTTTATTGAATTTGCTTATTGTTGGAGATAAAGAAAAGTTTGAAGTTCTTTTCTTAAATATTTTATTTTCTTAAGTGGGCTAGGGTTAGTTCCGAGGCCAAGTCAACAAGGTTGACAACTTAGGTACATTCCCTAATTCCGAGGAACTCGGAATTAAAATAAAAGAGGAAAAATTTAAGTAATTGCATGTTTTGATCTAAAATGAGAATAATTGAGATACTGTTGGAAAGCTCGAAGACTTTTTTGTAACTAATAGAATAATTAGTCTTCACATAAATATGGAAACAGAAGTACCAGAAACTACTTTTGCTTACTTAGTAGTTAGAAAAATACCATCTGTTATAACACATATATAATATTTAAAAGAAAATGCTAAATAGTAGTTAAGAACTACAACGGAGAAGTAATGGGTATAGGAAGCCATGTAATAACTTTTAAATATTGTATACATAATATACCCTGAACTGTTATCCACGTGATTTCATAAATTATAACCATATGTAAGCCTAGCACAACAAAAGAATATGAGAAGACTATGATTGTTCAAAGAGCACGGGGAATCTTTTAATTAACTGTTAACAATAGAATATAGTTGAACTTTTCCACAATAAGGCTTCTACTAAAAATGTTATAGAGAACAGTGTGTGCACTTGTAGAATAAGTAGTTCTTACACTGGAAACTATAAACCAGAAACACTTAATTGAAATGAGACCTCCGAAGTCGTAAACAAAAAGAATATCTCAAATTATAAGGCCTCTTGTAGTGGGCAATAGTATTCATGTCTGGAGCAAGGTTTCTTTAAAAAAAAAAAAAAAAAAAAAAACCAACCAGCCCTTGGAACCATTCAAACATTAAAACAATTTAAAGGGGTTTTGTTTCACATTGTGTCAGAATAGTCATCCAGCCATTAACTTCCAGCCAGTCCTCGATGAGCTGACGCCATGCCTGTTCCAGTGCCTCGCATACACACAAAGAAAATAAAACCCTCATTTAAAATAAGCAGAAGAGAGTATGATAAGGGTGGTTTGGAGCCCTTGCAAAATAAAAATGGTCCCTTGGACCTGTAACGAAGAAAAGAAACATGCAAACAAAACTGTCAGGAAAGAACTTGGAAGCCTCATGCATGAGTTCATTAATGAACCATAGAAGAGAAGTAGCGAATCTGTACATTGTTGACCATGACAAAGAACCTGGGAGTTAGGAATAGTTGCAACCCTTGAAGTAAAAACCATAAAAAATGAAATAAAAAGGTTTATAACATGTATTTACCTAATAAATCGTGGGTTCCCTCGGCCTTGCACATCCTGCCGATTCTGCCAGATTTCGAATACTCTGGGCTGAGTACAGGAGGAAAAAAAGGAGCAACTAAAAGCAAAAAAACCTCTTTGGGTATTTCCTCACCTTTCTTAATGACCGGGCTTCAAAAGACCTAAACTCCTATGAAGATTGTAGAGATCGAACCACTCCGATAGCGAAGATATGGAACAATGCGACACAGATAAGCCAATCGTAAAAATAAAATAAAATAAAAAATTGACAGTAAGCAATTGTGGAACATTAAACAATTACATGTTGCCACGCCCGATGATATGTGGGACCACAATTACTGGTAGTGACCATCCGAAGATCTCCGGAGGTTGCAGAGGGTAGCGCGCCGACGATCGGAGAAAGAATGAGAATGAGAAAGGGAAAGCCATGAAGGCGGTAGGTAGCTACCCTATAATTGTTAATTCTTACGGTAGCCATTCGATCAAACTCTACCCCTTCCCAGTTGTAGATTACCTTCCAAATCCCTAGAGAAGGAAGAGCCACTAGGTGGCGTAAATCTAGGAGCCTTCCTAAGAGTTCTTTCAATATTAATCCTCAGTGGCCCGGGTTGACAACTAAGGTCCGGTGTAATGGTGCACAGATATTTATTTAACCAACGATAAGATCGTTGTAATGGAAGGATTATCAAAAGTCCAAACAAACCTCATTGTTCAACTAGGAAAACAAAATTTTAATTTCTATTCTATGGTAAAAGACATAATGATATATATATATTTTTTTTTCAGAAGAAAATAATATTTATGTAGCCCTTCAATCTGATTGCCTATCGACTAGGCCAAGTCCCAAACATAATGATATATATATGTAACGCTCGTAAATCATGAATGTGAATTACAACTAGAATCATGTATCAGTGATGACAGACTATGTGATAAATAGACAAGGACTTTTTTTTTGTGTTAGTGTGTTAAGATAATGTGGTATTTGACACCCTCCTTAAGACATAATAAATTATTGAACTCGTAACATCCCACCATTAACAAAGTATGAGTGAAGTGCAATCTTCTTAATACAAAAATTCGGAAAATGATTTGCACCGCTGAGGCATCCAAATCCTCTTTGCCACTAGAGAACATAAGGGGAGCATAAAAAGCCTCGCTTTTGTTGATGGTAGAAGAGTCCACCGTCATTAAATGCATGTTAAGCGGAGTCCACCATCATGAAATGCATGTCAAGCAGAGTCATCAATGCCACTTGTGGCAGGCTTCTCTTCCTCTATTGTTGGCGTTGGTGTTGTTGCAATGAAGAATTGCTAACAGGTTTTGACGAGGGAACTAAATATAAGAACCTGGGTATTGCTCTATTACACCCTAACCCCAATAATGATGTCGTAAAGTTGCTAAAATGTACGGTACCAATTTACAGAAACACTAAGTTCATGGACATTCAAGCATTGCGATTTATCAACAAAATGCTTTAATTGTCTACCTCTGCCTTCATTGTTGGTTGTTGAGCTAGAAACTACCATTCTTATGAGATTATCCTCAACCTCTCCCTCTTCCAAAATAATTAGCACCAGGCACACTGATTAAGGAAGTGGAGAAGGTGGAAGGATCTGGCATGAGACCAGGAGTGGTTGTCTACCGCTTGGAGGATATATCCAGGCAATATTTGGATCAATTGAATGGCTGACAATGGAACCCAGACAAAATGCATGGTTTATGAGGTTTTTACATAACATTTTTTTATTTGGTTAGACGACGGTTTTAAAAAGTAGTATATTTTTAAATTTTTTAGTTGGGGCAATAGCTGAAAAAAACATTTTAACTTTAGGCTGCGGAGAACCTCATAAAATTTCAATATGGCTGTACAAATTAGTTTTACATTTTTAAACTATGAATGGCATGCATGGTTAAACACAATTCAAACAAAATTGGGTGGATGAAAAAACGAATGGACCACAAGAAATGGATACGCAAGACTCCATCAAAATTTTATAGGGACGTTTGGCTACTTTGGTGGCATTTTGAAATTCTAGAAAAGTGAAATCATCTTCTCGAAAAGTTGAAATATGTGGCAAATCAGACGAAATTTTGAATTTCATAAGTGGGAGAAAGGCACTGATGAAGTAACATGGTGAGGAATAAATAATAGGAAGCAGGTATATCATATAATAGTTATTATGGCATCCCTTCTCAAATATCTATATCTCCTTTCCTGTTTATATAAAATATAAAGCATATTTAAATTTAAAAATACAACAATACAACAATAATTTTGTTTATTAATAAAATTAAATTGAAATAAAAAATTATCATTCAAATTATATTAAATATTAATTCACTGTAATATATATCACTCACAAAATTTCAATTGCAATTATTATTGGTTTCCTATAATGGTGGGTGGGTTCTTCAATTAAAGAAAATCTCAGGTAATTGATCCAAAATGAAAAATGTACATTGAATTAAGTTTTAATATAATGCAAAAATTTAATGTCTTAAATTTTAAGAATATATTAAAAAATAAATATAATAAGTATAATTATTACAATCACCATCATCCAAATGTAGGTTATCATTTTGAAATGAGGCCTAGAGTTTAGGACTTGATACTTCACATTTCTGCTCTTAGCAAACCTACAAAATAACTATGAGCAATTAACCTAAGGTTATTAATAATTATTTCTTTGTTTGGATTGGTGCATGTTCAGTAATAGGGGGTTGTCCACAGTGATTAGAAATCTATGTAATTAGACAAAATAATCATCACTCAAAGTAATTTTCCTTGAGATGCATGTAAGCAACAAAGGACAAAGATAAACCATCAGTCAAAATACTAAATAGAGAGATTCAATTTCCTTAATCCACTATAGGTATGAACAATAAAAAGGGAAATAGATATGTGCCTTAAGTGAATATCAAATAAACATAAGGGAACTAAGGCCACACTCACAACTACAATGCAAAAAAATTGTTCAACCACAAGATTCAAAGAGCTAAGAAAAGGCATAATAAA
Organism: Pinus tabuliformis; assembly: GCA_031772625.1. Taxonomy (NCBI): domain Eukaryota; kingdom Viridiplantae; phylum Streptophyta; class Pinopsida; order Pinales; family Pinaceae; genus Pinus; species Pinus tabuliformis. The sequence goes on from CM062805.1 coordinate 124,280,926, forward strand.
ACCCTATTTGTGTATTAATAATCAAACCCTATCTATATTTTTTCATTATGATGACAAATACAAGACTAAATGCAGAAGTAGTACAAAGTGAAGGTAGCAATGGAAAAAATTGGGAATGAATGGATGACGGGATATACCATAAATAGTTTTCTGAATAATCTTGTCTCTCCCTTTATAGCAAAACCCACCATGTTATATAGAACTCCAAGCACCAAATTAGCACTTCCCGTCCTATTTATGCATTGAATGATTAGTCAAAATGTTAACGCCTCATGTGTGAGCATAAATTATTTTTAATGGGCCGTATGCTCACAATTTAATTGTTGTTTGGGAATACTCTATGGTAGAACATCTCCTCTATATTGGTAGTTGTGATGCCTCCCAAGCACAAGATAATAATTGGTTGACAGAGACCCCTCTCTTTTGACTATCATTACATGAGTTTACTCACTTAAAACAACTAAACCCCCAAAGCTGCTAACTGATTATTTGGAGAAATCTAACAACCTAAACATGTTAATGATATAACATAAGGCCATTGTTGTGCTTTGGCATAAATGGAAAACTACAAGATATGGATTTTGCATGGTAGAAGTGAAGGAAACCTATCATGGTTTTCCAAATATAACTTTCTCTATTAGTGGTTGAAGCACAATCCTGGGAAGCCTCTTGTGGAGCGATCTACAATTTACAAGTTTTATTGATATAAGCCACTATAATAAACACCCAGTCACACCTATCATGTATTCTAGAACCATGTTTCCAATTTTGTTTCACATATGTTCAAAATAAGCAGTTCCTAAGGCTAATTCTCTAGATGGATGGTACCAAGAATTGTTAGAAAGTAAGTTCATCTTCTTCAAAATTGTCTCTATATTTCCACCTATTAAGAAAAGCCCATTAAAGACACCACGTCATCATTGATGTTGTGCAAGAGCATAAGGTATTATTGCTTGCTACATCCGTGTTGACTCAAAAACCTACCAATAAAACATCTACTACTAAGTTGATGCATGTACGAGTAGGGCATGCCCAATCTTGAGAGAATATAAAGAACTAACAAGCTTTTACCCTTAAATCCCATCATTCCCTCTTTCAAGGAACTTTGTAGAATCACTCCAAGGAACTAGATATAGAGGGTGCCATGGATCATTATGAAGAGTGAAATCGCAAGGGGATAAACCATAATGGTATTACAACTCATCAATGGCTAGTAAATACCTCACAATGCCATGAAGGTTGGTGGCTAGAAAGGATCTAATTAAGCTTAAGCCTTTAAATCCAACAAAATCCAATATATCTATATATATATATATATATATATATATATATATATATATATATATATATATATATATATATATATATATCTATATATATATATATATATATATATATATATAGAGAGAGAGAGAGAGAGAGAGAGAGAGAGAGATATATCTATATATATATATATATATATATATACACTAAGAGTGATATCGTAAATGGATATAAACAATTATCATACTAAAATTTGTCAATGGGGGCAGTAAAGACCTCCCAAGAAACACAGTGAGAAAGTTGGCACCTGTAAAGAATCCAAGTCAAGTTTGAGACCTGAACATCACCCACATAATTATTTCCATAAAAAGAGAGAAAAACTTATTCTAGTTCATGTGTATAGTACTAGTGTTCAAAGTTAGAAATCCACAACAATCATTGCACCCATAAATAAAAAAAAGTATAGAGTTTCACTTCATGAAGAGAAACATAGAGATCTGTTTCCAAACCTTGTACTCCCAATTTTTTTTCGAGATACAACAGCGGCCTCAAAGCTTGACATGGATCCTTTTTACCAAACCCCAAGATCTCCTTCAACTATCACTACAAAGACCTCTACAACAAGTGAGACCACCACCATTTCCCTAGATCCCATTCTTCTGCTCCACTTCTCGACCATTGCCCCACCTCGCAGGGTTTAAATGGACGAAACAAAATTAAGTTTTAGTCTCCAATGAATAGATTTAGATCAATTATCAGGATCCTTTCATGTATTTTTTCACACACCTCTTTCATGTTATCCTCTGTGCTTTTGGATTCTATCAATGGGTCTTTAAGGCACAAAGAAGCCTTCCCCAATTTGGATTCATTGAGTGGGTATGAATTGCTTGATATTATCAAGGAAAGAATGGAAGCAGGGTGCCCTCTCACCATCTCCTATGTTCATATTATCATCTTATGTGCCAAAGATACCATTACCATGGAAGAGGTGTTCCATACCAGGCTTTGAGGCCACTACAATATTTGGATATAAATTTGATAATAATCTTCATGGGAGTCTCATAAGGGTCTCAACGAATTTCCTTATGAGACCCCAATGAAGAGTCTTACGTCTATTAATTTTCTCTCTGTGTATCCAAATGAAACTATCCACCATATTTTGGGTCTCTACATCCAGAATACTGTCCATATTGAATATAAAAAAAGCTTCATCTCCAACTTAATAAGATCCATTTAATGAAGCCAACAGTCTCCTCAGTGATGTAGGTCTACTATGAGTGACTATTGTTAGGTCCCTATAATACTAGTGACTCCCCCATTACTATTGTCATTGTAGCCCTTATTGTTATTTTTGTGACCCTATTGTCCCCATATTGTTATTATTATACCCCATAGAACCCCACTATTGTTATTGTTGTGCCTTATATTATTATTGTTATGTCGGCTTTGATTATATTGTGACCCCTTAGACTCCTATATATAGAAAGGAGATTTTGTCATTTGTATCATCCAAGAATTTTTTATTTTTGTAATGTAAAGGAGGTTTCCCCCTTGAAGAGGCTGATTTTGAAAGTGTTGCTTTATCTTTTCTTCTATTTTGTGAGCTGGTTGGATAACATTTGGTATCAGAGGTTTGGATTCTAGGGTTTCGCTACTCCGAACAGGTCATCGTGGCATTTTCACTATAACTATTTTTTTGCAATGTTTCAGAAGATAAAAAAAAGGCCATTTGATTCAAAATCACTCTGAACCTCGTGTCTGAATTTCAGATCATGTCTCGCTATATTTTTGTAGATATGATCCAAGGAATTTAGCGTTTTTTCAGGATCCTAAATTATATCTCAAACAACGGACCTGGGGAGAGTCACCATAAAATTATTTACGAGCATCAGATTGAAATTTCGTAAGAAGTTACATAACTATGATGACCTTTAGTTTTCTATGTATTGGTTTCAGTTCCTCAGGTCAAAACAGTGACACGAGGCAGTTTGCACAAGTTCTCTCTACTGAACTAGTCTATAATCAGGTCATCCTGGGAGATTTGTGATAACTCTTCCTTGGAGAATCCAATCTTGATCAGACTTGCAGGGTTTTAAAGAGGACTCAAAGAGCTACTTTAAGACAAAATTTTAGACCTTGGAGATCCTAAATTACAAAGATACAACAGATTCAATATCGAGCTCCTACAAAGTGAAAAAAGGTGTGTAGTTTTTTTAAAATATTGCGTAAGTTTGGTTTGAAAAATTAGTTTGAAGGAATTCAAAGGCCATAGTGAAGCATTATTATCATTAATTAATTCCCCAAAGAAAGAAAATGGAAACACCTAGTAAGCAATCTAAAATATCTAGCATGACTCATGATGAAGAGGAAGCAATGCAACGTGATATATCAAAATTACGAGACCAAGTGCAACAATCTTCACTCTCACAAAAGGTAATAGAAGCTAAGATGGATAGTTTAAAGAGAGGTGTGGAAGCTAAGATGGACGGCTTAAAGAAAGGCATGGAAGCTATGATGGATAGTATAGAAAAAGAACTTAAAGACAAAATTGAAGATTTGAAGACAGGCATGGAAGCTAAGATGGATGGTATAGAAGAAAAACTCAAAGGCAACATGGAAGATTTGAAAATTTTGCTATAAGAAATGCTTACTAATGGCGAAAAGGTAGTAAAGGAAACTCATGAGGAGAACAAAATAAATGTTAATCATGATTTCATAGACTCTAATGGTGGATTAAAGACCCACCATCTTCCAAAGATTGATATGAGGAAATTTGATGGCAAGGATCCTGTAACATGGATACTGCAGATGGAGAAATATTTCAATCTCCATAATGTGAAAAACACACAAAAGGTATGCATTGCAACTTTATATTTGGAACCAAATCAGTTTGTATGGTATCGATGGCTTTGCTCTTGTAAAAAAATTGTCACTTGGGCAATTTTTATGAAAGAAATGATAGCACATTATTAGGATACAAAAAGAAACACTTTTTTTATCTAATTGATAAATCTCAAACAAAAGGGTTCGATGATGGAGTACATTGAGGACTTCAAAAAATTAAATATAAGGGTAAAAGATATTCCAGAGCAGCATAGGATTGATGTGTTCATAGGGACTTTAAAGGATAACATCCAACATGAGGTTTGACTTTGGGAACTTGATTCATTGGAGAAGGCATTCAGGTTGGCAAGAAAAATGGAAAGAAAAATTATGGCCACAAGGAAGCCTACCATTCAAAACTATAAAGATATAAGTGTTGTTTCCCGATCCTTCCACCACCTACAAGGTTGACATGACAACAATTGGAAGGAAAAGGAGAAAAATGGCTTTGTTACAGTTGTGATAACAAATACACTAAAGGTCATAAGTGTATTGAGATGAAACTATTTTACATAGATTTTGAAGAGGAGGAAGAAAAGGTACAAGAACCATCAAAAGAAGAGAATATATACCAAGAACAAACCCTAGAGAAAGAAGAAATGAATTCGACCATATCTTGTAATGCATTGGCTAGAATTACCACTCCTCAAACTATCAACATAGAAGGGCATATCAAGAAGAAAAAGGTAATAGTGTTGATTGATTTGGGAAGTACCCTTAATTTTATTCATTGTAAGATAGCCAATGAATTGAATTGCTTCCTATATCCACCACCAAAGTGTCAAGTGATGGTTGCAAGTGGAGGAACCATAAATTTCTCTAGAAAGTGCCATAATATCAAGCTATCCATGGGAGAATATGTATTGAATAGCCCAATTCTTTCCATTCCAATGAGTGGTGTTGATGTTGTACTAGGAGTCTAATGGCTACAATCCTCAGGTACAATAACTTTTAATTTTTAGGAACTTTTCAGGAAATTTTCTTCGGAAGGAAAAGAAGTTGAATTAAGGGGTATCACAGGGAAACAATGAAAGATAATCAACTCTAACTGAATGAAAAATCTTCTAAAGAAATAACAATGAGGAGTAATTGCACAATTATGTTCGCTAGAGGTTCCCACATCGAAATCATCTATTTCTCCAAACCTCCAAAAAGCCTTGGACAGTCATTCCAAGGTATTTGAGACTCCCAAAGGCCTCCCACCTATTCTTGATAATGATCATGCTATTCATTTGATTCTAGGAAGTGTCCCTCCAAACATGAGGCCTTACAGATATCCCTATTCCCAAAAGAGTGAAACTGAACGTATGGTTGCAGAAATGCAAGAGGTTGGTATAATTCAACCTATTCAAAGTTCTTTCTCTGCTCCAGTAGTATTGGTGCACAAGAAGGATGGGTCATGGCACATGTGTCCAAATTATAGGGAGCTCAACAAGTTCATTATTAAATATAAATTTCCCATTCCTGTCATTGATGAATTATTGGATGAATTGCATGGATAATTTACTTCACAAAGTTGGATCTTCGTTCAGGATATCATCAAATCAGAATGAATACTGAAGACATTCCAAAAACAACATTTAGAGCTCATGAGGTTCATTATGAATTTTTGGTCATGCCCTTTGGCCTTACCAATGCACCTTCTACATTTCAAGGTTTGATGAATTCCATTTTCAAAACCTTCCTTGGAAAATTTTTGTTAGTATTTTTTGATGATATACTAATCCATCGCAAGTCTTTGAAGGATCATGTTCAACATGTTGACAGGGTGCTCAAACTATTAGAGGAGAAACAATTATATGTAAAAATCTCCAAATGTTTATTTGGAGTACAAGAGGTGTAATATCTAGGTCATATTGTATCTCATGAAGGTGTGAAGATAGACTCTAGCAAAATTAAAGCCATTAAGGAATGGAAAATCCCCACATCCATAAATCATTTGCGAGAATTTATCGAGTTGACAGGGTATTATTCCAAGTTTGTTAATAATTATGGGTGAATAGCATCACCTCTAACAACATTATTGAAGAAAGATGCATTTTCATGGACTCGAGAAGCAACAAAGCCTTTGAACATCTTAAAGAGGCAATGTGCCAAGCACCGACCTTAGCTATGCCAGACTTCACAAAAACCTTTATTATGGAATCTGATGCCGTAGTAAATGGAATTGGTGTTGTTTTAATGCAAGAAGAAAGACCCATTGGTTTCGAAAGTCATCCAATCAAAGGAAAGTATTTACACAAAGCTATTTATGAGAAGCAAATGCTAGAAATACTACATGCACTTAAGAAATGGCGACCCTACCTAATGGGAAGACACTTCAAGGTAAGAATGGATCATGATAACCTTAAATACTTTTTAGAACAAATATTATCTTCAGGAGAGCACCAAATATGTGTCACAAAGTTATTGGGTTATAACTTTGAAATCATCTACAAAAAAGGGAAGCAAAATGTTGTGGTAGATGCACTCTGAAGAAAGAATGAGGATGTGGAAGCATTGCTTTGTGCCATTTATATTATCTAACCAGATTGGATAAATTAAGCAATGGATGAATGGAAGAATGACAAAGAAGTGTGGGCACTCATTCAAAATTTACAAAAAGATCTCGGTACATCTGATACATTTAGCTGGAAAAATGATTTGTTATGGTACAAAGATCACTTATACCTATGTAAGAATTCCCAGCTCAAACATAAGATTCCTATGGAATTGCACACCTATCCCTTACGAGGGCACTTATGATTTTTAAAACCTTACCACAAAGTTAAGAATGAATTTTTTTGGGATGGACTTAAATCGGATATTCAAAAGTTTATGGTGGAATATTTGGTTTGCCAACAAAATAGAGTTGAAAAAATTAAGACCCCAGGTCTATTACAACCTTTATCCATTCCAAGACAACATTGGGAGTAGGTTTTAATGGATTTTATCACAGGGTTACCAAGACCGAAGGAAAGAGTGTCATCATGGTGGTAGTTGACAGACTTACCAAGTATGCACACTTTTGTGCACTATCGTATCCATTTAAAGCTAGTATAGTTTCTACTGCATTTATGGAAACAATTGAAAAGCTACATGGAATCCCAAAGATTATTGTAAATGACAGAGATCCCATTTTCATCAGAAATTTTTAGACATAGTTATTTTATTTCCTTGGTACTCAGTTAGCTCATAGCTCATCTTATCATCCTCAACGTGATGGACAAATTGCGATAGTAAACAAATGTTTGGAAGGATATCTTCATTTCTTTGTATCTGATAAACAGACACAATGGGTCAAATGGTCGCCTCTGGCTGAATGGTGGTATAACACTTCCTTCTATACTACAGCAAAAATGACCCCATTTATGGCACTTTATGGATATCATCCACCATCCATCACATCATATTTAAAAGAAAATTATAAGGTTCAAGGAATGGAAGATCACATTGAGCATCAGCAACATGTTGTCCAACTCTTAAAGGATAACCTCACTTTGGCACATAATAGAATGAAACAACATGTAGATCAACATCGTAGCGAAAGAAGTTTTGATGTAGGTGACTGGGTATTCCTACAGTTACAACCATATAAAAAAGTGTCCCTTAAGCAAGCTAGGAAGGATAATAAATTATCACCAAAGTACTATGGTCCGTACAAGGTGTTGCAAAATATTGGTACTATGGCATACAAATTAGAGTTTCCTGTAGCTTCAAGAGTGCAACCAGTTTTCCATGTTTCATGCTTAAATAAGGTTATAGGTGACAAACTCCCAATTCATACAATACTACCAAAACCTGACAAGGAAGGAAAAATCATATTGGAACCTGAAGCGGTCACAAAAATAAGAACTCGACAGCTGTGAAATCAATCAATTTTTGAGTATCCCATCAAGTGGAAGAACTTACCCACTGAAGATTCCACATGGGAGGGTGAGAATTTTATACAGAAGCATCCAGAACTACTCAAGCATTGAGGACAACAGTTTTTTGAAGGAGAGGGGCATGTTAGGTCCCTATAATACTAGTGATTCCCCCATTACTATTGTCATTGTAGCCCTTATTGTTATTGTTGTGCCCCTATTGTCCCCATATTGTTATTATTATGCCCCATAGAAGCCCACTATTGTTATTGTTGTGCCCTTATATTATTATTGTTATGTCGGCTTTGATTATATTGTGACCCCTTAGACTCCTATATATAGAAAGGAGGTTTTGTCATTTGTATCATCCAATAATTGTTCATTTGTGTAATGTAAAGGAGGTTGGACCCTTGAAGAGACTGATTTTGAAGGTGTTGATCTATCTTTTCTTCTATTTTGTGAGCTGGTTGCATAACAAATATATTCCTTAGATTCTCATCCCATTCCATTTTTCACCAAGTCATAATTAGAGGAACAAATCAATGATATAATCTTATTGCAAAATATATCAAATATTGAATAAGAAATTACTTCCCATGTTTAAAGACCTTTTCCATCAATACTTCTAGAGTTGTTTTTAATAAGGTTGGAAAAATTCATTATTTAAGCATGAAGATTTCTATAGTTGTCAAAATTGTATTCATGAAATTTTTAGATTGAATCTATGTGTCATATTTTGACATTTGAAATATGACATAGTTTCAATCCAAAAATTCCATGAGCAGAAACATTTAGGGTAATAGTATGTGATATGTTAATATATGTTTGAAATGGTGTTCTTTTTATGATAAAAATTTCTTAATTTTACTATTTACATTATAACCTTAATCAAAATCCTCCCCACACTATATTTTAGTACTTAAATGGAAAACATATCTCATCAAAATCAGAGTTCAACATGTGAAAGTTATGTTTTCCAAACTTTTTCAATGTCTCAAACTAAACAAGAGTGAATTCCTATTAGCAATTAAACATATTGAAATGCTATGATATTAATAAATATATATCAAAATGACTTACATTTAAATGCTTTTGGGTTATCCCATGACATGTAGCTCAATTTGAAATATCCTTGTTATGAAGTAATATGTAAAGCATGAGATTCAAAGTTAAAATCCCCATGGGTTAGACGAAAAAATTAATTATTTTGGGTTGACGTCAACCATTCAAGAAATATGAGGAATAGATACAAGAGGAAGCTAAATCAAAATAGTGTTGGAAACCCTTCCCACAACTAAAGCTAATCCATCTTGAGTAGGAGGATATAGATTTTCCAAAGTGATAATGTAATAAGGCTTATGTATTACAAGTAGGTCCTTTGTGGAGCTAGAGTAGATCTCTTGTATAATACGTATGCCAGAACCTCCAAATCCCAAATCCAAATCAAAAATCTTGAAGTGGTGCTCATGAAACGTAGTTGGAGACTATTCAAGCATGGAAAAATCTTCTTCATAGGTGCTTTGAGATCTCCAACTTACCACGACATATGATTTTGAAAAGGTGTGAATTGAAAATAAATAATCAAGGGGTTCAGATCAACAATATCGCTAAGTTTGTGAACATAAAACAACATGTTAGATTTTTGTGGATACATTCTAGCCCACTGAGTCACATAACCCCTAGACATGTATTGCAACCATTGCTTATCTCGTGTTTCAACTACATCCTTGGGGATTAAAGTTTTATCAAATGGACATGGCAACCTATCCTCATTGTCTACTCATGTTTCTCTATAATTATGATCCAACGGAAAAACAAAAGAACCTACACCTCCATATCTATATAACTATGAGTTGTCCAATTACAATAAATTGTCAATATGGCATATCAATGAGGAAATGATGTGCAATTGAATTTTTGATTACATAAAAAATAATATATTCTTTTTATAAAAAGTAAACATTGAAAATAATTGTACTTCCTTTTTAAAAACATGTTGAATCTGGGTGAGGCTTAGGATCAAACCTACCTATTATTACTATAACACTAATAATATATCCAATAGAACCCAAACTAGATATACCAATAAATTATGACTTAGTAAGAGATAAGGCTCTGCATGGTGGGGAGCCTAGTCCTTGTAATAATCTCACTATAACACCAAGAGAATATCGAACAACCCCCAAGCTAGATATACCAATAACTTAGCCATTCATGAGGCTTTGCATGGTGGGGAACCTAATCCTTAAGCTTTATTTGAAGGTTCAAATGTGTCCCTTGGAATTAAACAAGGACCAAACTTGTCCCTTCATGGTGGGGACCTTGTTATAGACATTTTTGTGCCTTACAACATTGAGCATGAAATGTCCATAATCTAAGGGATCCAATGTCCCTAAACATGTTGTTCCTACCCATAGAGGAACAAGGCTAACAAACCACAGCAATTCACAGAAGTTCTCCACCTGAAACTGCTCAAAAACAAGTCAATTCAGGATCATGTCAATGGCTCCACTGGCTACCTGCGCTGAATGTCAAAGCCAACGCTGGCTACCTGCGCTGAGCGAGATTGGACATGTGGCAAGTTCATTCCTCAAGGTGTCAAAACCCAGGAAGTTTCCAAAATGACACTTGCCTCAGGGAATTCGACTGGTGATGAGTAAGAGGTTCCAAATCTCCAAGTGGAAGCAAGAACCTCCAAGTGGAATCAAGAACTGACAGAGGGAGAGGACACTAGTCAGATCTCAAGCTGACTCATCCTCTCTCCAAACATCTATATATGGATCTCTCCTCCATGAGATCTGGGGGCTGGAATTTTGTTATTGCAAAGAATTGCTGTTGGTTTGAGATTGGAATCATTGGGTGCTTAATGCTTTGAAGGGGGTGAAGATAGGAATTCCATTTGCTAGGAAGGAGATGCTGGATTGGAGCCCTCTGGGTTATATCTCTTCCTGAACCTTGTTATTCATCAATAAAGCTATCTTGGTTTCTCCTATATACTGATGTGTCTTTGATGTATGATTGCAATAGTGTATTTGGTTTATTTCTAATCCTAAACTAGTTATGAATGTGAATATCTGTCTTTGTGTAGAGTTCTTCTTGTTGTGGGGAAAAATGCCTATGCAAGACAATCCTATCCACCTAAGGTGTGACAGTACCTTAGCAACAAACGAATACAGCTACTTCAGTTTCTTCCTTTATGAAATATGAAATAGAGGAGATTGGTGGACTTACCGTTATCTTTCGGTTGTCCTTTGATCTAGATCCTCTCCTCTTTGTGTGTCCACAGCTACTTGCCTCTTCACTTTTGCTCCCACGAGATCACAAGAGAACAACTACCTGTGACAAGAGAATAGCTACATGCAACAAGAGAAGGACACAATACAAAGGCAAATATACATATTCATAAATGATTCAGGATTAGAAGTAAATCAAATACACTAATGCAAATCATACAAAATACACCAGCATATAGGAAAGAACCAAGAAGCTTTATTGATTGATAAACAAGGTTCAGGAAGAGATACAACCCATAAGGTTCCAACCCAGCATCTCCTTCCCAGCAGAATGGAATTCCTTCTTCAGCCCCTTTCAAAGCATAAGCACCCAATGATCTAACCACAATCCAACAGCAATTCTTTGCAATTACAATATTCCAGCCTCCCATGACCTCCTGAGAGAGATCTATATATGGGAGTTTTGGAGAAAGGATGAGTCAGCTTGAGGCTGGCATGGAGCTGACTAGTGTCCTCTCCCACTTCAGTTCTTGAGTCCACTTGGAGGTTCTTGCTTCCACTTGGAGATTTGGAACCTCTTACTCATCACCAGTCGAATTCCCTGATCCAAGTGTCATTTTGGAAGCTTCCTGGGCATTGACACCTTGAGAAATGAGTCTGCCACTTGTCCAGTTACGCTCAGCGCAGGTAGCCTTCTTTGCAGTTGACATTCAGCGCAGGTAGACAGTGGAGCAGTTGACATTTAGCACAGATGCTCAGTGGAGCAATTGACATGATCCAGAAATGGCCTGTTTTTGAGTGTTTTCAGGTGGAGAACTTTTGTGAATTGTTGTGGTTTGCTGGCCTTGTTCCTCTAGGGGTAGGAACAACATGTTTAGGGACTTTGGGATCCCTTAATTATTGACATTTCATGCTCAGTGATGTAAGGCAAAAAAATGTCTATAACAGTTGCCCCCTAAAGTATGAGGCCGTTTATCAGGTGAAATGCTTTATCCAGGGGAGTCCGAAGTTCATCCATTTGCTGGGAGGAGACCTGTAATAAGATACAATACAATACATTATGATTCATACATCTTTCATGATCTAGCTGAGGCGGGCATTCCCATGCTCAGCTTTATAATTACATTTTGGTACATAGAACAGACGATCGTCTGATGGTAGACTGATAATTCTAGCGAAACTATCATCCTTTGAGTAGGATGATCATCTGCTGCAATGATGTACATGTCAAATGTCTTTATATTTCCTGAATATATATCGCAGCCCGGATGGATGAAACTAGATCCGGGGTCTTCAATCTCGTTCGATCATCACTCTAAGTACAAGTCGATCCATGTGAGAATTGCGCTGAAGTCGAACATGGAAAGACATCGCTTGATTACCGGTCAATGATGTAAACCGTTAACAAGCGCGAGAGGAATCACCGATAATGATAATGACCCTCAAGGTACTGCAGTACAATTCACGTGGTGTGAATAAAGGACTTGGCGTCGAACACCACGCAAAATCTTCTGGTCGAAGGTCATTGATGTATACCTGTCACCGGAAGTGAGAAACTTGCCATTGAGGCATGCAAGCTTCAAAGTACTGAAGGGGTTGTTCCTAGATCAACTTCTTGGATAATGAGCTAATGTCGACAAGAAGCGATCCGTCAAAGGAGGGCCTTAATGAATCCCACATCAGTGACATGGAACGGAGCTAATGATTTTAATGGAGGTGAAAACAATCGGTGACATATGATTCAGGGTGGCGGTCATGAAATGGATGAAGGATAATATATGGCAGTGGATGGGACCTGGTTGACTCTTTCTGAACTACTTCTCTTGAACATATGGCGACACTGATGCGATGGATTGGTAGCATTACCCCAAGTATGGATGGTGTGGCAAAGACCATGGTGATGTGACCGGTGAATGAAACAACCCAACCCGATATGGTACGGAGGAAAAGCGTCATGTTCAAGAGCGACCTGCTACCATCAGAGACTTCTTGATTTTTCCCAATTTTTCCCCAGTCATTGCTGACCAGTACCTCTTTATTTTTGTCAAGCTTGAGGAGGATAACATATGCTTGTTCTATAACCTGCCCTTCGGGCAAGCCTATCGCTAGGTTTTAACGAGCCTAGCGATAGGGAAACTCGTTCTCGTCTAAAGACAAGTTTGTCGCTATTTAGTGATTTTAACGAGTCTAACGACAAGGAAAACTCGGCCCTTTTCATTTTTAGAGAGTCTGAAAAGGTACATAAAGTTAACTCCAAAATTCCTTTTTCGTCATCTAAACCCTTAAGTCCGAAAAAGTATAAAACAATACAGAAGGGATGAGTTTTCGATAGTTTTAACGAGCCGAACAAAACAAGCGCTCGATCTTTTTGTGCAATAATCCCTCAGGTCCAAAAAGATTAAAATCTAGAGGAGGGATAGCTCTTAAGGTCGTTTAACGAGCTGGGAGGCCAAAACTCGGCAATCTTTTCATATTTTACGAGTCAGTTGAAAAGAGCTTAAAGAAGACTCGTCTTCTGAGGAACGAGTGATGAACAGGGTTAGCAGCTGATTCCAGGTACAGGTTGGAATTTTCCAATCACGGCAGTGTCACAAGGATGGCTAGGTGAAATCACTCTTCGCAGCTGTTCCTCAAAATGGGTAAACAATCATATGGAGGTAAATGATCGGTGAAATGAAAAGTGGAGGTGAAAGTGCACAAACACGACCAAGGCTTTTATGGTTGATCAGGTTACTTTCTTAATGGTTATTTACCGGGATGGGTTCATTTTTTAACGAGCTTGAATGCGCCAAAACACTGCTCAATCTTATGTTTATTTTTTAACGAGCATGAACTATGTGCTAAAACTGCTCGGATCTTCGCTTTTCTATTTTTTAACGAGCATAAATTCCGCGGTAAAACTGCTCGATATACCAGTCATATGATACGAGTGTCTCAATGGAGATTGCTATTTTTTAAGGAGCTTCATCTCTCTTGCGCTTTACTCCTCATCCTTTCTTTATGCAAGTTCGGAAACGGCTAACCCAAAAAGCAGATAAATAACCGCTCTTAGCTTGCACTCCAAAAGGTTTGCATGCCCCCAGGTATAAAATACAATTTCAAGGTTGCCCCTCCTCCTTCTCACCTCTGCTTTTCTTTGGGTGTTCACAGCTACTTGTCGTCTTGCTAGTTTAGTTTTAACGATACTTGTCTTCTCGTTAGTTTTAACGGGTCTATAGATTTTTCGCAAGATCGCAAGAGAACAGCTACTTGCGACAAGAGAGCAGCTACTTGCGACAAGAGAAGAACACTACTCAAAGACAAAACATTTGTGTTACTGAGGGAGGCTTACCTCTTTCTGGTTACCCAAGGATTGTTTCGTTCGCGGCTACGAATAAAACACTTCCCTGGCAATGTCTACCGGAATAGACAAAGGTGGGCGAAAAGTAGATTATTTCACTCACATAACTTTGACAAAAGAATCTTTTTCCAGAACAACCCTCTTTCCTCCACGGACGGGGTACGGACTAGTCATATTCTTCCGCGGAAATCCTATCTTATACCCGAAGTTCTCTGCCGAAGCAGACCAGGACGCATGCTCCCTGGGTTCCAGTCATATCCTCCTGGATTACTCGCGCTCATCAGGAGGACGGACCGTGGGTTGAGACACTTCTTGCGTGAATAGACCATTTAGGGATGGTATATGACTATTTGCGATGTGTGATCCGGGAAACAAAAGTTGGTCCACGAGCTTGACCATTCTTCCTCCATGCGGAAAACACATTACTCTAAAGAGTGAGGAGACTACTGCTCCCATGCAATATATATAGTCTCGTCCAAGGAGTAGGTTATAATCCAAGGGTCCTTGAACGACCATCACGTTCATTTGAACGGTCTTCCCTTTCAATGTTATTGGCACATTAGGGAGGATCCCTAAAGGGCGACTGGTTCCCTTATCAAAGCCTGATAGATTTCTCATTTCAGGCAAAAGCGCAGGAGAACCAAGCGCTTTCCAAGCAATAGAGGAAAGGATACTCACAGATGCCCCTTCATCAATAACTATACCAGCCATTACCATTCTGTATATTTGGACAATAATTCTGAATGGTATGCTAGCTGGCAAGCGGGGTCTGCCTAGTTGGTTCCAGTCAAAGGACACAGCCAGGTTGCTTGGTGGTGGGACCGAGTAAACGGCCAGATAGCGCTCTGATGAACTTCCTTCCTACGATAAAGGAATGGTGGCATTGCCCCCTTGATCATCAGAGTCAGTGCTGATGAAGAGAACTTGGACGGTGTCGTCTTTATTCTCCTCTGTGATGGTGTCACTCGAAGATAGAGTCTCTGAAGGCAAAATCGGGTCAACTGCCGTTTCAACCTTTAGACTTTCGTCAGGTATGGATTCAGACGGTTCATCTTCAATGACAGGTGCTTCGGCTGACCACCTGGGCGGGTCAACCAGATTCTCAACTAGCGAGGGACTTGGCAAGAGTTTTTGATATCCAGGAGGAAGATTCGCTCGTAATATCAGGCGATCTTCCAGAACTCTTTTCGCCTCATCTAAGAAGGGACAACGGTGGATGGCGTGATCGCCTTCACACAGTCTGCAGGGAAATTTAGCTTTCCCGCTCTGTCCTGGAGCTTCACTCCCACTAGTTGACGGTGAACAATCGACATGGCTATCAGAGGTCGATGCTACCGAATTGTGCAAACGGGGGGACCAGTCTCTTAGTATCTGGGGGATACATGGACAATCTCTATGGAAGTGTTCTCCCCTGCATATGACGCATGGCGATTTAGGCCTTACGAGTGCTGTGTGTGGATTTTTGTTAGATGACGCTTGTTTGCCCCCAGTCGCCTTAGGCTCCTTCTGCTTCTTTTCTTTCTTCTTCTTCTCCTTCTTCTCCTTAGGAACCCAGTTCTTTGAATGACCAGTTCCATCAAGCGAAGAGGAAGGAGGAGAGGAAGATGAAGTGGAAGTCTGGTGGGCAACTCTTGTCTGATCTAACTGTTGACTCGACTGTTCAGGAATGGTGGTATTCTGAACGACATTGGTTGAAAAGAGCCATACTGGTACGCCAATTGTCAGTCCTGGAAGCGACAATGTGGCCATGTGGGGCGCACCAACATCTCCCCAAGAGGAGAAAGGACTAGGATTCCCATCAAGGGGAACTCCTTGTTTTGTGTGCTCCATCTCTTCAACCTAAAGATCAACGCGGGAATAAGGGTGATTGTTCCGTTTAAAATAAATTGTTAACGACGCTTTAGACACAACTTGCTTTTTCAGTTTTAAAGAGTCGAGAAAAAGCTAAAGATGACTCTAGTCTCCTTCGATGTTTTAACGAGCCCGAAGTGACAAATGCTCGGATGGACTTTTTCTGTTATAGAGTCTGAAAAAGGCCAAAAGGAACTGCTCTGGAGATCTAGGCAGAGGGTGTGCCAAACTTTTCGCAAAACCACAGAATACTTTTTATGGTACGGGTGGTCGATCTTCGTGAATGCTGTGTTCACTGCATTGCGATCAGTAGGGCGACAGACACGGCTTCCCAAGGATAAAGGATATATGTCTATAGGGGTCTCCCAATATATACGCGACGGTACGTGGGAGCACAAGTCCGTATTAGTGCTATCGTCCCTCAGGAGGAATCACCCTCCTTCTTAGAGATCGACAGTCACTACGTTTAACGACGCCGGAACACGTCTCTACCTAGACCTCTATGTTGTGTGTTATGTTGCAAAGCGTTGTTAGGTTCATTCAATATATTTTAAGTTGATCTTTTTAAAGTTTGTCTTTCAGGATCACCACGAGATGTATTGGTACAAATTCCTAAATGCAGTCTAAGATGATAAGCAAGCTTTATAATCTTTCAACTTTGAAAATCCTAGCTACTAAGGGAAAAGAGAGCGACTATCTTTTCTCAAAGAGCAATCAGCACACTCTAATGCACTCTTCCTAAATCACACATGCAAACTCATCAAAATGCAAATGCACAATGCAGGTGTTTGTTTTCACTTTCTTAGTATAAATGCCTACAAAGAAAGTTTTTTGTATAACTTTGAATTTGCTTTTAAATGACTGTAAAATAAACAAGTTTACTTTTTCCAAAATCAGCAAGGGTAGAAGAGATTACAAGCACTTTGCGTTTTTTCGAAAGAAATACTTGTTTCGACACTTAAAAGTGACAAATTCAAACCAATAAGCAAAATAAAATGATAATCAAACTGCAAACAGCCAATGAACTCTCTCCTAAGATCACAATCAATCAATCAATCAGATCTGAATCAAGGCTACAGGATGACTATTTTGCTCATGCAAAGGAAAACTGTAAATGACGCCACAAACACATAAAAACACTTACAGTCTTTTTGTACAAAAATGAGGCGGAATTCAAGCAAAGAAAAGGGGTTTCAGAGGTGACACCTATGCTGGTTAAAGGCTGCAAAAACAGAGATCAAAACAGGGCAAAAGACAGCAAGGAACCCCAGCTGCACAAGGCCACACTGGTTCAGCGCAAGTGTAACACTGTCAGTTTGACATTCAGCGCAGGTAGCCTTCACGGGACCTGCGTTGAAATGCAGACTGCCTTCACAGTGTCTGCGCTGAAAGGAGAAACTCTCGTTTCTCTTGGTTTCCGGGTCATAAAATGCTCAAAAATCAACTGTTTCAGGCCAAATCAGAAACACAAGCAAGGTATAAACAGAGGGATGCTTTGAGAGGGTACTAAAGACTATCACAAAGGATCATCAAGTCATTTGTGAGTCCATTGTTGAGATCATAGACAAAAACCCAGTGAAGGATCAAAGCAGCAACATTCTACTTTGCAAAGCAGTTCGATTGTTGTTGTTAAGTCTATGAGGTAAACAATGATGCAAACAAACAAAATGACTAAAAACAAAGTTCTTCCCCAGCGGAGTCGCCAATTTGTTGTGGGGAAAAATGCCTATGCAGGACGATCCTATCCACCTAAGGTGTGACAGTACCTTAGCAACAAACGAATACAGCTACTTCGGTTTCTTCCTTTATGAAATATGAAAGAGAGGAGATTGGTGGACTTACCGTTATCTTTCAGTTGTCCCTCGATCTAGATCCTCTCCTCTTTGTGTGTCCACAGCTACTTGCCTCTTCGCTTTTGCTCCCACGAGATCACAAGAGAACAACTACCTATGACAAGAGAACAGCTACATGCAACAAGAGAAGGACATAATACAAAGGCAAATATACATATTCATAAATGATTCAGGATTAGAAGTAAATCAAATACACTAATGCAAATCATACAAAATACACCAGCATATAGGAAAGAACCAAGAAGCTTTATTGATTGATAAACAAGGTTCAAGAAGAGATACAACCCATAAGGTTCCAACCCAGCATCTCCTTCCCAGCAGAATGGAATTCCTTCTTCAGCCCCTTTCAAAGCATAAGCACCCAATGATCTAACCACAATCCAACAACAATTCTTTGCAATTACAATATTCCAGCCTCCCATGACCTCCTGAGAGAGATCTATATATAGGAGTTTTGGAGAAAGGATGAGTCAGCTTAAGGCTGGCATGGAGCTGACTAGTGTCCTCTCCCACTTCAGTTCTTGAGTCCACTTGGAGGTTCTTGCTTCCACTTGGAGATTTGGAACCTCTTACTCATCACCAGTCGAATTCCCTGATCCAAGTGTCATTTTGGAAGCTTCCTGGGCATTGACACCTTGAGAAATGAGTCTGCCACTTGTCCAGTTACGCTCAGCGCAGGTAGCCTTCTTTGCAGTTGACATTCAGCGCAGGTAGACAGTGGAGCAGTTGACATTCAGCGCAGATGCTCAGTGGAGCAGTTGACATGATCCAGAAATGGCCTGTTTTTGAGTGTTTTCAGGTGGAGAACTTTTGTGAATTGCTGTGGTTTGCTGGCCTTGTTCCTCTAGGGGTAGGAACAACATGTTTAGGGACTTTGGGATCCCTAATTATTGACATTTCATGCTCAGTGATGTAAGGCACAAAAATGTCTATAACACTTCTCTTGTCGCAAGTAGTTGTTCTCTTGTGATCTTGCAGGAACCCGTTGAAGCTGGACAAGCAAGAAGGCAAGTAGTTGTTCTCTTGTGATCTTGCATGAACCTGTTGAAGCTGGGCGAGTGAGAAGGCAAGTAGCTGTGAACTCCCAAAGAGAAGAGAGACCGGATCGAGGGACAAACGGAAGACACCGGTAAGTCTATTGATCTCTCTTCTTTCACATTTCATAAAGGAAGAAAACTAGAATAGCTGTCTCTGTTTGTTGCTAAGGCACTGTCACACCTTAGGTGGATAGGATCGTCCTGCATAGGCGTTCTTCCCCACAACAAATTGGTGACTCCACTGGGGAGATCTGTTTAGTCATTTTATTTGTGTTTCTATCATTGTTTGCTCCATAGACTCAACAGCAACAATCGAACTGCTTTTGCTACTCTCAGATGCAAAGTAGACTGTTGCTGCCTTGATCCAATCACTGGATTTGTCTATGATCTGAACAATGGACTCACAAATGATTTGATGATCCTTTGTGATAGATCTTAGTACCCCCTCAAAGCATCCCTTTGATTACACCTTGCTTGTTGCTTTGATTTGGCCTGAAACTGTAGATTAAATAGCAATCTGTGACACAGAACCAGTGAGAAACGAGAGTTTATCCTTCAACGCAGATCCAGTAAAGGGATTCTGCATTTCAACGCAGGTCCCGTGAAGGCTACCTGCGTTGAATGTCAAAACCCCTGTGTTGAGGTTGCGCTGAACCAGTTTGGCCTTGTGCAGCTGGGGTTCTCTGCTCTGTTTTGCCTTGTTTTGATCTCTGATTTTTGCAGCCTGTAACAAGCATAGGTACCAGTCTGATAACTCCTTTTCTCTGCTTAAATTCCACCTCCTTTTGTACAAAAAGACTGTGAGTGTTTTTATGTGTTTGTGGCATCATTTGCAGTTTTCCTTTGCAAGAGCGAAATAGTCATCCTGTAGCCCTTGATTCAGATCTGTTCATTATGATCTTAGGAGAGAGTTCATTGGCTGTTTACGGTTGATTATACATTTGCTTTTGCTTATTGGTTTGAGTTTGTCTCTTTTAAGTGTCGAAACAAGTGTTCATTTCGAAAATTGTTAAGTGTTGTAATCTCTTCTACCCTCTCTGATTTCGAAAAAGTAAACTTGTTTGTATTTGTCATTTAAAAGCAAATTCGAAGTTGTACAAAAAGCTTTCTTTCTAGGCATCAATACTAAGAAAGCGGAAAACAAACACCTGCATTGTGCATTTGCATTTTGATAGTTTGCATGCTTGATTTAGGAACAGTGCATTAGAGTGTGCTGATTGGTCTTTGAGAAAAGATGGTGTCTTTCTTTTCCCTTAGGAGCTAGGATTTTCAAAGTTGAAAAGATATAAAGCTTGCTTATCATCTTAGACTGCATTTAGGAATTGTACCATACATCTCGTGGTGATCCAGAAAGGCAAACTTCTAAAAAGATCAACTTAAAATAAACTGAATGAACTTAACAACGCTTTGCAACATAACACACAACATAGAGGTCTAGGCTAGAGACGTGTTCCGACGTCGTAAAGCCTGGTGACTGTCGATCTCGTTGAAGGTGGGTGATTCCTCCTGAGGGACGATAGTGCCAGTACAGATTGTGCTCCCATGTACCGTCGCGTATATATTGGGAGACCCCTATAGGCATAAAACCTTTATCCTTAGGAAGCCGTGTCGGCCGCCCTACTGATCGCAATGCACTCAACACAGCATTCAGGAAGATCGACCGCCCGTACCTTAAAAAGTATTTTGTGGTTTTGCGAAAGGTTTGGCACACCCTCTGCCTAGAACTCCAGAGCAGTTCCTTTTGGCCTTTTTCAGACTCTATAACGGAAAAAGTCCATCCGAGCATTTGTCACTTCGGGCTCGTTAAAACATCGAAGGAGACTAGAGTCATCTTTAGCTTTTTCTCGAGTCTCTAAAATTGAAAAAGCAAGTTGTGTCTAAGCGTCGTTAAAAATTTATTTTAAACGGAACAATCACCCTTTATTCCTGCGTTGATCTTTAGGTTGAAAAGATGGAGCCCACCAACCAAGGAATTCCCCTTGGTGGAAATCCTAGTCCCTTCTCCTCTTGGGGAGATGTCGGTGCGCCCCACATGGCCACTTTGTCACTTCCAGGATTGACAATTGGCCTGCCAGTCTGGCTCTTTTCAACCAATGTCGTTCAGAACACCACTATTCCTGAACAGTCGAGTCAACAGTTAGACCAGACCAGAGTTGCCCACCAGCCTTCGACTTCATATAATTCTTCCTCTCCTCCTTCCTCTTCGCTTAACGGAACTGGTAAAACAAAAAACCAAGTTCCTAGGGAGAAGAAGGAAAAGAAGAAGAAAGAAAAGAAGAAGAAGGAGCCAAAAACGATTGGGGGCAAACAAGTGTCGTCTGACAAAAATCCACACACAGCACTAGCAAGGCCTAAATCACCATGCGTCATATGCAAGGGAGACCACTTCCACAGAGATTGTCCCTGCATCCCTCGGATACTAAGGGACTGGTCTCCCTGTTTACACAATTCGGTGGCGTCAACCTCTGATAGCCATGTTGACAGCACACCATCAACTAGTGAAAGTGAAGCCACAGGACAGAGAGGGAAAGCCAGATTTCCTTGCAAACTGTGTGAAGGCGACCATGCCATCCACCGTTGTCCCTTCTTAGACGAGGCTAAAAGAGTTTTGGAAGATCGCCCGGTTTTACCAGTGCAACTTCCTCTTGGATATCAAAAACTCCTGCCAAGTCCTTCACCAGTTGAGAACCCGGCTGGCCCGCTCAAGTGGTCAGCCGAAGCACCTATCATTGAAGATGAACCATCTGAATCCATACCTGATGAAAGTCAAAAGGTTGAGGTGGCAGTTGACCCGGGTTTGCCTTCAGAGGCTCTATCTTCGAATGATACCATCACAGAGGAGAATAAAGACGACATCGTCCAAGTTCTCTTCATCAACACAGACTCTGACGAACAAGGGGGCAATTTTCCCATTCCTTTATCGCAGGAAGGAACTTCGTCAGGGTCATACCCAGCCGTCTATTCGGTCCCACCACCAAGCAACCTAGTTGTCGCGTTCGACTGGAACCAACTAGGCAGACCCCGGTTGCCAGCAAGCACACCATTCAGAATTATCGTTCAAATATACAGAATGGTAATGGCTGGCACTATCATTGATGAGGGGGCATCTGTGAGTATCCTTTCCTCTATTGCTTGGAAAGCACTTGGTTCGCCAGCGCTTTTGCCTGAAATGAGAAATCTATCAGGCTTTGATAAAGGAAACAGTCGACCTTTAGGGATCCTCCCCAACGTGCCCATAACATTGAAAGGGAAGACTGTTCAAATGAACGTGATGGTCGTTCAAGGACCCTTGGATTATAACCTACTCCTTGGACAAGACTATATATATTGCATGGGAGCCATCGTCTCATCACTCTTTAGAGTAATGTGTTTTCTGCACGAAGGAAGAGTGGTCAAGCTCGTGGACCAACTTTCATTTCCCGGATCACGCATCGCAAATAGCCATACACCATCCCTAAATGGTCTATTCATGCAAGAAGTGTCTCAACCCACGGTCCGTCCTCCTGATGAGCGCGAGTAATCTGGGAGGATATGACTGGAACCCAAGGGGCATGCGTCCTGGTCTGCTTTGGTAGAGAAAACTTTGGGTATAGAGTAGGTTTCCGCGGGAGAATATGACTAGTCCGTACCCCGTTCGTCTAGGAAGAGGGTTGTTCTAGAATAAGATTCTTTTGTCAAAGTTATGTGAGTTGACGGGCTACGTCGCTCACCTTTGCCTATTTCGGTAGACATTGCCGAGGAAGTGTTTTGTTTGAAAGATTAACGAGACAATCTTTGGGTAACCTGAAAGAGGTAAGCCTCTCTCGTTAAAACAAATGTTTTGACGGAAAAGAAGTAGAGGTAACCTTGAAACCGTACTTTATACCTAGGGGCATGCAAACCTTTTGGAGTGCAAGCAAAGAGCGGTTATTTATCTGTTTTTTGGGTTAGCCGTTTCGTAACTTGCATAAAGAAAGAATGCGGAGCAAAGCTTAGTAAGATGAAGCTCCATAAAAAATAGAATCTTGATGAGACACTCTTATCATATGACTGGGTTAATCGAGCAGTTTTAGCACACAGTTCATTCTCGTTAAAAAATAAACGCAAGATCCGAGCAGTTTTAGCACATAGTTCATGCTCGTTAAACAATAAACATAAGACCAAGCAAATGTTTCCACCCGCGTTTAAGCTCGTTAAAAAATGAACTACCCGGTAAATAACCACAGTGAATGTAATATCATTAGCCATAAAAGCCTTGGTCGTATTTGCACCATCACCTCCACTTTTCATTTGGCCGATCGTTCACCTCCATATGATTGTTTACCCATTTTGAGGAACAGTTGCGAAGAGTGATTTCACCTAGCCATCCTTGTGACACTGCCGTGATTGGAAAATTCCAACTTGTACCTGGAATCAGCTGCTAACCCTGTTTATCACTCGTTCCTCAAAAGATGAGTCTTCCTTAAGCTCTTTTCAACTGACTCGTAAAATATGAAAAGATTTCCGAGTCCTTGGCCTTCCAGCTCGTTAAAGGGACAGGAAGAGCTATCCCTCCTCTAGATTTTAATCTCTTTGGACCTGAGGGATTATTGCACAAAAAGATCGAGCGCTTGTTTTGTTCGGCTCGTTAAAACTATCGAAAACTCATCCCTTCTGTATTGTTTTATACTTTTTCGGACTTAAGGGATTAGATGACGAAAAAGAACTTTTGGAGTTAACTTTATGTACCTTTTCAGACTCTCTAAAAATGAAAAGGACCGAGTTATCCTTGTCGTTAGACTCGTTAAAATCATTAAATAGCGACAACTTGTCTTTAGACGAGAACGAGTTTCACTATCGCTAGGCTCGTTAAAACATAGCGATGGGCTTGCCCGAAGGGCAGGTTATAGAACAAGCATATGTTATCCTCCTCAAGCTTGATAAAAATAAAGAGGTACTGGTCAGCAATGACCGGGGAAAAATTGGGAGAAACTAAAGAAAACTTTGATGGTAGCAAGTCGCTCTTGAACATGACACTTTTCCTCCGTACCACAATCGGGTTGGGTTGTTTCATTCACCGGTCACATCCATGGTCTCGCCATACCATCCATATTTGGGGTAATGCTACCGATCCATCGCATCAGTGTCGCCACATGTTCAAGAGAAGTCGTTCAGAAAAGTCAACCGTGTCCCATCCACTGCCATACATTATCCTTCATCCTTTCATGACCGCCACCCTGAATCATATGTCACAGATCGTTTTCACCTCCATTAAAATCATTAGCTTCGTTCCGTGTCACTGATGTGGGATTCATTAAGGCCCTCCTTTGACGGATCGCTTCTTGTCGACGTCAGCTCATTATCCAAGAAGTTGATCTAGGAACAACCCCTTCAGTACTTTGAAGCTTGCATGCCTCAATGGCAAGTTTCTCACTTCCGGTGACAGGTATACATCAATGACCTTCGACCGAAAGATTTTGCGTGGTGTTCAATGCCAAGTCCTTTATTCACACCACGTGAATTGTACTGCAGTACCTTGAGGGTCATTATCATTATCGGTGATTCCTCTCGCACTTGTTAACGGTTTACCTCATTGACCGGTAATCAAGCGATGTCTTTCCATGTTCGACTTCAGAACAATTCTCACATGGATCGACTTGTACTTAGAGTGAAGATCGAACGAGTTTGAAGACCCCGGATCTAGTTTCATCCATCCGGGCTGCGATATATATTCAGGAAAGATAAAGACATTGACATGTACATCATTGCAGCAAATAATCATCCTACTCAAAGGATGATAATTTCATCAAAATTATCAGTCTACCATCAGACGATTGTCTGTTCTGTGTACAGAAAAATGAATTTATAAAGCTGAGAATGGGAATGCCCGCCTCAGTTAGATCATGAAAGCAGTATGAAAAATAATGTATTGTATTGTATTGTATTACAGGTCTCCTCCCAGCATTGGATGAACTTCGGATCCCCCTGATAAAGCATTTCACCCGATAAACAACCTCATACTTTAGGGGGGCAACTATTATAGACATTTTTGTGCCTTACAGCATTGAGCATGAAATGTCCATAATCTAAGGGATCTAAAGTCCCTAAAAATGTTGTTCCTACCCCTAGAGGAACAAGGCTAACAAACCACAACAATTCACAGAAGTTCTCCACCTGAAACTGCTCAAAAACAAGTCAATTCAGGATCATGTCAATGGCTCCACTGGCTGTCTGCGCTGAATGTCAAAGGCTCCACTGGCTACCTACGCTGAATGTCAAAGCCAACACTGGCTACCTGTGCTGAGCGAGATTGGACATGTGGCAAGTTCATTCCTCAAGGTGTCAAAACCCAGGAAGCTTCCAAAATGACACTTGCCTCAGGGAATTCGACTGGTGATGAGTAAGAGGTTCCAAATCTCCAAGTGGAAGCAAGAACCTCCAAGTGGAATCAAGAACTGACAGAGGGAGAGGACACTAGTTAGATCTCAAGCTGACTCATCCTCTCTCCAAACATCTATATATGGATCTCTCCTCCATGAGATCTGGGGGCTGGAATTTTGTTATTGCAAAGAATTGCTGTTGGTTTGAGATTGGAATCATTGGGTGCTTAATGCTTTGAAGGGGGTGAAGATAGGAATTCCATTTGCTGGGAAGGAGATGCTGGATTGGAGCCCTCTGGGTTGTATCTCTTCCTGAACCTTGTTGTTCATCAATAAAGCTATCTTGGTTTCTCCTATATACTGATGTGTCTTTGATGTATGATTGCATTAGTGTATTTGGTTTATTTCTAATCCTAAACTAGTTATGAATGTGAATATCTGTCTTTGTGTATAGTTCTTCTCTTGTTGCAAGTAGTTGTTCTCTTGTGATCTTGCAGGAACCCGTTGAAGCTGGACAAGCAAGAAGGCAAGTAGCTGTTCTCTTGTGATCTTGCATGAACCTGTTGAAGCTGGGCGAGTGAGAAGGCAAGTAGCTGTGAACTCCCAAAGAGAAGAGAGACCGGATCGAGGGACAAACGGAAGACACCGGTAAGTCTATTGATCTCTCTTCTTTCACATTTCATAAAGGAAGAAAACTAGAATAGCTGTCTCTGTTTGTTGCTAAGGCACTGTCACACCTTAGGTGGATAGGATCGTCCTGCATAGGCATTTTTCCCCACAACAGACCTGCTCCTTGAACTTTATCACAAGGGCCAAACTTGTCCCCTAGAATTAATCAAGGATGAATGAAAAAACAAAACCTGATTTCTTGATTTGGATTTATAAAGGAATGAAATGAAAAACAGATTTAAACAAAAACATAGAGTTACAGGGAAATGGAACTTCACTTAATAAATAACAACTACTAGAAATTGTTCACATGCGGAAAAGAAACAAATGAGCTTAGGCGATGGTATCTTATCTTTGAGAAGAGATGTAAAAGATACGTGCCTTCTAAACTAAGTTACAATGAGGCTCTCAAGCCTTTTTATCGTGACAAAACAATGGGAAACCCTAAACATCCAAAAACCTAACCTTAGGAGATGAAGCGCCAAAAGCTTGTAGGAACTGTTGAGGTTGGCTAGAATGCCAATTTCATAAGGTGGTAACTTTGGCATACGATATTCATTTGGTGTGCACAATAGCTTGTTAGAAAGATCTATATAAGGAAAACAACATTTTACTGCAAACATGTAGGGCCTCAAAACAACTCCGAAATTTTAGGACCCAAAGAACTGCCAAAAGTAGAAAACTATCGAAATAGGAAACTATGTTGGAAATGAGGAAAGAGAAAGGAAACAATGTTGGGATTCCAAGTGGAATAGGTGAGTGGGCACCAATATCCACTTGACTCATTTTCCCCATTTTAAGAAGTAATGGTCTCCATTGCATTGAGTGCCTCCATGAGATGGGGAAAATTTTCTAAACTTAGTCCCTCATGAGCCACTTTCCTTCATGCAGGATTTGGTCAACTTTGATAACTTGATATAGATAGATCCTTTGGTGGTGAGTTTTCTTAATATTTGTGTACATGATTTGATTAGTTTTGTCCTATTCAATGCAATATGGACTAATCTTCGTTGCTGTCAGTTTCTCAACAATGGCATATGTGTCCAACAATGGTGGAAAATATGTCCAAAGGTGGTCCTCGTTGAATAATGTGTGTAGGAAAAGAAATGGGGGAATACTTAGCTTGAAGGCATTGTCACCAATATCTTTGGTGATGGTGTAAGGCCCATGTCAAAGTGGTCAAAGCTACTGATGGGCTCTGACAAGGTTTTCCTTCTACAATGCAACCACACCTTGTCACCTAATCGAAAGTTATGTGGCACCCAATGGTGATCAAAACATTGTTTACATGGAATTGGAGTTATCCGGGATATCATGAACCTACTAGTGTATTTGTTGAACGTGTTCAATAAGCCTTGTGGCTTTATCATATTCAAACTCAACATGTGTAGATTTTGCAATTGTAGTTTTAAGAAGAATTGTAGCATCAATGGGGCACAATGGTTGAAATCCCAGGCCCACATGAAAGGGGTTGTGAACATTAAAGCTATGAAGAGCTTTGTTATATCTATGTTACAAATAGGGAAGAATCTCATCCCATGTTCATGGATTCTTGTATTTGTACATGAATAGTATGTGCATTATCATTCTATTGATGAGTTATGTCTGGCCAGTAGTCTAGGGATGGGATGTAGTAGACTTGGTGAGCTTAGTGTCCATTAACGACCAGAGTCTTAACAAAAATGCACTTAGGAACCTATTATCTCGATCAATTATAATGTTCTACAGGATCCCAAAATGTAACCACACATTTATGAAGAATAGTTTGGTAGTGTCTCTATTGTGATACATTTCTTGTAGGCATCCAATATAGTCATCTTAGAGAATCGGTCAATGACATAAATATAGAGTAATTACCATACTTGGTAGAAGTAGGCTAAACCTATAGTCCATGTAGATGAATTCCCAAGCCTGGTTAGGAGTAGGTGGAGGAGTGTGCATGCCTTGCTTCCTAATGGTTGGCTTGGTGATGGCATAAGTTGTGTAGGATCTAATATATTTTCCAACATCTTGTTGGAGTTTTGGAGAATAAAAATAATTCTATAGGAATGCCACTATTTTCTTTAAACCAAAGAGTCTTGTGTCCCAACTATAGTGTGCCTCCCAAATCATCTTGGCGTGGTCACCTAGAGGAACACAAATGTGTCCCAGGTAGCATAACAATGCATCCTAGAGGTGTAAGTCTAGTAATTCCTTTCCATCCATCAATATTTGGGATGTGGCGGATTTTTTTATATCATTTTATATAGCTGCAACCATACAAAATTATCGGGACCACAAGAGTTGAAAACAGTGGTCAGTGCCACAACCACGGGTCTAATGAGGCAATTTGAAACATTGTCGGTGTTGACCTTCTTGTATTTAATGTTCAATTGGAATTGTTACAGATATGTGGACCATCTAAAATGGTGATTGTTCTACAAGTTCCCTTGTGTTAATATAAACTGAAATGGTCAGTGATCTATGTGGATGATAGTCTCCTTCCATAAAATGTATTGTTTCCACTATCAGTAGACCTACATTATGAAATGCATCTTCTTATCGTAGGTGGGGTACTTTTAAATAGTATCAAACAGTGTCTCACTTTGATAGGCCACTAGATGCCCTTGTTGGGTGAGAACTGCACCAATAGCATAGTCGGATTCATCTATTGCAATCTCAAATGGTTGTTGTAGATCTGGCAATGTGACTATTGGCATTGAACAAATGCAATCTTTCAGCTCGACGAATGCCTTCTGTTGTGACTCAGACCAAAAATAATTTGTTTTCACTCCACCTTTGGTAACTTGAGCCAATGGAAAAGTGATATGAGAGAACCCCAAGACGAACCTTCGACAAAACTTTGCAAGGTCTAAAATATGTGTTGTAGCAGTGACAACCACCCTGCAAAATTTCAGCCTGCACCAATTTCGCAGCCTCCCTTGGAGAGTTTCACTTGATGACTTCACACTCAGGTTTACTCCTTGACCTTGTGTGAGTCTTTACATTCACCTAGCTTGTTTATTACACTCAAGTCTCTGCATGTTGATGTCTAAATCATGCTTGCGACCGTTTTCTGGTTATGCTCAAAGTCTTTTCTTCGTATATGTTTGATGTGTTTGCCATGAAATCATCTGTCACACTCACAAGCATAGTCACATTCACTGTCACGCAAGCGTCGTGTCGATCATGAATAATCAATCATGATTGTTGTGCTTGTCGTTTGCATCATCAGTCGATCACGTTGAACATCTATATCCGGATGGTCTGGTTGTTTCATCGTCAAGTCATGCGAGGGTGTGTCCGTATGATCACCTATGCATCTTTTGATTGTTCACACACTTAGTCATTTTTGCTACGGTTCTGATGACTAGACTCTTCACTAGTAGTTAGACCATCACCCTACTTTTGACTCAATCGACTGTCAACCAGAACAACACAGAAACACCAAGCTAGTTCTTTCAAGCTGTGCTACCAGCAAGCATTTTAATCAGCACTCATGCTGGCCATCTACAGAGTCGACCGACTGTTCATCTCAGAAATTGCATAGAGATGATCAACAGGATGGCCTCCCTACCTTAATACAGTTTTCCCAGCTAGCAGCGCCCAGCAACTGACTACATGTTCCCTCCACGAATGGCACAGTTTTTGCTACCAGTGACTAAGCAGCCAAATATCAGTTCCCTATGGGAATTGTGTAATTCTGGCTGCTAGTGACCCCAGCAGCAAATTGGAAGTTTCCTCTAGGAATTATGCAGTTCTGGCTGCCATTGACCCTAGTAGCATACTGGAATTTCCCTCTAGGAATTGCGCAGCTATGGCTGGCACTGACCCCAGCAGCCACTAGAAGTTCCCTCTAGGAATTGTGAATATCTAGATGCCAATGACCCCAAAAGAAAACTAGAAGTTCCCTCTAGGAATTACGCAGATCTGGCTACCAGTGACCCTAGCAGCCAACTAGCAGTTCCCTCTGGAATCATGCAAATCTGGCTGCCAGTGTCCTGGGGAGTTCCCCAGAAAAATTTGTGCAATCCCTGCCTATTGATCCCTCAGGCAACCCGTCCCGTTCCTCTGGAAATTTGCGTAAATTTGGCTCTCTAGCACCTATTGACCATTCATTCTAGAAAATACGTAGAGCATGCCTGCTTTGCCTTCCAGTAGCCCAAACTGTCCCTCTCAAAATTTGCGTAATTTTTCCTCCTTGCCGACCCTAGAGTGACTCATGTGCAGTTTTCATCAGTAGTTGGCTAGAGCCATCATCCCACATCACAACCCTTATGCCTCTCCCCGTCATCGGCATCTGAATGATCATGTGTCATGGTATACTAGGAGGTTTTGTATTCGATGTCATCTCATCATAAGTGACTACAAGTATAGGTACATGCACAAACATGTCAAGACAACGAACAGGATGAACGAAGGGAGAACATGCATATGGATAGGTTCACCAATGGACGAATGAATGAAGCATGCGAAGCGGACGAATGCGACAAACATGCACCTTCATGAGCAAGTGAGCTCAATGTCAAGCCATCCAACATGAAAGCAAGGAACAACATGCTAGAGCTTCATCAAGCAAACCAAGGACCATCGAAGAATCTGTGCACTTCGCCATGCCAAGGTGAAGCTATGATACACCATGAAGACATCCATCACTTAGCAACACTATCGCTTGACATGCACTCCATCAGTAGCACGAATATACCAACATTGTCTTGTCAATTCATGTCGAGTAAAGTCATGAGTCATGTTGCCCACATCTCCACTATGGCCTTGTTGTCAATCAATGTGATGTAATGTGGAAGTCCAGGAGACCCACTTGTGAACATAGAGTCATGTAAGTTGGAAAGTCATGGAAGTCGAATGGTCATCAGGGTAGTTGAACAACCACAAGGGTGAGTTTCACCCTTGGCTATAAGTACCCCCATCATTTGCAAATGAAACGACTTTTCACCTTAGCTCCTCCCGCATAGCCAAGAGAGTCTGTAATCTTTTCTTTGAGCAGTAAGTAGTGGCTCCAATGCCCCGCTAATGGGGTTAGTGATGTATGGTGTAACGACGTGTCTTGGAATTTTTGCTTAATTCAGAAGCATGTCAATAGGCCAACACATTTTCACACATATATTGTATTTGTTGTAAGACTGATATTTAACACTTGTAATGCATGTTTCTTTAACTATGTGTTCTACATCTGAAATGATTCACTCTTTGTAATGCATAATCTATTAATGGAAATATGTTGTATATGTTGTTAAAGTTGCCTCATCTGTGTCGACTGCCATGTCGGACATAAGACAGACCTTTCACATGAACCTTGTTGTAACAACCGTTTCGCTCATCTCGAACTGATCCATGAGTGTTGTACATGTTATCTTACCTTGCATGTTGTGACTATCGCATCCGAGTGGACTGCTCCACCGAAATTTGTGTATATGCTTTGTGTTGTGTGTTCTTAGCTGAGTTGGGACTGATCCCTTTCAACCTGAAACTCACCTTTAGCTTTCCCCCCTCATAATGAAAGATCCATTGACACAAGTACACTTACACTCACTAGGCATGTGAACCTCACTTATTGAAGACAAAGCGAACCACTCTCCTATGCTGACAGGCAAGAGTTGAGGCAAATCCTTAAGAAAATGGCAACTGGGCCATCATACCGGATGGGACTCCCACACCAAATGGTGTGAGGTCTAGTTGGGACTTCATACTGGGGTGATCCCCTAAATGTTGGCGGGTCCAGCACTGTCGAAATTTCTAACACTAGAAGGAGGGAAGCCAGCTGTACATGGCTGAAATTCCCCTCAGACTCACTCATCAACCATCTGGTCAAGGCAGTAACTCACACTCCCTCTCTCATGACTCAGCATTTGTTTACTCCTCACCTTCTTGAATTTAACACAAGATTTCATATCGATACCTTTGCTCTATCTATCCCATCACTCACTAGTTCACGAAAGAAGTCAGACTAATCCCAGGCATACAGTATCTTCCACATGCATCAAAGAAGCCAAAAGCCACTCCCACAGGGGTTGTTGTATCATTAGTTGAAGAAGCAGGCCTTGATACTCTTGAAGGTTTTGAAGAAGCTATTAAAGATGGAGAGGAGCCTTCAATCTTCTTTAAAGATGAACAAGGCACTCTTGTGGTCTTGGGATCAAACTCCTGTATAGGAGGTAGAGGGGAAGGCAACAGAGGAAGTGGAGGAAGAGACGAACCGACATACTTAGATCTAGAACCATTAGATTCTGAAGGGGAGTAAGAGGACGAAGAGATGGCTAATCCAAATCTTGAATGGATGAATCAGGGACCATTAGCTCTCCCGGATGTTCTGCACAAGATGCCGAGGCAAGTAGAAAGAATGAACATCAAGTTTAACCCTAACAGCATGGTGATGGTAGAAGACCACTTAGACAACTTCTACCGATAGTTACAGACCCTTGAGGTATGTTATGATGACGTGGCATGTAGATTGTTTCCATGTATCTTGGATGGCCGGGAAGCTCCTTGGTATCACAGCCATCCACCCAACTCTATACAGAACTGGGGTTCTTTCAAACATATGTTCCTTGAAAAGTTTGTTGATGACAAGACTCCATCAATGCTTCTCAAAGAATTGGGAAGCCTCAAGATGGAGGGAAAAGAGAAAGTAAAATATTTCAATGAGAGGTTTACGCATATCTTGAACAATTTTACAGCAGACACCAAACCTCATCACTCCATCACTGTCAATTTTTACACATCTTCACTACCAACCACCATTGTGTAGTTTTTCAATTGAGCTACAAAGCCAACACTGTTAGAAAGCTATTAAGAGGCTATTGCTATTGAGAAAGATTTGCACGCCATTGGAGTCATCAAGGATGATGAATCAATGAAAGACTCCAAGGATGTCAGCAGAAATCCCCAAGCAATGATGAGCAAAGGCAGAGATAAGGAAGCAACTGACATTGAGACCCTCTCTCGCCCTATCAAGAACTTGACCATTGAAATGTCTGAGCCCAAGAAAAGGAAGACGAACACATTCGCGAACAGTCATCTGCCCAAACAAAGACAGCCAAGCAATTCATCAACCAGCTCATCAAGCCATAGTCGGTTCGGTTCCAAATCTGCGCAGAAGCCTATGTTCCAACTCGATCAATGCGCAGATCCTAGGTATTGTTCCTTCCATGAAGAATTTCATCTTGAGAACTCTTGTTCAAATTGGAAGCAAGTTGTTACCCCTGTCTATACTCATACACTCAATGATTATGGTGACATATAGGAGCAACTAGAAGACACTAATGATAACAAAGAGAATGAACCTGATGAAGCACCAAGTTCTGGGCATGTGGTGAACGCATATCAGTGCTTGCAAGTAGTCTCAAAGATGAACACCAAGCAGTGGCCCCAAAAGAAAAATGATCGATACAATCTTAGAAGTAAAGGGGCTCCCCCGACACTTGAGGAGATGCAAGAGAATTTTAGACAGATGATAAATAAAGCCAATCCACTAGCTACCTCAAAGCAACAAACATGAAGTAGGTCAAGGATGACAGCGGCAGATAAGAACACATCCGTGATCAACAAGTCGCAGAATAGTCCGCCAGACAGCACGAGCATCAGTTCCACCCTGGAAACCTCAGTGAGTCTACCACCTCTAGATTACAACATAATCGATGACATGAAGAAAACTCAAGGGAACATTAGTTTTTTCGATTTAGCCAACATCCAGAGCCAGTGAGATATCCTACTCCGTGCATTGGGAAAAATGGAAATAGACATTGCGGCCTCTACCAACAAGGGAGCATGCATACCTCTTGGATCACTATCCACTGTGCTCAATACACTCTGGATGGAAGAAGCAAACTCAGGTTGCCCCTATTCCTGATTTAATTCAAAGTTTTCAACTATAATGTCCACAACTCTTTGGTTGATTCTGGCGTGACAACCAATCTCATGTCACTCTCCATTACCAAGAAGATCAATGCATAATGGAGCGAAACATATGAGAGAATCATCCAACTTGATATAACATCAATACCAACCATTGGTGAGCTACGAGACGTGATCATCTGACTATCCCATGACAGTCGAGTCCACCAGTGCATCAACATAATTGTTGTCGACATACCGGAAGCATATGGTCTGTTGCTCAGCAAAGACTGGTCCAGCAAGCTAGATGGGTACTTTGCTACAAATTGGTCTCACATGTGGCTTCCGTACAAGGGAAAATGCAACCAAATCTGGCTGTTATCCGAGAGGTATATGGAACACAATTTCACTCCTCTTGAAGGTGAGAACGAACCATTGGCCTTTGCAGAACTCATGTTTTGCAACTGCTTCCTGGAAAAGAGATTGGAGTGTTATCTTACACGGCCAACCCCAACCCTAACAAACAAGTAGTTGGGACTCCTTCCTTGCCCAATTGATGATAATGAAACTTTTACAATTTGTTTTTCTATTGGTAGTACTATTAGAAACAATGGTAGTAGCAACAGTACCAACACACCAAGCGGTCCATGTACAAACAAGTGTGGACCATGAGTCTGGATAAATCAGGATTGTATGAGGACTTAAGGACTGAGTGCATCTCAGTCATCCAAAACAATGAACTATGCATGATTTCGAGTTGTTCGAAGTTTGGTGTCACAAACAATGATGCTGAAGCACTCATGCTAAACACACGAAAGATCAACACTATGAACAAACAGAGATACTTGGGGATCCACCATGATTTGAAGACGGTTAATCTGGGTATGAGTTACACACTGTGGCAGTGACTAATCGTTGACCGCTTAATCAAATAGTACTAGGATTGACCTGCACAAGTAGATGATGACTTGAGTACCCACTACATGTGAACAATCCAACATGAGATTCCAAGAAAAGGAGAAGACAAGACATTACAACAAAGAACATGTAATACATGCCTGTTGTTTGTGATCCTTTCACCGAATAGATTGATTAACATTTTAAGTGTTTCGATTACTTGCAAAATTCATCATCACACTTGGTTTTCTTATTTAAATTCTCCACATAATAAATCTGGGAAGATCTACTTATGCATTGACTTCATAAACTTGAACCCTTCCTAGAGTAAAACCAATTACTGTGTGGCGTCATCAGAGCCCATGTTACACACAGTACCTAACAAAGTAGTGTTGTCTTCACTTGAAGGTTTTCTGGAATGCCACCAGGTTCCAGTAGTAGAGGCTGGTGGACCAACACTAGTCCACGAGAAAATTTGCACACACACCTATCTTCTTGTCAAATGACCAATTCCTGAAACATTAGTTCAGTAGGTCAAGTTGTGCCTGTGCCGTGTACATAGTGTGCTTGCTACTTGTTGTTTCATTTTTTTGTTTTGCTTATTATCTTTTGTTTTGCTTTGTTTTTTTCTGATTACTATTTTTGTTAAGGTCCATTTTTTTTTTTTTTGACATATTGCTATTTCTGTTTCCAGAAATAAGTGCTGCCAACTACTATGTTCTGGCTTTTGAATAGAGTATGTGGCTGAAATGTGAAGAGATTTGTGACACTGTAGCACTTGGCTAGTCTTGTGTCCATTTTCTTTATGCTTGGTTACAACCTTTGGATGATGAATTCCTCACAGAAAATACAAACCATTCGTAAGGGAAGCTTTGGTCCAACTGTGAACCTGTGGCCACACTGGGAAGCCCCATGCCTGTACTCAGCCTTTTGATATGTGCGTTGAAGCTAATCCAATTAGTAGAAATGGAGAAGGGGAAAAATCTAAATGAGCAAACCTATGTCAGAGGTCTTACATGGTTCTCTGAAGGAACAGCCTCCTCTGCTCTCAATAAGTCGGGATCCCTCTTCCGTCCCAAAAATAAATAAGTTCCTATGCACAGTTCTCTTAAAAAAAAATACAAATGCGAAAGAAAAGAAAGGCTTCCTGCGTAGAGAGGTGAAGCATGCAACTCCACCGGGGTATCGACCAGGCTCACTGGCTGTGGAGAAATGTGTGTGTTCCTGCATGACTCCTCCAGGGTACCGTCTAGGCTTACTGGAATCGAAGCAACACCAGAGATGAAAACTTATGCTCTGAAAATCTTCAACTCGCAAACTAAACTACCCTTTCTAGATTTGAAATACTAAGATCTAAGCTAAACTTTTGATGGTGTTTGACTGAGTTTCCAAAGGGTGAACCATGTATGTCGATGGGGTAATTGGGTAAAATGAAGTAACCTACATAGCAATTGAATACTTCCTGAAAGACCAAGGCCCTATGCTAGCAATGAACCAAAACAGAGAAGCTGGAGTTCTAGTAGTGTGTCGCCAAGTGTTGTAGCGGCTACAACCACCCTCCAAAATTTTGGCCTGCACCAATTTCGGAGCCTCCTTTGGAGAGTTTCACTTGATGATTGAACACACAACGGTTTAATCCGTGAGCTCGTGTGAGTATTTACATTCACCTTGCTTGTTTATTCCACTCATGTCTCTGCATGTTGATGTCTAAGTCATGCTTGCGACCGTTTCTGGTTATGCTCAAAGTCTTTTCTTCGTATGTGTTTGACGTGTTCGCCATGAAATCATCTATCACACTCACATAAGGAGTCACATTCACTGTCGCAGAAGTGTCGTCTCGATCATGAACGATAAATCACAAGTGTCGCGCTTGTTGCTTGCACTGTCGGTCAGTCATGTTGAACATGTGTATCCGGATGGTTTGTTTGTTTCATCGTCAAGTCATGCAAGTGTGTGTCTATATGATCACTTATGCATATTTTGACTGTTCATATAGTTAGTCATTTTTGTTGAAGTTCTAACAACTAGACTCTTCACTGAAAGCCGAACCGTCACCCTATTTTCGACTCGATCGACTATCAACCAGAACAATGCAGAAGCACTAAGCTAGTTCTTTCAAGTTGTGATACCAGCAAGAATTTTAATCAGCACTCATGCTAGCCACCCAAACAGTTGTCTGGTTGTTCATCTTAGAAATCACGCAAATATGATCAGCAGGCTGGTCTCCCGGCCTTAATGCAGTTTTCCCAGCCAGCAGCAAACTGCCTATTCCCTCCAAGAATTGTGTAGTCTCTGCTACTAGTGATTGAGCATCGAACTAGCAGTTCCCTCTAGGAATTGTGCAAGTCTGGCTGCCAATGACCCCAGCAGCCAACTGGAAGTTACCTCTGGGAATTGTGCAGTTCTGGCTGCAAGTGACCCCAGTAGCCAACTGGCACTTCCCTCTGGAATTGCGCAGATCTGGCTGACACTAACCCCAGCAGCCAACGGGCAGTTCCCTCTGGGAATTGTATAGATCTAGCTGCGAGTGACCACTGCAGCCAACTGGCATTTCCCTCTGGGAATTGTGTAGATCTAGCTACCAGTGACACCAATAGCCATCTGGCAGTTCCCTCTAGGAATTGCGTAGATCTGGCTATCAGTCTCCCGGGCAGTTCCTTAGAAACATTGCGCAATCCCTGCCTACTGACCCCTCATGTAGCCCAACCCGTTCCTCTAGAAATTTTCAAAAATTTTACTGTCTAGACCCTGCTAACCATTCATTCCAAAAAATTCACAGATCATGCCTTCCTTTCCTTCTAGCAGCCTGGACTGTCCCTCCCGAAAATTATGCAATTTTTCCTCCCCGCTGAGCCAGACCTTGAAGACAACTACTATCGACTCAGAGCGTCTGTCTCCATTCGTCAATGACTCTTGCATAGTTTTCATCAGCAGTTGCTTGGAGCCATCATCCCACATCACAACCCTGCTGCCTCTCCCGGTGACCCACATCTGAATGATCATGTGTCATGCTAGACTAAGAGGTGTTGGATTTGGTGTCATCTTATTAAGAGTGACTGGAGGTACATGTACATCCACAAACATGTCAAGACGATGAAAGGGATGAATGAAGGGAGCACATGCAAATGGAGAGGTTCACCAACGGACGAATGAATGAAGCATGTGAAGTGGACAAACACGATGAACATGCACCTTCGCAAACAAGTGAGCCTATCAAGCCTTCCAACATGAAAGCAAGGAAGAACATCCTAGAGCTTCATCAAGGGAACAAAGGACCATTGAAGACTCTACACACTTCACCATGTGGAGGTGAAGCTATGATACACCATGAAGACATCCATCACTTAGCAGGGCTGTAGCTCGACGTGCACTCTAGTAGCAGCATGAATATATCAGCATTATCTTGTCAAGTCATGTCGAGTCAAGTCATGAGTCATGTTGCCCACATCTCCACTATGGGCTTGTTGTCAATCAATGTGATGTAACTTGGAAGTCCAAGAGACCCAATTGTGAACATAGAGTTATGTAATTCAGAAAGTCATGAAATTTGAATGGTCATGAGGGTAGTCAAACAACCACAATGGTGAGTTTCACCCTTCATTATAAGTAGCCCCCTCATTTGTACATGAAAGGAAATTTCACCTCATATCCTCTCAGATAGCCAAGAGAGTCTGTAATCTTTTCTATGAGGAGTAAGTAGTGGCTCCAATGCCCCACTGACAAGGTTAGTGATGTATGGTGTAACAACGTGTCTTGGAACTTTTTCTTAATTCAGAAGCCTGTCAATAGGCCAATGCGTTTTCACACATGTATTGTATTTGTTGTAATACTGATCGTTAACACTTGTAACCATGTGTTCTACATCTGAATTGATTCACTTGTTGTAATGCATAATCTATTAATGGAAATTTGTTGTATATGTTGTTAATGTTGTCCCATCTGTGTCGACTGCTCTGTCGGACATCAGACAGACCTTTCACATGAACCTTGTTGTAACAACCATTTAACTCGTCTCGAACTGATCCGTGAGTGTTGTACGTTTTTTTTTACCTTGTATTTTGTGACTTCCACATACGAGCACACTGCTCCACCAAAAGTTGTGTATGTCCTTTGTGTTGTGTGTTCTTAGCTGAGTTCGAATTGATCCCTTTCAACTTGGAACTCACCTTCATCTTTCCCCCCTCACAGTGAAAGAACCATTAACACACTTACACTCACCAAGCACACGAACATTACTTTTCGAAGACAAAGCGAACCACTCTCCTATGCTGACAAGCAAGACTTGAGGCAAATCCTTAAGCAAATGGAAACCAAGCCATCATACCAGATGGTACTCCCACAACAAACAGTGTGAGTTCTAGTTGGGACTTCATACCAGAGTGATCCCCTGAATGTTGGCAAGTCCAACACCGTCAACAAGATGAAAAGCTTTGTTAGAGTTATCAAGGCTGGCTAATATCAAATTACTTGGATCTTAGATATATGCACATGCACACCTTGCTCATAAATTATGTACCCTAGCTATTGGACCAAGTTCATGCCAAAGGAACATTTCTTCGAGTTGGCACATATTTTTTCTGTTACAGGGTTTGAGGGACATGTCCAATGTTAGATGATCCAAAATACATAGTTCATAGTTCACAAAGTTAGGATCAAATATTTATTAATTTAGAATATTTTATTAATATTGGAGAGACTTAGAAATAGAATATTGTTGTAAAAGATATAACATCTAGAATAATGTCATATCTTAGGTTGTAATTTAGGAATATAGTTAGTAGATTTGTTAAAATTGCATTTATTGTAAATGGACACTTGTTAATTCAATCAGTGATCCATAACTAGAATAGGTTAGGACATTGAGATTATAGATAGCTCATTCTCCTGATTGCAAGTGTGTTGGAGTGTGTGTGTAAACTCTTGCAAAATTATTATGTAATTTCTTTTCTTGATTAATAAAATTTGTGTGTCTGAGGACACTTCTACAATTATTGTGGTATTGTAGCAATAGTAATGCAACTTATGTGAAGAGGAGATTCCATCTATTCAAGATTTTGGAAAACTCCATTAAATTGGTCATCTTTTGATAGGTATGAAAACTATTGTTTGGTATGTAAATTTTTTTATGAATGAAAATGAAATATTTTTTTTAACCAGAATATTTGATTAAAAAAAAATTAGGAGAATTTTTTGTGTAGGTGTTGTTCCTCTCAACATAGCAAGAAATATACTTTTTGGTTTAAAAAAAATAAAAAATCAAACATATTTAAGGTCTTTTCTCAATTGAGCAAGTTGTTGTGAAAATTCTCCAACTTAGATCTCCAAATCTTCCCCTGTATGTTCCAAAGTTTCATGTTGTTGTTTTTCTAGCAACTGTATTCTTTGCTCTATCTTCCTTCTCTAAAAAAAATAAGAAGAAACAATTTGAATCTTCTTCATGATCTCCTTGCTAATTTGGATATCTCCCTGCAACCACTTCACTTACACATGTTGCAATTCAGATAATTTGCAAAACTACACCCTAGTGTTTGATTATCCAAAGTCAAATCACCACTATATATTTTCACATCTTTGTTGAATTCCTTAGGCTTTCACCATTCATTATTTCGAAAATTCTAGCTCCCTGGTCATCTTGAGTGAGAAAGTGCTCACTCAAATAGCCCTACTCTACCTGCGATCTGATGGGATGAGGATTTAAATAGGGCTCAGAAGGATCTGTGGTTAAATTCTGTGTAGCGTCCTTCAACCCCCAACAATTTACGTGTCTCATTCTCCTCAATGTTGCATACAATATTTGACATCCATGTAGGTGCCTCCATGCTAGTGCCTACTTTGAGAATGCCCTAGATGATATGAGCTCCAGTAATGGCACCCACAAGTGCCATATGGTTTCCATGTTGGTGTCTCGATAAGACAAAAGTGTGAACGTCTAGCAGATCATCTTGGTGAGGGATCTGTTTGAGCTTTCGCTTGCTGTAGAAGACATAATTTGTGTTGCAGTGGCCACTTTGTGGATCAATCCATGCATAGAAGAAAGAATTCGGTTAGCATTTGGATTACTTTGAAAAGCCTTAGTGTGTTCTTCAGCCAATAACAACCCCATTGACAACTATTGGAACAATGAAAATTGGAAAAAAAATCAAATGAAGCTGGCAGATTGTGCCTTAGGCTTTGGAAGCACAGTCGAAGGAGGAAAGTTAGGACAAATCTACGCAGTCACAACCCCTGTGGATGAAACCTCAAATCCACCAGCTAGCAGTTTGAGATATGGGGTGACATCTAAGAATCCACTGTGGATTGTTATTGCTAGGGATATGAACATCAAGCTTAAGATGCCCTTGGTTGTGACAAGCCAGAAAACTATTGACACAAGGGGTGTAAAAGTCCAAATTGGTTATGAGGTTAACTCACTTTTTTAAAGGAATTTCATAAATTCCTTTTAACGCAAGTTTAAAAGAATTAGAATTTATTAATAGAGTGAGGAGTGTTTTGGAGAGATAAGGAATAATGGTAGTTCTTTAACTTTATTTTTTTGTAAACAGAGAGATAAGTATTATTGAAATTGATTTTGTTGTAATGGAGTAATAAGGTGAGTGGGGTGTTTTTCTTGGAGTGATTACTTTTTGTAAAATTTGTAAATCGGGAGTGATAAGGAATTTTTTTTATATTTGTGGAGTAATAAGGTGTAAGTTGTTTCACTTTGGAGTGAAAAGGGGTCTTTTGTAATATTTGGACTAATAAGGGGCTTTTATTTTTGTATTTTTTTTGTAATATTTGGAGAGATAAGGTGTAATTTTTGCAATTTAAAAGTTTGGGATGATCATATTGTAACTCAAAGTATTTTTTTACTTTTGAGGGTGGGTTAGAGTACTTTTTTCACAAAATTTTGCAAGGGGATTGTAGATCAATCAACTTTTGAAAATTTTCATTGTAAATTCTTAAGAGAAATGGACTAGAGCCAAGTTCAAAGCTCAATAATGTTTCTCCTTAAACAGCTATACAAGAGTCAAGGCCAAGCCCTAATAAATCTTTTTGTGTTGTGTGTTTCATGTGACGTGTTTCTCATCTTTTTCCTGTGCTTGATTCTCTTAGGTGCAAAGCTTCAAAACTACAATGTCGAAGCTAATTAATCTTTTCTTTGATTCTGATAGGCTTGAAGGGGTAAAATCATCCAAGACATGGAAACGTCTCATTGAAAGCACTCTAATATATAATGAATTGTGGCAATACATATGTGATGGAGACATTAAACCTAATAAACCCACATATGTAACTTCACTTGCAAAATGGGAAGTTAAAAATGCCAAGGCATTAGCTCTTATAAAGTCTTTAGTTAATGATGAGATGTATATCCATATTGAAAACATCTCGGATGCATGGTTTTCCTTGTGTACTTTCAAAGAACTATTTGATACCCAAAATAAATAAAAAAGGTTGATCTACAACTTAAGTTGCTTCAAAAAAAACTAACTAAACGAGGAGATGTCCTTGAGTATATCTCCAAGGTTAAAAATATTAAGCAAGAAATAGTAAAAGCTTGATTTCAAACAGTAGATGATACTTTCATGACCACAATTCTAATCGCTGGATTTCCTTCTTCTTACATGCATTTTTTTTGAAACTCTACAAGTGATCGAAAGTTAGATAAATTAAATTTTGATGAGCTAAGTGAGATGTTGGCTCAACATGACACAAATTTTGGGAAGAGGAAACAAGGGGAAGATGTCTTCTTCACAGATATTAGGACAAGTAAATCATCAACTGATAGTTCTAGAGGTAGCGGAAGAGTACATTTCAATCAAAATCTAGCAGCACATAGTGGACAAGGTCGTGGAAGAAAGGAAACATTCAAGGAAGAGGAAAGAGTCAAGAGGCAACTTTCGAAAACAGTAGCAGAAGTGGCTTGAAATTTCCATGTCATCAAGTAATCCATGTCAATAGTGTCATGCCATGTCATTTCATGAGTTATCGTGTGCCACACAATTATTGTGCATTATGTAATTACTTATTCAAAATGAATTCTAAAGTGGAAGTCCAAGGGACACATTCCAAATGTGAAGAGTCATGTAAATTAGAAAAGTCATAGGAAGTGAAGCAGTCATGAGGGTAGTCAAGGAGTCACAAGGAAGGTGAAGCATCATCTCATTGGTTATATATACAACCTCATTATATGAGAAAATGACTTTTCACCTTGGACCCTCCCACAAAGAAATAGAGAGACAAGGTAGTTCTTTTGGGAAGCAAGGAAGTGATCCAAGCTCCACTATTGGAGCTAGTGGTGTTTATTGTATACATCTGTCTTGGAACTTTTACATGATATAAGAAGCCTGGTGGCCAACACGTTCTTCATGCATGGATTATGAATATTTGTAAGACTAATATGTGGATGTTTTTAATTCATGTTTTCTTTCATCTTTGATAAGTAGTTGAACTATTTCAGTTATTTTAGTACTTATCATATTGAGAACATTTTGTAATGGTTACTATTCTTGTCACATCCTTGTGGACTATTTCACTAGGTATTAAACAGATCTCTCTTGTTGATTGGCTGTATTGATCATCGCATCTCTCTAGACTATTCCATTGGATGTTAAACAGATCCTTCTTGGTTACATGTGTCTCTACTGAGGGTGGTACTATTACCTCTCTCTTAGAGGTTCACTTTATTTTCTCCCTCCACAATAGAAGAACCTTGACACACTTACAACTGAACATTCACCAAGCACAGTCACTTTCTTTTCGAAAGCACATTTGCATTCCTCTCTCTTTGTGACAGTTACAACCAAGGAAAATATTTAAGAAAGCAACAACCAAGACAT
The DNA here is from genome assembly GCA_031772625.1 of Pinus tabuliformis. Lineage (NCBI taxonomy): Eukaryota > Viridiplantae > Streptophyta > Pinopsida > Pinales > Pinaceae > Pinus > Pinus tabuliformis. The sequence continues at coordinate 124,324,784 of CM062805.1, forward strand.
ATTCCAGATGGGGCTCCTATCCCAAATGGTGTGAGGTATAATTGGGACCACATATTAGGGATACCCCTTGAATGTTTGTGGGTCCAACACCATCAACACCTTATAAAAACAATTTAACTACAGTGGGATTTTTTTTCTACTTGCATGAAAATTAAGCATGTCACCTGCCCTAGACTTTGATAAGGGTTGTGTTTCCACTAGTTCTTTTTTTCTACCACCAGAAGTTGCCTGTAGAAACATGCTTCTTCTTAGAGATAAGTTATTCATGCATAAAAATTCAAGAAAAATTTCAATTTTATTCAAAAGAGAGTCTACTCGGTAGTGACTTGGTTTTCAAGTAGACCCTTACACAACTGCACTGGCAAGCCGATTTTCACAGTTACACATTATTATTATTATTTATTTATTTTTCCTCATTTTCTATTTTTTTCTTTTATTTTTTTAATTCAAAGGAAAAGAGATTATATAATACTCATAGAAGGCCAAATATTACCATCATCGGCCATCTTTAGATCCATTGGTTTGTTTAACCTACTTAACACATTCTTCCTTGGTAAGGGACTGCTGATATAACCTAAGTTGATGCCCATTTACCAAGAATCAATTCCAATTCTTGTTAATTGTCTTAATTTAAATAGATCCATTGTCAAAGTATTTGACAACCTTGTATGGTCACAATCATTGAGTGTGAAACCTTCCTTTAAAATTTTTAAACTTTGAATCAAAGAGAAGTACTAATTCACTTAGCTGAAACTACTTCCTCTTTATCAACTTATCATGTCAACTACTACACTTCTACTGGATCAAAGAATTTTGTTGTATAGGATATCTTCGCATCTCATACAACTAATTTAGCTGCAAGAGATGTTGCACCTCAGAAAGATCAAGACCCAGCTCAACTATAGTCCCGAAAGTATTGATCTAGACCTTGGTCAGTAACAAGACGTGCTTCCCATAAACTATTTCATACAGTGTATGACTGTTATTGTTCCTCTAGGTAGTCCTGTATGCCCTCAAAGCCTCGGGTAACTTCTTTTCCCAATCATTTTTATTCATACTGACTATTTTGGTAAGGATTGTATCGATCACTTTATTCGTAGATTCCACTTTACCATTGGCTCATGGATAATATCGGGATGGCTTCATGTGGTACATCATGTAATTCTCCATGATTCCCTTGGCAAGGTTAGATAAAAATGGATTCCATTATCAGAAACTATTTCCTTGGGCACACCAATTCTCACAAGAATCTCTTCAAATAGAAACTCAATTACAAAATTTCTGATAACATATAGAACAACTTTAGCCTCTTCCCAGTTTGTAATAAAATTGGCAAAACCAATAATATGACTTTTATTTAAATATTGAGGTGAAATTGGCCCTACAAAATCAATTGCCCACTTTTTGAAAGGTTCAACCATCACCTGTGGACATAAAGGCTTTTCATCTGCATGCATTGGGTAGCCCATCCGCTGACAACTATCACATTGGATGACATATCTTTTGGCATCCTTAAAAAGGGTGGGCCAAAATTAGTCTTCTCTAATCATGTTATAAGTTGTTCTCTTGGCATAAAAGTGGCCCCCGCATGGTTCATCATGGGCTGCCTTCAAAATGTCTAATACATCTTCAACCCCGATGCACATGCAAATAATCAAATCAGAACTTGTGTAAAAGAGTTCACCATGTATCCATGAATATGATGATCTTATGCTTTTCTTTAGCAGACAGATGTGGTGATGTTTTCCCTGTGACCAAATAATCAACTATGTCTACAAACCATGGGGAGTTAGTCAACACAACAAACATATGTTTTTCAGGAAATGTATCATCAACAAGAATATTTTGACCAGGATTATCTAATCTAGAAAAATAATAAGAAACAACATTATATTTTCTTGGTCTATCAATAATTGTAATATTAAATTCCTATAGTAATAACAACCACCTAGTAACTCAACCACTAATTAATGGTTATTCATTAAATATATAATTTCATAATGATCAATACGAACAAAAAAATCGTATCTAGCAATATAGTGTCTGAATTTATTTATGAGAAATAATACAACTATAAATTCTTTTTCTATCACCGTATAAAATTCAAATCAGCATGAGACAAATTTTTGTTGGCAATATAAATGGCATAGGAAAGTTTATTTTCTTCTTCTACTAAGGTTGCACCAATAGTAGTCTCTGAGGCATCTGAAGAGATATAAAATGGAAGGGTCCAATTAGGCTCCCTCAAGGCTGGTGCCTTTACTAGTTTCTCTTTTAGGTCTTCAACGGCTCATTGGCAAGCTTCGGTCCAGGAGAAGTCACTATCCTTAACCAACAACTAAAAAAGAGGTGAAGCTGTCCTAGAAATTTTACTAATGAATCATCAATAGTATCCCTCATGACCAAGAAAACGCCTCACTTCCTGTTGTGTTCTAGGTGCAAGTAGGTGTATGATAACTTCTACTTTTGTTGGATCTACCTAGATATCCATATCATAAATAAGGTGACCAAGGACCACTCATTTTCACATCAATCTAGATTTTTTATCATTCAAATCAAGGCGAGCCTCTTGGCTCCTATTCAAAACTTTCTCTAAATTTTAGAGGGATTCCTGAAATGAATCACCAAATATTGAAAAAATAATCCATATAAATATCCACACACTCGAGGTCAAGAAAAATATCAAAAACGTCCCTTTGAAAAGTAGCAGGAGCATTGAATAACCCAAATGGAAGCACTCAATAAAATAATTTTCCCAAGAATGTGTCAAGGTGGTCTTGTCTTAATCTATTGGTGTGATTTGTATTTCATTGTAACCACTATAACCATCCAAAAATGATTACTTTTTACCAGTTAGGGTATCTAACACTTGTTCAATAAAGGGAAGTGGAAAGTAATCTTTGAGAGTGGATTTATTCAGTTCTTGATAATCAATACAAATATGCCACCTCCCATTATTTTTTGCGGCTAATACTAATGGATAGACCCATTGGCTATCAAATATAGGGTAGATGAAGCTGATATGGATGAGCTTCTGGAGCTCTTCATTAGTAATCTCTTAGAGTTAGAGATTGATGCATTGTTGGGGTTGTCGAACAGGTCGAGCACCTTCCTAAATATAAATATGATGAGTACAAGTTTTAGAAGGAATTCCCTTCATGTCTGCGTAACTCCATGCAAAGGCCTCTAAATGGTCTCACAACATACTCACAAGCTACTCTAGTTGGGATGAATCCAGGTTTGTAGTAATGTGTAAATATTTGTCGTGACTTACCTCAACAAGAGTAGTGTTAGGCTCATGGATGTTTGTGGTGGCTACCAAACTCTCTAGTGACGATGAGGATTGTGGATTAAAACTTTCTTGGAAACCTGGACTGAAAATCTGACAAAGTATTACAAAGTCCTGCATAGTATCCAAGTTATAAAGAATGTCTCGGATCACACTCTCCTTAGTATACTCAATATATTGATGAATCTGATCTATAATAGAAAGAGACTGAATCCTTTCATCACTTCTATCATAACCCAACCACACAGTATCACGAAGCTCCTAAATAGATCTCGAAGGTGGATACAAAGTGTCCTTCTTCTTAGCATCCCCATCGTAAATGTAGATAGCACTGGAGAAACAACATATATAGGCATCATATGTAGCAAGCCATGGTCCTCCCAAAATCAAAAGGTGTCCACCAATCGAGTTCTTTGGTTGCAAAAAAAATAAAATTTGCCCAAGTCAATTGAGACAATTACACCAGCTAACACACCCCCTGGCTTGATTTTAGATCTATCAACAAGTTCAAGCAAAGTGAGGGTAGGGTGAAAGTGAGTCAGCCTAAGTTGCTCCATAGTTTTCCTAGTGATTACTGTAATAACCACTCCAAGGTATATTAACACATTAGGAACAAGGATGTCACTTATCTGAATAGAAACAATTCGGTTTCTAGGATCAATATATATTTCAACTTTAGCAAATATTGTCCTTAACTCAGCTACTCTTTTGACAAACTGGATAGTATGGGGTTCAGCTATCTTCCTGCTTGGATTTTTAAGGCAGGGTTCCCAGATGATTTTATTACATATAGGAATCTCTTTTAAATCTTGCAACAGAGGAACCTTTATTCAAAGGTTTCTCAACATGGAAGCTATGTCAAACTCAGGGGTGGGGTCAACTTCCTCTATAGCCAATATTTCTAGATAGGGAGGTTGGTTTGAAGAAGAATGTGAGGACTCTGAGTTTAAAATAATAATTTTTCGTGAAGCGGTGCCACTATTTGATTTATCTAGAGTCTCCTCAATTTTCTCCTCAATTATCACTGCAGGTTGTTTCTATTTTTCATTTTTCTTTTATGCGTGTATCAACTTTCCCAATCTCAGTTGTAAGTCATGAATTCTAGCTCCCATATTCTTATAAATTTGGAAAGGGAGCAATTCAAATAAATGAATCATTTTCACTGCATTACTGTTTGGGTTGGGCATAGGTTGTGTTGGCAACTGAGGTGGCCTAAATGGTGGTGGCAAAGGTAAAGGTCGTGGCATTGGTTTTGCCTACTAAGGAAGAGCAACTGGGAATGAGGGTTGTTCTAGTGGATAATATACACATTATGTAGGATATGTCTTGGAAGGCACAAGGTAGGAAAAATAAGATATTTATGGCCCCCTCCACCCTCATTGCCAAGGAGGAGGGGACTGTCTAAACTGTGGATAATACACTTGCTGCCAATTTTGAGAATAATTCAAATTTAGATAAGGATAATGTGGTGACCCACGAGTACCAGAAAAATATGGGGAAGGTTTAGAATGCATACTTGTACCTACCTGAGGCCATGATTTTCAGGCTCCCATGGCTTGTCGTGTTTCAAGTATTGAATGCTTCTCTTCAAAAGTTGCATTCAATCCAAGTATGGAAGGGCATCACTCTATAGAATGTTTATCTGCACAAATCACACAACAATTAAAAACTTTGACTTCTAGAGGACATTCATGTAAAAGATGTTTTTTTCTACATTTTAGACAATAAATGATCATTAAAGCTTGTTCTTCTGCTAGTTTTTGCTGAAATTTCAAAGAATCTATTTATTTAAAAACAATATCCATTTTCTTAGTTTTCATATTATCCATTTTAATTTCAAGTCCAACAATCATAGCATTAGTAGATCCATATTTATTATTTCTAAATTTGCTTCAAATTACCTTTCCAAATTTGGGATGATAACGTGAAAATTTCTTGCACATTTCAGAAATTTGGTCAAAAGTGAGTTGAGAAATATCTCCTTGTCCTAATAAATTCAAATTATTCTTGGAATCATCCAAAATCCCTTGCAGAAATAAGGTTATACTAGTACTAGGATCAAATTTATGTGTGTACCTTTGAAGGATATACAAAAGCCTTTCGAGATAGTCCTCCAAACTCTCATCCTCATTCTGTGTAATTTTAAAGATATCATAATGCATATCATTGGTTTTCCATTATTCTTGATATTTAATTAGATATAAAGTTGAGCCTTTAAGTGTAGTGTGGAAAAGTTTCAATTTTTGGGCATCCAATGAATAATCATAACTCCTGCAAAGTATGTCAAACTCAAAAATAAAATCATCGGGATCCCCATGTACCTTACCATGGAAATGAGGAAGAACTGAGGGTGGAATATTTTTCATCTATACAATAGCATGTGGGTCTACAATAGGGAATTCAAAAGTAAGTTCCCCTTGGTCATTCCTTCCAGCTCCTCCATCTCCTCTAATCCTTGGGTGTGGATCATATTCGTTGGTAACTTCATCATTATTGTTCCTTTTATTTTCCATGCATCCTCCACGAAATAAACTAAAGCCAGTATTGGAAGAAGGCTCAATGATTTCATCTTTAGATATAAAAATTACGTTATTTCCTATTGCTAGCTACGAAACACCAAAACTATTGCTTCTAGAGTCTAATTGTAGGTTTTAACCCTGTAAAGAATTAACTGCATACGAATTCTAAAAACATAAAATAAACAATAGCGAGAGCATAACACATAAAACAAATATACACAGAGATTTTCCCCTGGCTCCCAAATCGGGACTACTAGATTAATTTTTCGTTATTGTTCCTTTCAATGTTACAATACATATATATACATGCCGAAGCATCCAACACCATGGACTGAAAATCATTGCACCCAAAACCATGTGCAAAAACCATGCAAAAAATCATAGGTAGGTCCACCCACCAAATATAGGGTCCCAAAACAATTTCCCCAGGTCACTGTCCCAGACACCATACAAGGGGGCTAACCGCCCCCCTCAAACCCCCCTGTGATAACCCAACATTCTCCCACTTGTTCTTTTATTTCCACAGGGGGCCACAAGAGTGCTTAGTCATTTATCCAGCCCTGCAAAGCCCATTGTTTCTCTACAACAATAGAACTTCTCAGAGCTCACAAATTTTGTCAATGCATCTGCAGTATTCTTCAAAGTGTCCACCTTTACTAGCAACACCTTTTTGTCTTCTATCATATCCCTCACAAAGTGATACTGAACATCAATGTGCTTTATCTCTGAATGATAAGCAGGGTTCTTTGCCAAGAAAATTGCACTTTGGCTATCACAGTCTATCCTTATAGCTCCTTGTACTAACCCCATACTTGAACATCATCTCTACAGCCAAACTGCTTCCTTGCTTACATGAGTGGCTGCCATGTATTCTACCTCTGTAGCTGATAGTGCCACTACAAATTGTTTCTTACTCATCCTACTAATTGCACCTCCAAATAGGTTAAACACATACCCACTTGTAAATCCTCTCTGATCCAAATCTCCGGCTGAGTTTGCATCAACAAATCCACGGATATCCAAAACTCTATCCAATCCTAGTCTTCCTTGGTAGCACAAACCATAGTCACTAGTGCCACGCAAATATCTAAAAGCCCGCTTCACTATTGTCAAATGCTCCTTCCCTGGTTTTGACATAACCCTGCTCAATACTCCCACTGCATGTGCAATTTCTAGTCTAGTATAGATCATCGCATACATCAGGCTACCGACTGCATTGCATATGCAACACAGGACATGTCCTCTTCCTCTTCTCGTTTCTTGGGACACTGTTCAATAGATAACTTTACATCTACAGGAATAGGAACCTTCGCAGATTTACTATCCTGGATATTAAACCTCCGCAGTATTGTCTACGCATACTTCCTCTGTTTCAACTAGATCTTCCTCTTTGCCCTATCTCTTTTAGTTTCCATGCCCAAAATATAGTTTGCAGCACTAAGATCTTTCATGTCGAATTGGGAGGACAATTGGGTCTTCAAATCCTGGATAGTTTCTTTGTCATTTCCAACCCGCAACATATCATCCACATATAAAACCAAATAAATAACACGGTCACCAATTAATTTAAAATACACATAATGATCTGCTTTCCTTCTGGTGAAGCCAAGACCCTGTATAAATGTATCAAATTTCTGATACCACGTCCTTGGAGACTATTTTAACCCATACAGAGACTTTTTTAACTTTCATACCAATTCTTTCTTACCCTTCAAAGAAAGCCTTTAGGTTGCTTCATGTGGATCTCTTCTTCCAGATCCCCATGAAGAAATGTTGTCTTCACATCCATCTGTTCTACCTCAAAATAAAAAGCAACCGAAATAGATAAAAGTAATCTAATACAAGTTACCTTGGCAACATGAGAAAAAATATCACCTAAGTTGATTCCTGGCACCTAGGAAAAACCTTTTGCTACCAACCGAGCTTTGTATTTCTCCACCTTTCCTTTTGCATTTTTCTTCTTCTTGAACACCCATTTGCTACCAATGGGTTTCCTTCCAACTGGCACACCAGATCCCAAGCATCATTTTTGTGCAAAGATGTCATTTCATCAACCATGGCCTCTTTCCAGAGTTTTCCATCCTCCAAATCTACTGCTTCCTTCATAGTTCTGGGATCATCATCAGTAATAAATCAACCAAAATTTGAATAGAAAGTAGATGGACTATACCTTTCTGGCTACCTTGTTTCTGGAACTAATCTCCTCACAACCAGAGCTTGTGGATGTTCATCTTCTGATTCCTCTTCTGCCATAGAGTCTGATTCTTCCTCCTTTAGCTCAAACTCTATCTTCTCAGGTTCCTTTGGTTGGACGTCATGTTTAATAACGCCTTTCACCTCTCTAATCACCACATCTCGGCTGTACACAACCTTCCTTGTTACAAGGTTCCAAAGTTTATAACCCTTTAAACCATTCTTATACCCAATAAAGATGCACTTTTCAGATTTACTATCCAACTTTGTTCTTTTCTCCTTTGGAACATGTACATATGCATCACATCCAAATACCCTCATATGTGAAAGAGAGGGTTTCCTACCATTCCATACCTCTTGTGGAGTCTTATCCTCCAACACTGATGAAAGTTATTTGTTGACCAGGTAATATGCAGTCTCCGCTGCCTCTACCCAAAATTCCTTTCCTAACTTGGCACCACTGAGCATGCTTCTTTCCCTTTCCATCAACATCTTGTTCATTCTTTCTGCAACTCTATTTTGCTCATGTGTGTATTGAGTAGTCTTCTGTCGTGCTATACCACACTTCTTACAAAATTATTCAAATTCCTTCTTGCAAAACTCTCCACCATTATCTGTCCTCAGCACCTTTATATTCTTCTCTATCTAGTTTTCCACCAGAACCTTAAATTCTTTAAACCTTTCAAAGACTTCAAATTTATTATTAAGGAAATATATCCATGTATTCCTTGAAAATTCATCTATAAATTATATATAGTACACAGACTTACCTAGTGATGGAACCTTCACAAGTCCAAACACATCACTGTGCACAAGCTCTAATATTTGTTTCGCCCTCTTACCACCAAAGGGGAAACTCATCTGATTCTACTTCCCATATACACAATTTTCACAAAAATAAAAATCTAGAGAGATATTAGTCATACCTTCTACCATAACTTTACCATGAATTATTCGAAGGCCCTTCTCTCAAATATGTCCAAGCCTTTGATGCCATAGCATGGTCTTTTCTCCAGAGACCACTAGATTTTCTGCTCCACTTTCAAGAACCATAGAACTGTTGCACCCCTCAACAAAAGTGCTACCTTGCAACTTATACAGAGTTCCAATCCGAACTACCCGAATCAATACTAGTGCCCCCTGAACCATGTTGTAGGTATCCTTCTCGAACAATGTTTTTACACCTGCATCATCTAGCTTGGTAACAAAAATCATATTTCTAGCCAATGAAGGAATATGCAGAACACCCGGAAGTGTTCTAATCCTTCCACCTTGCAAATTCAACTTAATTGTTCCACGACCAACGATTTTATCCTTCTTGTCATCCTCTAAGAGGACATCATGACCATCATATTTCTCATACTCGCAAAACCACTCTCTATGGAGAGTGAAGTCGAAGGATGCACCTGAGTCAATCAACAATGCCTCATGATCTACATGTGTACTTGGAGAATCCATGTACACTTCCCCACTTTCATTTGAGGTGGTTTTTGCCTCTGTAGAAGGAGCATCATCAGATCCCTTTCCTTTGTTGGGAGCTTTAGATTTATAGTCCCTTTTGTAGTGCCCTTCCTTTCCGCATTTCCAGCACACCTTTACAAATTTTCTTGGAGATTTAGATCTCCCTCTAGATTTAGATCTCCCACTCGATGACTTTCTTTTTATGTTCTGGGACCTTCCTCATACAAACAATGCATCACCATTCTGGCTCTCCATATTTTTCTATCTCATCTCCTCCATCAGTAAGGAGAGACTATTTCATCAAACTAAAAGGTAGTTGCATTGCTACCTATTGCAATAACTAGGCTATCCCATGAATCTGGTAGAGAACACAACAAACTAATGCACTTATCTTCATATGAAATTTTAATATCAACAGATAATAATTGACTTACCATAGTATTAAATGCGTTCAGATGCTCTATCGCTGAGTCTCCATCTTTAATCCTCATGTTATATGGATTTTTCTGTAGGAACAATTTATTTACCAGAGACTTAGATTGGTACAAAGTCCCTATCTTGTCCCACAAATCCTTAGTCATAGCTTCCCTTAATACATTCAGTAATACTGAATCTAAGATACAAAATCATATTGTGCTCTTTGCCTTCCGATCCAAATTCTTCCATTCTTCATAAGACACTCCCATTGGTCTAGCACTCAGATCTACCATGACCCACTAATCTTTATCTGCCAACAAATCCTCCATCTTGATTTTCCATAACTCAAAACTCTGACCATTAACTTTGTTGATCTATATCTTTCCAATGCTCACCATCTTCTTTCACCACCAGAATCAATCTGCAAACCTCCCGCTGAACAGGGTCTACCATAGGCCTGAGAAAAACCCCTCAGCAACAAAGGCGTCCCCTTGAAGCCAAAACAACTCTCATAACGAATGTAGGCTTTAACCCTATATAGAAATTAATTACATACAAATTCTAAAAATATAAAATAAACAATAGCAAGAGAATAACACATGAAACAAATATACATAGAGATTTTCCCCTGGATCCCAAAATAGGGACTACCAGATTGATTTTTCGTTATGTTCCTTTCAATGTTACAATACATATATTTACATGCCAAAGCATCCAATACCATGGACTGAAAACCATCACGCCCAAAACCATGCACAAAACCATAGGTAGGTCTGCCGACCTAATATAGGGTCCCAAAAAAATTTCCCCGGGGCACTACCCTAGACCCTGTACAAAACCATCACGCCAAAAAGCATGCATGAAAACCATGCAAAAAACCATAAGTAAGTCAGCCCACCTAATATAGGGTGCGAAAAAAATTTCCCTGGGGCATTGCCCCCGAACCCATATAGGCGGGCCTGCCGCCCCCGCTGCGTGGTCGATGCAACGAAGGGGGGGATCTGCCCCCCGTCTAATCCCCCAGTTCACTAGCGGAGCTAGTCATGCAAACAATATACCAGAACCCAACACTAATGGAAATCTACCATCTTAATTGGTTTGAGTAAAATTGCAGTGTTGAACTGCAAAAGAAGGCCTACCGTGAGAAGAAAAGATTTTAAAATTATTAGTGTTTCCTCTTCCCTTCTTGGGCTTTGGAACTCTACCCCTCCTAGTCATTCATATTTAAAAAAAATAAAAATCAAATCAAAAACTTTCAAACTGCAAAAACACTTGGCGGAAAAACCAAGCTGAATTTTAATGTTGTAGTTATCTCAAAAAACTTACCTACAATGATCTGAAAATGGGGCTCTTAGGTTTCTTGTCTAACTTACAAGAACCTATCCCACTTTCAAAGCTTTAAATATTCCCAAGTCTTAATGATTAACCAATGTGGAATTCAAAAATTCTTGAAATATGGGTGTATGCTTGTATTTGTTTTCAAGTGATTATTTACTTTAAGATCTGTGGTTTGTGTTGATATGGGAAGATACTTAAACTGATATACAAATGCATATAACAGTAATTAAAGCAGCAGTAAAACAAACACATAAGGAAACAATATAATATGGAGTTCACCCTGATATATGGGGCTACGTCTCCTTGAGATCTAATCAACTTGATTAGGCTCTCTGGGTTTATGGCAATAGTTCTTTTACAAGTGATACACTTAACTCCAATGTTTTATACAGGACATTGGGCTCAGAACAGCATCTTATCCCTTGGCTCTTAGAGCTCTGCAGCTCTCTAGCTCTGGCTCTTGACTCTGGCTCTGGCTCTTGCTCTGACTCTTGGCTCTGACTTTAGATCTAGTTCTTTTGGCTCTAGCTCTGGTTGTGGCTCTCGACTCTCGCTTCTGGCGCTCACTCTGGCTCTAGGCCTTGGCTTCTCTAAGCTTTTTCTCTTGGCCTTTGTATGCCTTTGTGAATTGCTTGACCTCCAAGCAACTCCAAAAACAATATGCTATTGTTAGTTGAGCTCTCTGGCTCTGTGCCTCTGCCTCCAACCTCTGGTGGCTTTGCCTATTACAGTGAGCTCGACTCTGGTTTTTTTACTTCCAGGTCTGCTTACTGCTTTCTCTCTCTTTCCCCCATCTTTTTCTATTTTCTCTGTTCATGGCTTTAAGGCCAATCTGTCTTCGACTGTTCGCTTCCCTTCTGGCTCTTCGGATTGCCTACCTCTGTCCACTTGGGATTCCCTGCTCAGCATCATCATCACTGTAACGCTTCACAGAGAGGTGGCCACTTGTCTCCTCACGAGCTGCGCCAGCTCTTCCTCGTCAGTTCAGTTTTCCGGTTACACTGTGGAATGACTCATCCGCCACCTCAGTGGTCAAATCAGACATCAAACTTCTCCATGTCATGGCTTAATCCCCCATCAAATTCGGTTTCCTCATCGGGCGTGATGTCGACCGTCCAATTTGGATCCCCCAGATCCAATGTCGTTTGCTCATTTCGCGCGGTTGACTTGCTTGACCATTAGCATGCGATCAGTGGTAGTTTTCTCTCTCCTCTGCTTGCCACGTGTCGATCGCTGAATGGGATCGCTCCAATTTCTCCAAAACTGCTTACCGTTTGAGGACGCTTCGATCAATACCACCGCTTTTTCGGAGCATGTGTCCCGCCTTGTCCTTTAGCCCTTTTGCCTTTTTTTCTTGCGGTTCTCTGGCTTCCCATGCGACCGAGTGCTTTGGGGCCTTTCCTTCTTGAGGGGTTTTGCCCTGGCTATGCGCAATCACCACTTTGCGCTAATCGCGCATCAGAAACAACCTCCGTTTTCTGATCTGGATTTCCCAAGTGCTAGTTTGCACCACTGCACGGTCTCCATGGGCCTCGGTCAGTGTATTTTGGCCAAAGGTCCTGGTTGCTCCGTGCTAGCTGCAAATCATCATTGTTTAGAGGTTATTTTTGATAGGCTTCTACATCCACAAGACTTTAAACTTCGGTATGAGATTTTACAGAGTTCGGGTAGCTTTAAGAGAGTTTAAGGATCCAATTTCAGATCACGCCTTCCCACTAAAAGAACTTTTGGTCCATCAAAAGACTGATATACTGATCTGAGCAGTAAATGAGAGTAACAACACCCTCTTCTTTCAGACTCCCTACACTTGCCTTCACATAGTGCCTCTAAGCAAAAATCTCTGACCACTTCCCTTCTTGGATGGGTTGGTTGTCTCGGGAAAATCTGGTTTCCTTCTCGACTTCATGCACAACTTCTGCTGCGAAGTTTACAGAAGACAATTTGAACTTCTTTGCCTTGATCCTTGATCCAATGTGGCTCAACCAAATGTGAAGTACATCTGTTCCACAAAACTTCCACTTGTACTTGTTTGAAATGATGCCAACAACAACTGTTAACAACAGCATGCATACAGATAACAACTGCATGGGCTAACTCCTGCTTCCACAAAGATACAAGTTTCATGTCTTGTGAACCCTTCCCTGTCTTATATCTGTATACAAGTGATTAGCTGGATAACAAGCTAATAAAACATGCCTTTACAACAAATGACCCTTCAAGTCAAGCATGTAGGAAAAAGACCTTTAGGACTCTTTTCCCAAAAGATGAAACACTTCATCATTATCTCCATTTTGGAGACCAAGTTAACTTCTCCCAAGCCAACATGGCATCACATGCATGTCAAAGAAATCAACCCTGCAAGTTAATTACACATACATGTTCAAAACAAGGAAATCATCAGCATCCCTGTGTTCATGCACATCATTCTTGTGCATGCATTTCATCCTTTCAACTTTTGCTTAAGCACACTGTACTTTCGAAGCTGAGATGAAATATATTGTTGCAGCAATAAAGTGAGTTTCCTACTCAACTTCTTTCTATTTACCATTTGGTAAGATCCTGCAACTTTCATTTATTCCACAAAGAAATGTAAACAGATGCATCACTAGACATGCGGCCTTAATTGGATAAGAATTCTAACCATTTCTTACCAATCCATTTCAAAGGTCCCTCCTTTGTTTGCACATCAGAATCAATATGTGAATCATCTTGAACCACATCAATCATGGAATCTTTATTTTCATCCCTGCCATTTTCATTTTCCACCTTCTCCTTTAGCTTTGGTGGAAGCAGTGTTGGGTTCAAAGTCCAACACCTTTCAGCAAGATGCCCTTGCTTATGGTAGTAAGTGCAACACATGTGCATCCTTTTGACATCATGATTTGCCTTGTCCTGTGGACCTTTGGCTGCTTGCTTCTTTTCCTTCAAAATTTTACTCTATGTGGCCATCCTCTTCCAACATCTAGAAACATAATGGTTATCCAAACCACAAAAGGAACATGCAATTCCTTTTCCATGCTTAACAAAATCAAAAGGGATGTGTTTAGATCCAGATTTATACCTGCCTCTTTCACCTTTATTGGCTTCATGAGGAGGTGAAGCAAATGAAGAAGTGGCTCCCTTTGGAACACCATCACTTTCTTCAAGGCTGTTAGAGTTTCCAAAACAGCTCTGGTTCAAGTATGTGCTTCTGAACACCTGCATCATGTGAATGATGTTTCGAGCTATTGCATTCCTCCTGAATACAATCCTCACACTTCTGAGGTAGAGGACCAGCAATGAAACTTGTTTCAATGGCCTTCATGGCAGCTTTGGAACTCTCTCCATAAGACTGTCCATATCCAAGACACAAATACTTAGGCTTTTCTTCAATCATTATTCGCTCAACAATACCTTGTGCATGCTTTCCCAAACCTTTTCCTTCATAACCCATCTTGGACATTAGCTTGGAACCTATGCCTCTAGTATGTTTTTCAAAAGAACCAATATAAGCATTCTTAGAAGAATTTGAAGACAAACATGAATGTTTTACCTCTTCTTCAAGATGATACTTGGCCAAGGCTTCTTTTGCAACAAAGAGTTTTGATTCCAACTCGTGCATCCTTTTCAAGTTCATATTTGTAATATGAAGTTGCCTCTCCATTTCCATCGAATTTTTAGAAAGCACTTGCTTCTCTTCCTCCACAGAATTCAGTCGCTCTCTAAGTATGTTGCTCTTCCTTCCATCCTCATACATTTCTCTCACCATATCCATCATGGTGGACAAATCTTGCTTCATGTCTCCATTAAAGGAACTTCGGGAGCAAGAAGAATTTGAGAACTCACTTGTAGAAGTTGTCATTTTCAAAATGCACAAAAGAAATTCAAACAAGATTATTAAAGAGCTTATTCAGTAACCTCTTGTGCTTCAAGGATTTCCTTGAGGTCCTTTGGGATAGAAGAATGCCTTCAGCCCTTCTTCCTTCTTGTCCTTCTTGGACTGAGCCATCAATGGTTTTCCCTTTACCTTTGAAAACTCAAACAATAATCAGTCTGCAAACAAGCATACAACCAATGAGGCAATTAATCCTGGACTATCCAGACATCTTTCAGACAAGCAATCTTTGCCCTGTCAATCAAGTATTCTATTAAAACCTTCTTTAAATGTCGGGTTAACCAATATTAGGCTCTGATACCACCTGATCAGAAAATGGGGCTCTTAGGTTTCTTGTCTAACTTACAAGAACCTCTCCCACTTTCAAAGCTTTAAATATTCCCAAGTCTTAATGATTAACCAATGCGGAATTCAGAAATGCTTGAAATATGGGTGTATGCTTGTATTTGTTTTCAGCTGATTATTTACTTTAAGATCTGTGGTTTGTGCTGATATGGGAAGATACTTAAACTGATATACAAATGCATATAATAGTAGTTAAAGTAGCAGTAAAACAAACACATAAGACAACAATATAATATGGAGTTCACCCTGATATCTGGGGCTACATCTCCTTGAGCTCTAATCAACTTGATTAGGCTCTCTAGGATTATGGCAATAGTTCTTTTACAAGTGATACACTTAACTCCAATGTTTTATACAGGACATTGGGCTTAGAACACCATCTTATCCCTTGGCTCTTGGAGCTTTGCAGCTTTCTATCCCTGGCTCTCAGCTCTAGCTCTGGCTCTTGCTCTGGCTCTTGGCTTTGACTCTAGCTCTGGCTCTTTTGGCTCTAGCTCTGGTTCTGGCTCTCGGCTCTCGCTTCTGGCGCTTGCTTTGGCTCTAGGTCGTGGCTTCTCTAAGCTTTTTCTCTCAGCCTTTGTATGCCTCTGTGAATTGCTCGACCTCCAAGCAACTCCAACAACAATATGTTGTTGTTAGTTGAGCTCTTTGGCTCTGCGGCTCTGCCTCCAACATCTGGTGGCTCTGCCTATTACAGTGAGCTTGGCTCTGGTTTTTCTACTTCTAGGTCTGCTTACTGCTTTCTCTCTCTTTTCCCCCCTCTTTTTCTATTTTCTCCATTCATGGCTTTAAGGCCAATCTGTCTTCGACTATTCGCTTCCCTTTCATCTCTTCAGATTGCCTACCTCTACCCACTTGGGATTCCCTACTCGGCATCATCATCACCGTAGCACTTCACAGAGAGGTGGCCACTTGTCTCCTCACGAGCTACACCAGCTCTTCCTCGTCAGTTCATTTTTCTGATTACACTGTAGAATGACTCATCCACCACCTCAGTGGTCAAATCAGATTTCAAATTTATCCCAGTCGTGATTTAATCCACTGTCAAATTAGGTTTCCTCATTGGGCGCAATGTCGACCGTCCGATCTGGATCCCCCAGATCCAACATCATTCACTCATTTCGCGCAATTGACTTGCTTGACTGTTGGTGCGCGATTAGTGGCGGTTTTCTCTCTCCTCCACTTGCCACGCATTGATCGATGAATGGGATCGCTCCAATTTCTCCAAAACTGCTTACCGTTTGAGGGCGCCCCGATCAATACCACCAGCTTTTTGGAGCGTGGATCTCGCCTTGTCCTTTAGCCCTTTTTGCCTTTTGTCCCCATGGTTCTTTGGCTTCCCATACAACCGAGTGCTTTGGGGCCTTTCCTTCTCGAGGTGTTTTGCCCCAATGATGTGCGATCAACACTTTGCGCTCATCGTGCATCAGAAACGACCTTCATTTTTTGATCTGGATTTCCCAAGTGCTAGTTTACGCCACTGCGTGGCTCCATGGGCCCCGGTTAGCGTATTTTGACCAAAGGTCCTGGTTGCTCCATGCCGGCTGCAAATCATCATTGTTTAGAGGTTATTTCTGATAGGCTTCTACATCCACAAGACTTTATACTTTGGTATGAGATTTTACAGAGTTCGGGTAGCTTTAAGAGAGTTTAAGGATCCAATTTCAGATCATATAACAATCCAACAATTACCCTTCCTTGAACACTTAACAATAGAAGCACACACCTACTAACAAAAATAATGCAGAACTCACCTCTATTGCTAAAGGAATTTTAATCAAAATTTAATAGAACTTCTCTAAGAACCTCCCTAGCAATGACACCAGAATGTTGGGTGTTAATATTGTCCTCAACACTTACTTGTCAAACCAGGGGGTCGTACACTTCAAGGAACAACACAATCAATGCTAAGAAGGTCAAGCAAACTTAGAAAAAACAAATCATATTTCCAATGAAGCAGCCAATCTCTCTAGGTTGTAAGAAAGAAGAATGGAAAACTCTAATGTTTCCATAGCCTAGAATATATGAGTGTTTACAATTAATACCATGGTTATAGTCAGCCTGTACATGAGAAGAAATTAGAAAACTAATTTAACTTTGTTTTCCAACAAAAAGTCTTCATTTGGTTGTCATCGAACAGTAAGATTCCAAATCAAGTTGAGTTTGTTCAGAGGAAGACCATAATTTGGAGTTCGTTGTTGAAAGTCAAGGAAGATAAGTGTGCCTTGCCTTCATTACAATCTAGAGAAACCTTAACAAAACTGTTAGCTGACTTGTTGTTCATCATCCAAACCCTAGCGCAGGAATCTTGAACTTAGAATCCATAACCAAAATGCATGTCTCCTATTTTTAACTTATGCACTTCATTTTTTATTAGAGGCTAACACAAGATAAAAGAAACCCTTATAATAACATCAAATGCAACATTAATTATAAAAACACTAATCTACCAACCTTTTTAAAGATAAGTAATTCTATATCCATATTCTTTATCAATACAACAATAAAAACCAAAATATGTACATGAAGGTCTTCTTAAGGATTGTAAAACAGAAGGTAATTATAGGATTCAGTATAAAAAAGGGGAAAATTATAGAGCCTCGAAGTCTTAAAATATTTTTCAATGTTAGTGTGGCCAATTCTAAGATAGACTCATCTTAAGCCCAGGTTAGCTCAATTGGTTGATTTTGCATTATTAAAGCACCTTGCTAATGGGAGGTCACAAGGAAAATTCTCCTTTACACTCTTAGGGTTAGGCTTTCTTAATGAGCATGGGGGAAGTAATCCGATTGGGTGCACCTGCCCAAAGAATTTCCATGGATGTAGCAGCCACTAATCTCTGGTGCCCATGAACCACACTAAAAAAAAGGAGAAAAAGAAAGATAGACTCAACTTGTCACACTTAGAATTCCATAATAATTAAGTTGCATTGACTCCACTACACTCTTAACTTCATCTAGACTTGACTTTAATAGAAACACTTTGACTTAATTAACTCCATTGAACCTTTGTTCCCAACATCATCCAACTAACCTACTTCAAAGTCTATTTACATTCGAAATTCTCAACCTCTCATCCTAAAGTTAGCCTTAATGTCATTCTATAAAATCAAAAACATTACAGAAATTTGAAAACATGCACTTTAAGGATAATGAAAGTGTGACTTTTTTTTCAGGGAAAAATTTGAGGATAAAAAACTATCTTAAAATTTAGAAACCTTAGAGTATCTTACTAGTCCCTAATATGCAAACTATGAAATAATTTACTATAATTTTGTAAAATTATTCAAATGTATAAAGATTTTATATCTCTATAAAACCTTGACAGTTTTTAAAGATAAAATAATTCTAGCTAATAATTTTTATGAAACATCCATATCCATGATTTTTTATTATTTTTTAATCATAGAAAACCAACCCACCTATAAATCATGTGAATCTTGCACAGTTTTTAGTATAAAATAATTCTATACTATAAAATTTTAACCAATATTTTTATAAAAATAGATATATATTCTTTTTGGAAAAAAAAAAATTAAATCCTTTAGATATTAGCTTCTAAAATTTTAATCACATTACCGTTAACATATTCAACTTATAAACTAAAACAACATCCCCTCCACAACATCCTCCCATTTCTTAATGGAAAATATTATTTCTTATATCTCCTCTTTACTACATATTGCGCTGCCTCTTTCCACAAGGAGCTCTAAGTGAGGTGATCACAAAAAATCTTGTAGCAAAACTGACACCAAATGTCTCCTATAGCTGATTAAACACAGTTTTGACAGATCCAGAACTGCCTAGCTGAGCCCAGCCCGGAAAACATTGCATGACCAGTAATTTCTCTGTTGAATGCAACGTCGATGGGATCAGTTATGACAACATCAACGTGTTGGTCTTCCTTTCTTCGGGCTACTAGATGTCTGTGGATGCATCGTTATCAGGAAAATTCAACCACAAACCACATGAAATGGCAGAAGGTTCTCACGTAGAGATTGAAAATAAACTAAATATTGGTTTGAGACAGAACAAATAGAATTAGTTTCAGAAAGTGTAGAAAGGAAGGAAAATTTGAGGGTTTAATAATAATTTTCTTTTTTTGCTTTTTCTAAAAAAATATTGATTGACCAATTTCTAATTTTTATATAGTTTTTATGTTTAAAAATTTCAATATAAATAAATAGTAATTTATCTTAATGCTGACTGGAAACAAAACGAACATGTCTTTAAACACCACACTCTCTCTGAATACTATGTGATCATACATTGAACCATTCACTCTACCATGCTATGCCTAGACTGATTAAATTAAAACAGATTCTCTTCCACACGGCTCTTTGCTCATCTCCATGCAGGCACAACGCTCGACAGTTTAGGACGCCATCGTATGCACACAACGTTCACATAGTATACAAATCGTCCTTAAATTTTGTTTGTGTTCGCAAGTGTTTCTAACCTTCGTCTGACTTCTTGTAGCGTCCAGATCCAACTGTTGTGTGTTGCAGTGTCTAGTCTCCACTTGCAACGTTCAATACACATACGATGCACTGTCTTTTGTTCTATGCACTAGCTCTACGGTTTAAATCCCTTCTACACATCTCAAAGTTATGCACATTGTAGCATTTATTCCAAATCTCAAAGGATACGACATAGGCTCCTCTCCACAATGTCCACATGTTGTTTGCAACATATCCTGTTGATGATCACCATTACTGGACTGCTGCAGCTCCATCTCCAGTGCTGCAAGATCTGATCCAATTAGAGGTATGCTGTGCAAAAACTCTGGTACATAATTCAACATGCAATACCTTCAATGCAGGCTCCACGGACTTCAAAGTCACAACTTCTCCACTATTCAACACGTTACAACCTCCCCATGCAGGCGGCATACAGATCAACGGAGACGTAGGCCGCACACTGCGTTCAACTCAACCCTCACACGACTTATATTCAGCTCCATGAATAGTAAATATGCTTAATGACGCTAAGAAAATTTTCTATAGTGCCACTAATGCTTTTCACAGTTGTTAGTTGGCTTTAATAGTTACTCATGAAGCCAGGGAAACATGAAGTTTACATGATAAATTCTTTAAAAAAAGATTATGTTATAATTTCTGGGTGTTTGTATTGTACAAATAATAATAATACATAATGATGGTGATATAATCATATTTGATAAATTTGTTTAAACCCTCAATAAAATTATTTCAAATATTTCCATAAATCTCTTATTAAATATTTATCTTTATTTTCCCTCAATCTTCTTAATCCCAAACATTTTACTTATTCTATATAATTATATTTTCATCACATAATTTAAATATTATATATTTTCATAAATCCCTTATTAAATATTTATCTTTATTTTCCCTCCATCTTCTTAATCCCTAAACATTCTACTTGTTCTATATAATTATATTTTCATCACATAATTTAAATATTAAACATAAGATCCACTCAAATACCAAAATCCTACTAACTTAAAACACTTGATAGATGCATTTAGGATTAAATACATACTACAACTCCAATTAAAACCATAGAGTTATCAATACATTTACATAAGAAAAGTTAAAAATAATGGAGAAATGGTTATATGGTTGTAACGTATCTCCTTAGCTTAGGATTTGTTCCTAGAGTTTAGGAGTTTGTTTACAACTACCTGATTTCTAGTGATGTATTTAATATTGTAATATTCATTTGATGTAATGTAGAGTGAACGAGAGAGAGAGTCTCCTCTTTGTTTGAGTGCAGTCTCCAGGTGTTGTACACACCTGTGAGCTGCAACTCCTTCATTTAATTCAAAGTCTGATTTTTATCTTGGTATCAGAGCTTAGGGTAGAGATAGCCTCAAAAAATTTTTTTAGGGATGTATCATTAGCTACATATCTGTAGTGGTAGGAGAGCATGTAAATGTATCTGTGTGATCAGGTGGAACTGCAGTAACACCTGGAGCGAAGGGTCTCAGATGACTGATCATCTCTGAGCCGAAGAAAGGGTTGGAGCACAATTTTTTTTTTCTCTCAGAAGAAGCAACAGTTGGCGCGGATTTTTTGCAGACAGTCGCGCCAATACAGAATAGAACAAGCGACTGGCACGATTTTTTAGTGAACAGACGCGCCCATTGGCGCGGGTTTGAGGCTGATAAGCGCGCCAGGTAAAAAGTAACTGAATTGGCGTGGATCCGTGCCTGTTAATCACGCCAATTTTTCGTTGTAGATTGGAATTGCCTGGTGGTGGCACATGGAGATTTCTCCTCGATGGCAGCAGATTTGATTTTGCCCGGTGGTGGTGAATTGAGGTTCCTTGATCCGCTCGGAGGTAGCAGATCGAACCTGCCCGGTGGTGGCAAATCAGAGCTTTGTGATCTGCTCGATGGAAGCAGATCGGTTTTTTTGCCTGGTGGTGGCGCAGTGCAACTCCTCGATCTGTTCGGTGGAAGCAGATTGCCTTTGCCTGGTGGTGGCGTGTTGGAGCTTGTTTGTTGATCTGTTCAGTGGTAGCAGATCGGTTTTGTCCGGTGGTGGCACAGTGAAGTCCCTGATCTGTTCGGTGGCAGCAGATCAGACTTGCCCGGTGGTGGCACAGTGAAGTTCCTGATCTATTCGGTGGTAGCAGATCGGACTTGCCCGGTGGTGGCCGATTGGAGTGTTTAGTTGAATAGAAATGAATAACAGCATAGAATCATATCTCCACGAGTCTGGCAAACTCGATGGATTAAATTTCTCCAACTAGAAATTCAAAATGCAAACTTTGCTGGAGAGCGTAAATGCATGGTCGATCATTGAGGGAAATGAGCATAGATCTGGAACAGTGACCCAAGAACAAGATTGGGATAAAAGAGAAATGAAAGCAAAAGTTATACTGAAGATGTCTGTTAAGGACAATGTTATCCCACATATCAGAGATTCTAAGTCAGCCGCTGATATATGGACAGCGATCAAGAACTTGTACGGGACTCAGAATACAAATCGTGTTCTGGCACTCAAAGGAAAATTGTTTGCATTGAAGATGGACGAGAATGAGTCCATTGCTGGATTCATGGCCAGAGTCAAGGATCTGAGTGACAAACTGGGAGCTATTGGAGAAAAGGTGTCCAACTCAGATCTAGTCATGCTTACATTGAACAGAATGACTAATGAATACCAGACGTTCATCATAGGACTGTCAGCGAGGGAGAAAGCCCCTTCATTTGATGAGATGACAACGATTCTGCTCCAAGAGGAGGAGCGACGATAGAATCTGAAAACTCAGAGCAATGACCTTGCTCTAATGGCAAAGAGGCGACAATACAGAGAAAAGCAGCACCAGCACCAGCACCAGCACCAACACCAACACCAACACCAGCAACCGCAGCAGCAGCAGCAGAAAGGAGCCAACTCTTTTCAAAAGAGATCATTCAGAGGTATGACTGATAATTATGTTAAGAGATGTTTTTATTGTGGGAAACCTGGTCATCATATTATAGAATGTTATAAGCGGCAGGTGGATGAAAGAAGAAGCAAACAGAGGAAACACCAGGGCTATTTTGCTGGAGAAGAGGAGGACCACAGCCATGATCTTCGACTATTCACAGTCGATTGTGCTCTTTCAGCATCAAAGGGAGATGAGGATGACATATGGTATGTCGACTCTGGCGCATCCTCACATATGACCGGTAAGAAGGACTGTTTTGAATTTCTTGAAGAATTTGCATATAGATCAAAAATTTATCTAGGAGATGACAGTGGGTATGAGATCAAAGGATATGGAGATATTCCTGTGAAGCTACCTAGTGGTGACATTAAACATCTTAAAAATGTATTATATGTTCCAGGAATTAAGAAAAACTTGATCTCTGTCTCAATGATTACAGACTAGGACATGCAGGTGCAATTCTTTAAGAATGGTTGTGTCATTAAGGATAGCCAGATGGAAACAGTTGCAACAGGAGTGCGCGTGGGGAATTTGTACAGATTGGATGCAAAGAGTATGCCATGACAAGCAATGGTTGCAGCTGGATCAACAGTCGAAAATCTCTGGCATCAGAGATTCGGCCATCTCAATTTGCAAGACCTCATCTTACTTCAGAAGAAAGGTATGGTCGATGGACTCCCTGTTTTTCATAATGTCAAGCTGGAATGTGATGGATGTGCATTAGGGAAAATGCATAGAGAAGAGTTCCCTTTGCATGTCAACAGAAAGGAAAGAGACATTCTAGAACTAGTGCATACAGATATTTGTGGACCTATGCAAACTAGGTCTTTAGGAGGAGCATATTACTTTCTGTTGTTTACAGATGATTGCACTAGGTTTTCATGGGTGTACTTTCTAAGTAAAAAGAGTCAAGCCTTTCGGTACTTTAAAGAGTTTAAATCTATGATAGAGAACCAAACAGGAAAAAGGATAAAGATTCTCCGCTCGGACCAAGGGGGAGAATACAGGTTGGGAGAGTTCATGAACTTCTGCAAGCAGCATGGGATTATGCAGCAATTCACAGTGCCACACACTCCACAACAGAATGGAGTAGCAGAATGGAAGAACAGAACCCTTGTGGAGTGCGCCAGAAGTATGCTTCAAGGTAAGGGACTATCAAATGGTCTTTGGGCAGAAGCCATTAATACTGCTGTTTATTTAAAGAATAGGAGTCCTACTAAATGTCTAGGCTTCAAAACCCCCTTTGAAGCATTGTTTGGACTCAAACCAGTAGTTAGTCATTTAAGAATATTTGGATCTAAAGCTTATGCTCATATACCAAAAGCAGATAGAAAGAAGTTAGACCCCAAAGCCTTGAAATGTATATTTGTTGGATATGGCACAGAGTATAAGGCATACAAGTTATATAATCCTATGACTCATAAAGTTTTTGCAAGCAGAGATGTTATTTTTCATGAACAGGCTGAAGATGGAAAGGAAGACTCTAACAGTGATAGCCACATTCCATTGCTGATAGAAATGAACAGTGACGAAAATGAAGAGTAGAAGTAGGAGCAGAAACAGGAAGAAGTAGCAGCAGATAGTGTAATAAGTGATGATGCAGGCCCGGAAAGTGCTGAAACAGATAGACTTGAGGTAAGTCCTCTACCTAGAAGATCAGGTAGGAAGACTAGACTACCTGCAAGATTGAAAGGCTATGCTTTAATGTCCAAAATTTTAAACATTGTAGAACCTTCAAACTATGAAGAAGCAAGCAAATCAGATGAATGGAGGGCTGCAATGCATGAGGAAATTGAATCAATATATAGAAACCATACTTGGGATTTAGTTGAGTTGCTTGAAGGAAAAACCCCCATAGGATGTAAGTGGCTATATAAACCTAAGATAAATGCAGATGGGAGTGTAGAAAAATTCAAAGCTAGACTGGTAGCAAAGGGTTACTCACAGCAAGAAGGAATAGATTTCGATGACACCTTTGCCCCTGTAGCTAAACTAAATACAATTAGAATGCTAATTTCGTTAGCAACAAAACATAAATGGAAGCTAAACCAGCTAGATGTTAAGTCTGCATTTCTAAATGGTGAATTAAAGGAAGAAATCTATTTAGTACAACCTCCTAGTTTTGAGAAAAAGGGGCAGGAGCATTTAGTGTGTAAATTGCATAAGGCACTTTATGGTTTGAAACAAGCACCCAGGTCATGGTATGAGAAAATTGATTCATTTTTTATACAACATGGTTTTCATAGGAGCCTCAATGATCCAAACCTATATACCAAGATAAATAAACAGAGGCAAATCATTTTGATTTGTTTGTATGTGGATGACATGATCATAACAGGAAATGCAAATAATTTGATCAAAAAAATCAAGCAGCAAATGTCACAGGTATTTGAAATGAAAGACCTTGAATATATTGATTATTACCTAGGATTGGAGGTGTGGAAAGAATCTGGTCAAACTTTTCTAACTCAAGGAAAGTATGCCAGAACCTTGTTGGAAAGATTCAGAATGGAACAGTGCAAAACAGCAGCAACACCATTGCAGTAGAATCTCAAGTTAAGCAATGACGATGGCACAAAACAGGTGGATGCCACTTTGTATAGACAGCTAGTGGGAAGTTTGATATATCTCACAACAACTAGACCTGATCTGGCATATTCTGTTAGTGTGCTGAGCTAGTTTATGTCCAAACCACTTGAAAGTCACTGGATTGCAGCAAAATGTGTGTTGAGGTACCTTAGTGGTACTTGTAATTATGATATTTTATACACTAACATTTCTGATGTTATTTTAACAGGTTATTCAGATTCTGATTGGGCAGGTGACCTGGATGATCGTAGATCCATCACAGGTTACGCATTTAGAATTGGATCCGGGGTTATTTCGTGGAGTAGCAAAAAGCAAAGTACTGTAGCATTATCATCATGCGAAGCTGAGTACCAGGGATTGTGCGTAGCTACATGCGAAGCCATCTGGTTGAGGAGATTACTTAGCGATGCAGGCGAAGGACAGAAAGAAGCAACCAGCATCAAAACTGACAACTAGAGCACAATAAAGCTTGCATACAATCCAGTTTTCCATAAAAATACCAAACATATTTACACTCAGTTTCACTTTGTTCGAGAAAAGATACAATCTAAAAAAATATGTGTGGATTATTGTAACACTTGTGATAATTTAGCTGATATTTTTACTAAGCCTCTAGGGCGAGTAAAGTTTGAGTTATTTAGAGGGATGTTAGGAGTGCAGAATAACCCTTTCTCCATTAAGGGGGGGAGTTAAAAATAATGGAGAAATGGTTATATGGTTGTAACATATCTCCTTAGTTTAGGATTTGTTCCTAGAGTTTAGGAGTTTGTTTACAACTACCTGATTTCTAGTGATGTATTTAATATTGTAATATTCATTTGATGTAATGTAGAGTGAACGAGAGAGAGAGTCTCCTCTTTGTTTGAGTGTAGTCTACAGGTGTTATACACACATGTGAGCTGCAACTCCTTCATTTAATTCAAAGTCTGATTTTTATCTAGAAAATGTGTTGCACAATCGAAACATCATAAGTAGTCAAAGGGTCGATATCATCAACGAATTCAAAAGCCCAAGTTCATAAGTGGGGCACTTATCATGTATTCAAAGGGTCGATATCATGTACAATTCAAAAGCCCAAGATCTTAAGTGGGGCACTTATCAGGGTCGATATCATGAACAAATTCAAAAGCCCAAGTTCATAAGTGGGGGACTTATCATATATTTTTTGTAATTGGATGGATAATTGATTCTTTAATTTCAATAGATCACTAGATAAAAATAGAGAAACATGATACAGTTTTAAAATATTTATTGGAATTGGATTGATAAATGCCCAATCTTAATAGACTATTGGAGGAAAGTAGGGAAACATGTTATAAAAAAATCGTGAAAAGTTTATTTTATGAAAAAATAACTACTATAAATTATGAAGGGATCCTTTTGGGCTGCAGTAATATCAACTAAATATGATGCACCAACATGGAAAACATCTCATCTTTCTAC
The DNA here is from genome assembly GCA_031772625.1 of Pinus tabuliformis. Taxonomy (NCBI): domain Eukaryota; kingdom Viridiplantae; phylum Streptophyta; class Pinopsida; order Pinales; family Pinaceae; genus Pinus; species Pinus tabuliformis. Next base: position 124,351,670 of record CM062805.1, read on the forward strand.
CATATCAGCTTATACCAATGGCATAATTCTTTCCTTTAGCTAAAGTGTTACCATAAACACACGAAACATTGCACCCATTAAACAAAAAAACAAAAAAAAAATGGCATATGTGGCACCACTATTGAGGCTATTGGTTGGTTAATACCATTGTCTACTAGTAGGCTAGTATCCTTTCTTTGTGGAGTGGAACACATATAACAATGGGAAAACCATTATCTGATAAAGGCCGCATTTTCTATTCACATCCACACACGTTTTACGGGAAAGTTTATTACTGTTCAGATGGAATTATTTCCAACAACTAATTAATAACCTATTAAAATAATTATCATAGAATATATTTGTGACTAATAACTTCTTTTTACACATCAATATTGATGTGTGAGCATACACATCTAAGTAATTAATTAGTTGTGTTATCGATTTGTTAATCAAAACCATTTATTTTGGACACATCCATTTTAATTGCAAATTTTAAGCGTTAACGTTATGGGTCTCTTTTCACTAGCAATTGATTTGCGATTTGATTGTTATTAATTATAAAATTTAATATGAAACTTTGGAAATAAATAATCTAATATTAAACTTTAGATTAAAATAATATATTTTACAATTTAAAATTTTAATTTATAAACAGTTGATTGGAAAATTGGAAAATGTTTTGATGTCTTATTTCAACTTAAAGTTGTGGAACTCAGCTCAGTTAAATTCTCCTAACTCTGAGAATATCTGCAAAGGAGAGAATGTCTTAATCTCATCGATAAACTCTCTTAACTCCGAGAATGCATCATATGTACATGATTGGCTTGTCCGCTAACTGAAGGCTACTGGTATGCAACAGTCGTTGGTCCTAAAGGTATGTTTGAAGCTTTGAAAAATTTGCGAATTCGAGCCAGGGCAAGCGAAAAGAACAAACATTAAACTTCTACTAAACAATTGACAAAAAGTTTCTCCTAAATTATATTGTTGATGTTGCTAAATTATATCGTTGATGTTCGTCCTAATATTGGCCACTGATCTGCAACAAGCTATTTTCAATCTCATGGAAAATTAAAAAAAAAAAAACTAATTTATTGTTTATTGTTTTTATTTTTAAGGTTACATATTTTCAATCAATTATTTTTTTCAATAATTTAATTTAATTTGTATAATTAAATATATTTTCAATATTAAATTTATATTTTCTATTATTTAATTAAAAAACAACAAAATTAAATAAATTATCATCTTAATAATACAATCAAATTTCAAAATTTAAACAACAACACAACTAAATAAATTCTAATCTTCATATCAATCAAATTTGAAAAATTTTATTTCACTTTTACACTTATATATATAGTTAAATTGATATGGAGAGACTACCCTATATCCAAGGACACTTGTTTTAAAAACAATCGTTATAGCACAAAATATAATAGATTAGAAATGTGATTATAACCACGTCATCACAAAATCATCTGCGTATAACCTGCTTCTATTTACTACATATTATTGAATTAATTCGTTACATAAACATGTTTTAATTGTTTAATTTGCAACCCTTACTTGGAGATACTATTGGTCCTAATTTTCCATGTCGATGGGAGAAATTATTTCGATCTCACGTAATAATATTAGTATGGAAGAGTCGATAAAGATCGTAGATACAACTATTTGTTTGATGGTAAAAATCCACACTATTAACCACTATGCATCATATACAATGTTTTATATTGACTTCGACGTATTCACTCATATATTATTAAGGTGGTTATTAATATGTACCTAGCTATGTGTTTGAATTTTCAATATAACTTCATGCTATGGTCATGGTGAGCCATTACGAACCAGAGATATATGAACAAGTGATAGAGATTAAATCTTCTATATATTTATAATTTGTTATTTATTTTCATAGTTATTAGGCAGCATCATTATGATCATTGAGTTAAATTTTTAATATGTTTTTTGGGAATTATTTTAATAATAATGATAATTATTTAATTTTATTTTTTTAACGTATATTTTTAAGATTAGTTTTATGTTGGATTATTTAGAAATATTTTTATTTTATAGAAATATAAATTGTTTTTATTTTCAGTTAAATTCAATTTTTGCAAAATAATATGTTCACTATTATAAAAAAACCTAAAATTATAAACAACTTCATTATAAAAAATAAAAAAAAACATCTTAACTCTTACTACATTATAAATTAGCTAAATTATAAATTACCTATTAAATATTAAGTATAAATTATTAATGCTATTTTAAAAAGTCTAATAAAAGCCACCAACTTTAAACCTAAACCTCAGCCATATAATCCCAAGAGATTACCGAGATCTCTCCATCTAAAAAGTTCTAATAACTAAAAACTATATATTAAAAATATCAAATTACAATTTATCGCTATAACATTAATTAATATTTATATTTATTTTGACCATACAGCTACATTTTAACCTGTTGTTTATAAATTATAAAATATTTGATTCAATAACTTTTATCTTTCCGAGTTTAGACTTCTGTGATCCATAATGTTTAAAAAAGACTTTTTCGGAGAGATCACATCTAGTAATTACTTGGAGCCAACGTTTCAAACCCTCTACTATGGTTCATCATCTGGCGAAGAAAGATAATTAATAATAATAATAATAAAATTAATAAATATTTATTTCGACTTTTTGACTTTTTGATTTTTTGACTTTCTAATGGTTCATTTTGGTTTTTTCTAATACATCTACACTTATATATATATTGTTGATGTTAGATCAGATACTCCACCTTTACGCTGATAATAAATCATAATAAAAAGTTCGAAATATTGGCTCCAAATAATTACTTAATATGATATCTCAAAAAAATCTCTTTTAAACCTCTATCTTGCTCAATAATCAGTACTAAATTTTAGTCACTTTAAACATGCCTACCCATAAGTATCTTACGAGTACTAAATTTTCGTCCGTATGTGTCACTTTAACCATTCTTTCTATACCTGCCGAAGGCATCATTCACATTCCCCTTATTTAGAATTTAAACCAAGTTTGAAGCTAAAATTAAATTTTAAATTATTTAAAATTCGTTTTTCGCATCTTTGATTCGATACGAAAAATGGATCTCTTATTAACGAGGATCTCTTATTAACGATTTTTTTTGTGTATTCACAATTTAACCAAAGTTTGTTACTCTCCGAAATCATATACCCTCTATCTTGCTCAATAATTGGTACTAAATTTTAGTCACTTTAAACATGCCTACTCATAAGTATCTTACGACTACTAAATTTTAGTCCGTATGTGTCACTTTAACCATTCTTTCCCCTCATAAGTATCTTACGACTACTAAATTTTAGTCCGTATCTACCGAAGGCATCATTGACATTCCCCTTATTTAGAATTTAAACAAAGTTTGAGGCTAAAATTAAATTTAAATTATTTAAAATTCGTTTTTCGCTTCTTTGATTCGATACGAAAAATGGACCTCTTATTACCGAATTTTTTTTATTCGCAATTTAATCAAAGTTTGTTAGCCAAACGTTTAAATGGATGTTAATGACTTTGAAGAAACATTTTTTATGACCAAGTTAACCAAAGTTCACTGACACTTTATTGCAGCTAGTTTTTGTATAATTAAGATTTAACCAAAGGTTGCCATGAAACTTTCTCTACCTACAATTTAACCAAATTTTATCGCATGAACTTTTTCTATGTTTACTATTTAGTCAAAGTTTTCCATGACTTTTTCCATATTAGGACTTCCATCCAAGATCATACTTTTTCCATATTATAATTACTATCTACCCTGTGGTTGTAGACATGTGGCTTTCGACATGCTTCCTTGCAGTAGTTTGCATGTCTGTGTCACATTGTATATAGTGATGTGTACCTAGTTTAAATGCATACATGAAGCCAGTAATATATTTTGATTCTTGGATACTAACCAAAGAAAATACGCAGACAATCCTAATTTCTTCAGTATAGTAGTTGTGGCTAGAACTGGGTCTGTGAAAAGGCTGGAGTAGTTTTGGCTAGATCCGGGTCTATGAAAAGGCTAGAAGAGGAGATACAAAGGAATCAACACCTTTTGGTCCAAAAGAGTGGAGTAGGAGAGACAAAGGAATCGACCATAGATCTAACAGATAAATATATCCTTCACCTTGTAGCGATGCAGGGCAATCGTTGTGAACATGTTGAAGCTATTCCCATCTCTAAATAATGGTTGTAAATGAGATTTTCGTTTATGTAGAAAATAATAGATACATGATTAACATGCTAATTTTATTAGACTTAGATACATTGAACTCCCTATCAAGTACATTGTTTTTCTCTTTCTTTCCATAAAGATATCCATATATATAGGAAGAGTGAAGTTATCAACCTAATTGAATTGGCAAAAACTCACCTCGGATGCATAACCAACCTCACCATTGCTGATGGCAGAAGAGTCCATTGTCATTAAACGCATCTTAGGCAGAGTTCTCAATGTCTTGTTGTGCAAGGCTTCTCTTCCTCTCTTGTTGGTTCTTGTGCAAGGCTTCTCTTCCTCTCCTGTTGGTGTCGGTGATGTTGCGATGAAGAATTACTAGAATGTTTTAAGGAGGAAACTAAAGATAAGAGCCACTACTGGCATGTTTTAATGAGGAAATTGTAGATAAGAGCCTAGGTATTTCTCTGTTACACCCTAACCTCAATGATAATGCCATGTTGTCGCTGAAACATATGGTACCAATTTTCAGAAATACTAAGTTCACGGGCATTGAAGATTATTATCCAGATTCTCTGATAGTCTACCTCTATCTTTATTGCTGAATTCTGAGCTAGGAACTTCCATTCTTGTGAGATCAACGTCAACCTCTCCATCTTCTAGAAGCATTAGTAGTAGGCACACTAAGTGAGGAAGTGGAGAAGGTGGAAGGCTCTGGCGACTGGGGATGGTTGTCTATCATTTGGAGGATATATCCAAGCAACAACTGGAACAATTACATGCTTGACAATATAACCCAAACAGAATACATGGCTTCTGATATTTTTTACATAATATTTTTTATTTTGTTGGAGGTTTAAAAAACAATTATCTTTTTTAATTTTTTAGCTATGATAATAGTTTAAAAAAAACTTAAACTTTAAGCTGCCCAAATCTTCATAAAATTTTAATACAATTGTACAAATTGATTTTACATTTTAAAACTATGATGAATGGCATGAATTGTTAAACATCGAATTGTTTGAATGGAATGCAATATCAAACACAATTCGATGGATGAGAAAATCAATGGACCAGAGGAAACTGATACCCAAGTCAAAACTATTCAGAAATTTTGAAAGTAATGGGGAAATTTTTCATGAGACCATCTATGGAAGGATGGAAAAGTTGAAATATGTGGAACATAGAGGAAATTTGAAATTTCATATGTGGGAGAAGGGCACATAAGAAGTAACATGGTGAGGAACACAAGATGAGAAGCGGGTTGATTTATCACACATAAGAAGTAACATGGTGAGGAACAAAGGATGAGAAGTTGATTTATCTATTTAGGTATTTAGGCATTTAGGCATTTCACAATGTAGATTTATTCATATCTAGACCTTTATTTCAGCATCACACTTGACCCCTTAACTGTAACATTTGACCAGTCTAATAGCTTATTTGATATCTTGTTTATCTCATCCATATGCAGATGCAGTAAGTACATCACTAGTTCTAAATATAGAGGCAGCAGGAGCTAAAGCTCCAGTAGGGTACATCATATAATAATATGTATATGATGTAGTTAGGAAACTTGAAAATGGATACATGACCAGTGCAAACCTCCCAAACAAGGGGATATGGTGGGTGTCTAAAAGGAAAAAAGGCGTGAAGCGGTGAAGTAGCCGAATTTTTCGATGCAGTATCTAAAGGGACTAGAATGTTGTAAGTGCTTACCACCAACTCTTGCTAATTTTCAGGCAACACTGAGTACGGTAGTTCTGACACCAATTAAATAAAATACAAGTGGGATTCACAAACTTTAGCACCTGACAACGGCTTTTGAGTCAAGATTCTAGTTTAAGACTAAGTTTCTAGTAAGTCATGCTTTATATCAATAAGTTATACGTTCTATCTCAATAATCTCATGGGCTATGCTCTTTCTTACCTATACCTTCTCGCACCACTTACCTCTTTGAGGCAGGATTTTCCACCTTACTTGGCTTCGGCTTTGGGCGAGAAGACAATATAAATCAATATTTTTTAAAACTCATTGTTTTAATTATTAGGTAGCCATTGCTACTCAAATCGAACTATAGTTGATACGGTATCCCTCCTCAAATATCTACATTAAATCGAAGAATAGTTGATATGGCATCCCTACTCACATATCTACATCTCCTCCACTCTTTTAATTTTAATATAAAAGATTAAAAAATAACAATAATTTTTATCAATCATTTTTTTTTTTTTTCAGACAGAAAAATCATCATAGATTTATATTAAGATAATATAAAGATCACAGTACATTTTCATATGATAGTGGGAACTGCCATGCTATAAAAGCATATAAAACAGAAATGAAAGATCCCCAAGAGATCAAACCCAAAATCTCAAAAATATACACAAGTATTCAAAAGTTTTGAGCGGCTATACATCATGGACAGATATAACCCATAACAAAATGCAACTCATATGAACCAGATTGAAGGAAGTCACAATCTCATGATGTAGGAAGAGCTGCATAAACCAAAAATTGAAAGAAATCACATTCCCTTGATTCTATAATCCTGAATAAAAAAGGAAGATCCATCATGAAGAACTCTCAGAGACCAAGATCCCGGCTCCATCGCAAGGCCTTCCTTGGAGAGGAGGTCAGCCTGGACATTTCTGGAATGGGGGATATGCTGGATTGAAAACTGCTTGAAAGAGTTCCGAAAGTGCATAATTCTGCTTAGCTAGCTGAGAAGGTGAGGACTGCTAATGAGGCCCTCCCCATTAACATGATCTATCAAAGATTTTGAGTCGCCATATACTGAGATATCTTGGATGTCAAGAAAGTCACAAAAAGCAAGAAGCCCTGATAGAGCCCTAGCCTTGGCCATATTGTTTGGACCCTGCCCTCCATGCCAAGATAGGAAATATTGTAAGCTGTCCTCCATGACGATATGAACACCGCAACCACAGATATTGTTTTGCTCAGCTCCATCAAAGAAAGCACCGGGCACCTGGAAAGGAAAGTCATCCGACAAATTTTTACAGACTTTGTTTGTCTCAACATTTTCCTGATGGAGCGTGTCATGGCAAACCAGAATGCGATGCAGGGATGACTTGAGAGGTTCCTTTGAGTCTTTGAAGATTTGAGCATTTCTCCACTTCCAGAGGAACCAACAGGTTATGATGAACAAGGATCTCCAAGAAAGATTCTGCTCGCTCCACCATTTAAAGGCCACCTGTACCGAAGGAAAAATAACGTGAGGAAAACCATAAAATAGAGAAAGTTCATACCAGATCTGGAGAGACGAGGCACAATGGAAGAACATATGAAGGTTTGATTCCTCATCAGCTTGACACATAGCACATCTACTCGGTCCATGCCAGCTTTTCCTTCGAAGGTTTTCCCATGATAGATTCCTGTTATAAAAGACCAGCCATGAAAAAAGGATCATCTTGAGAGGGCATCCCGACTTCCACAGGCATGGAGGAAAAAGTGGACTGGAGCTTGGGGAAGGAGGAGAAATCATGATCGAATAAATGTCCTTAACACGAACAGGAGACTTTGCCTTAGGAACTGTCCATATCATGTGGTCACAGGTCCCCGAACGAAACAATCATTAAACCATTACTCACAAATTTTAATTTAAATATAAAAGATTAAAAAAATAATAATAATATTTATCAATCAAATTATATTAAACCTTGATTCACAAATTTTCACATATTTGCATCTCCTCTGCTCTTTTAATTTAAATATAAAAGATTAAAAAATAACAATATTTTTTATCAATCAAATTATATTAAACCATGACTCACAAATTTTCAATTGCAATTGCAATTAGTGTTAATGACTCACAAATTTTCAATTGCAATTGGTATGAATTTTCACTTTCAATCACAATAAGTATGACTCACAAATTTTCAATTGCAATTAGTATTAATTTCCTATAATAGCGGGTTATAAATTTAACCTTGAGGCCTCGACTAATATTGCTCAAATGCGATGTCTGATCATTGATCCTCTATAGAAACTACGTATTTTGAAAGAAATATACAAGGCTATCAAAAACTCTTAGAAGTTTACAGTAAGGTTTGAGCTTATAAGGTTTTCAATTTTGCAGATGGTTATGACAGCAGAGACTATGGAGTGAAAAAAGTTGGCTCGTACTTCTCTTGAGGTTGTTAGGATCCAGAAATGCAAATGGGCTAAATGATGACCTACCTAAGAGCAGATCCACCAGAGAAATGGAATATTTTTGTACTCTAAATATTCCTGCTATAATTAATCCATTAGAACTCTATGATTAATCCATTAGTTATAGCCTTAGGTTCTAGAGGTCCTAGAAATCACTAACGCTAGAAATGGCTTGCACAAACTTAATTCTGAATCTAAGACGACTTAAATCTAAATCTAAACAGACGTGAGCATAGGGATTTATTTTATTTCCAGGTATGCCACTTCCATTCAGTCGTGTTTAAGTTTAATTGTTCATATGGTTTCCTACATGATTATAAGCCCATGAATAGACGTAATATCTCTGTGCATGTACTTTATATGTACCCAAAAGTACTTCGCTATATAAATTAGGTTATATTAATCGGTATTAAATTTTGTTAGCATTACTTAACCTTTGGAGTATGAAGGCTCATAATGGTACTGGTTATGTAATTAAATTTGTTTATTACACCGGGGACTGCTTTTGTCCACCTAGCAAGGAATCCCCACTTTCTGAGGTTTGTGCTGCATCGAACGGTGTAGAGAGAAAGGATGGTCTGGTGTTCACCTCTTACCACGTTTCTCTATTCGAGCTTCTCATATTTGGTTAACACTCTTTATATGCTCGCTGGAGCTCAAATCTTCCACTGAGCAAACACATCTCAAGTTAATTTTCAGTGCACAGAATTGGCTAATGTTTTTCAACTAAGCGAGTTGGAAACCAATGGCCATATAGAGTTTGGTTGGCTCTCATTTTCGGTTTTCAATTTCTTATATAGTGATGCATCCAACCTTGATTTGGATATTTGAGTTTCTTCAAAACTTGCTCTTTAACTCCGGCCTACCCTATATACATTCATGTTTACCGCTGCTTCAAGGAATGTACCCATTTCAACTGAAGAAGAATACTAGGGTTTGCAAGAATCAACTATGGTAACCCACAGGTAACTATCGAGTATGGTTTTTAGCTTGAAGCTTCAATTATAATGTTATTTTTTATAGTTGAATCCACTGAGGTTTCCTACCCTTTGCATACGATGGTTTATTTATGCAGGTTTTTCTTTCCAACCCGGCCGATGTTTCCGTTGTTTTCCTGCTTCCTCATTTATGATTACAAAATGGGCTTTCCTCCCTTTATATGCCAAAGGTCCACCGTTCCCAGGTTCTAATTCTGTTGAACTGTAGATTAAATGTTATAGTGTATTTGATGATAAGGGTTTTGACCCTAAGTTGAGTTTGGGGATTCTGGATTTAAGTTAAATGGGAACAAGTATTTTAACGTGACTGCCTATGAGTAGGTTTTTGAACCCTAATATCTATGAATGCTGAATATTGTCCCTATGAGGGTTATGAGGTCTTGCAGTCGGTTGGGTAAATTGTTTCTAATTTCTTTTGATTACTGTGTCGGATGAAGAACTGGAACGATTTTCGCTGTAGTTTATAGCTGTTTATCAAGTGTTAATGATAATATATGTATTTTTGTATTACAACTCGATTGGTTCTTGTTTTTTTGTTATGGTCATCTTGCCTAAACAATAAGGGGATTTCGCTGACAACCAACGTTACTCCACAGTTGTAAGGGTTTTATGATTATGGTTTTTCCAGTTAAGGTTCCTTTGTTTCCCAATCGATGGGTTCTGCACCTAGTTCATGGTATTATCATGCTTTTATGTGGCACATATTGTAATTTTATGGTAGATGGTTTTGTATTCATCATGGCATCTGCGGCATTTACTTCAGTGCTTCTTACTTGCATTCTCGGCAAATGTTACGAATTTTTAAGTATTTAATTATTTATTAAACCTTCTATAGGAACGGACCGATCTTCTGATGCCGACAACACTGGTCTGGCTCAGGAATGTTGGAAATTTCTGATAATTTCGAACAAAACAGAAGAAGCAAAGTTCCTCAACTCAACACAAAGAAATGAGAGAAATCTGGACAAAGAAGATATGGAGAAAAGCTCTGTTTTTATTAACCATAAAAATGACAATAAAAATTACAAACTTCTTCAGAACTACAGTTCTGGAATAAATAAAAAACTCCATACTCTGTTTTTACAAACTCTATTTTTTAACATAGATTCGTGTTTCAGCATCTAGGAGACAGTTGCTCAAACACTACTTTCAGCCACACAGTGTGTTGCTGCTCCAAAACACATCGACTCTGTTTTCTTGTTGTTTTCTCTACTCTGCCTTCTTCTCTATCTTTTTCTATTTCTCAAACTCTCTAACATTCTTCTACCATAAAAAGGAACTGTTGTTCATTACATTTATATGTTAAAAACATATTTGACTTTAAACAATAAGATAACAAAAATATCTTCTAAAGCTTATCTGCGTATTGAATGCAACAAGCAGTGATGTCTTTTGAAGAAATGAAGTCGGTTGTTGCAGGGGAATTTAATTCTGAAAATTTAATGCGCAATAATGTGCAAAATATCAAGCACGACTTTGAGGAATCCAACAGTCTGGAATATCTACAACAAATAGGATTTATGTCCAGCTGTTTATGTTGCAGTTGGAATTAAATTCCAACACTCCCCCTTAATTTCAACTGCTGGGTTTTTCTGCATACCCGGGAATTTCCTGAAATGATCAAAACTTTTCTTTCCCAATGGTTTTGTCAAGATGTCAGCTAACTGATCCTCTATTCTGCAGTGCTGCAAAACAATCTCACCATTGTTAACCAATTCACGTATGAAGTGAAATTTGGTGTCTATGTGCTTTGTCCTTTTATGAAAAACAGAGTTTTTAGACAATGCTATTGCCGAGCTATTGTCACAGTAAATGGTTGTGCCCTTTTCTTGTTCATGACACAAATCTCTGAGAACTCTTCTCAACCACACTGCTTGGCATGCTGCTGCTATTGCTGCCACATACTCTGCCTCTGCTATTGACAAAGACACAACTGGTTGCTTCTTGGAAGCCCATGAGATGGCTCCTGATCCCATATGAAACACATATCCCGATGTGCTTTTCCTATCATCAACACTTCCAGCCCAATCACTGTCAGTGTAACCTGTCAACATGAAACTTTCAGAAGAGGAGTATAAAATACTAAACCCCTTCGTTCCATTCACATACCTTAGAATCCTCTTGGCTGTCTGCCAATGAGTCTCTTTCGGTCTTTCCATAAATATGGAGATTAAACTCACAGCGTGCATAATGTCTGGCCTAGTTGTAGTCAAGTACATAAGGCTGCCAACTATGCTCTTGTACAATTTTGGATCAAAATCCTTGCTGCTGTCTTCTTTGGTCAATTTTAACCCCATTACAGTTGGAGTCACAGCTGCCTTGTTGTTCTGCATGTTAAATCTCTTCAACATTGCTTCTACATATTTAACTTGAGAAATGAAAACACCATTTTCACTTTGGTCTACTTCAATTCCAAGAAAATATCTTAAGAAGCCCAAGTCAGTCATTTCAAATTCACTTTTTATGACTGCTTTAAAATCAGCAATGAGAGAAGCATCATTGCTAGTAAAAATCAAATCATCTACATATAAAACAAGAATAAGAATCTTACCATCATTCTCCTTTAAGTAGAGTGTGGGTTCACCATCACACTTATCAAACCCATTCTCAATCAGATAAGCATCTATTCTGTTGTACCATGCTCTTGGAGCTTGCTTCAGCCCATAAAGAGCCTTCTTCAGTTTGCAGAATTTATGCTCTTGGCCTTCAACTTCATAGCCTGGAGGTTGTTCAACATAAACCTCTTCTTTTAACACTCCATTCAGGAATGCAGATTTAACATCCATCTAATAAATCTTCCATTTGTGTTGTGCCGCAATAGACAACACTGTTCTGACTGTTTCCATCCTTGCTACTAGTGCAAAGGTTTCATCATAGTCTTTGCCTTGTTGCTGCTTGTAGCCTTTCACAACAAGTCTTGCTTTGTGCCTGTCAATCTTGCCTTCAGCATTGCTTTTGGTCTTATAGACCCACTTAACTCCAATGGCATCTTTGCCTTCAGGGAGGTCCACTAACTCCCATGTTTTACTCTTCTCAATTGCACCAATTTCTTCATTCATTGCTTCAATCCATTTATCTTCATTTACAACATCTTCAAAATGAACTGGGTCATCAACATGACAATACAAAGCGAATAATGAATTCAAACCAGTATTGTTACTTACCTCTCCTTGTTCATAAATCTCATTCACATTTTTGAATCTTGGTCTTCTTGGTGTGCTTGGAGTTCCATCCGAACTTGAGGGTATTTCTGATCCCTGTGGTGTGCTTGGAGAAGCACTTCTTTGACTTCTCAAGGCTGTTCGAATTCCAGCTTGTTGTGTGGTTTGTTGTACATGCTGTGGTGGAGGAGGAGCCACCAAGGAACGATTATTTGCTGCTGTCCCTTCCTCTTCTTCTTCGTGAGACACAATTGTCTTCACATTCACTGTCTTCTCTAAACTTCCATCCCAAGCTTCATCTTCAATGAACTGCACATCTCTGCTTACTATCAATTTCTTGGTGGATGGATTATAGAGTTTGTATGCTTTTGACTCTTCACAATAGCCAATAAAGACACACTTCTCCCCCTTACTTTCAAGCTTCTTCCTTAGCTGATCCGGTACATGTGCATATGATACACAACTGAATACTTTCATGTGAGTGACAGTTTGCTTTTGACCACTCCATGCTTCTTCTGGTATTTTGTTCATGATAGCTTTAGTTGGGCATCTATTCAAGATGTAAACTGCGCAAGTGACAGCTTCTGCCCAATACTCATGCGGCAAGTGTTTTGCCTTCAGCATACTTCTGACCATGTCAAGAATGGTCCTATTCTTCCTTTCGGCAACACCGTTTTGCTGAGGTGTATACCTTGCGGTGAACTACTTTTGTATGCCATTCTCTCTGCAAAAACGTAGAAAGTCTTTGGAGATGTACTCTCCTCCTCTATCTGTTCTGAGCACTTTGATATAATGCCCACACTGCTTCTCAACAAGAGTTTTGAAGTGGCGGAATTTCTCAAACACTTCACTCTTCTGTTTCAGCATATACACCTGTGTCTTTCTGGTGTAATCATCAATGAAAGTTAAAACATATTTATTTCTGGCAAATGATGGTATTTGCATCAGTCCACACACATCAGAGTGAACAATTTCCAAGGGTGCTTTTGCCCTTATACTCTTTCCTGCTGGAAAGATTTCTTTTTGTTGCTTGCCCAAGATGTAGCCTTCACAAAGGCTGTCCGGTTTCTCGATCAATGGAAATCCCTTTACCATTCCCTTTCTGTGCAACAGATTCAAGCCTCCAAAATTGAGATGTCCAAATCTCAAGTGCCACAACCAATTCTCATCTTTCACTTGTTCTTGAAAGACTTCTTGTGTTACAGCTGCAATAGTTCTTCCTTCCTTCAAATCTGCCCTGAGTTTGAGAGGAAACATTCTATTGCTGGTCATCTGCACTTGTGCAATGATCTTCTTACTTGGAGGTATGTTTCTGATTGTACACATATCATCTTTGAAGAACACATTGTAACCTTTGTCAATGAGCTGTCCAATGCTCAAAAGATTATATTTCAGACCAAGTACATAGTATACCTCTAGCACAATCATTTGTTCTCCATTTCTTGCTTGGATACTGACTCTACCCTTACCCTTGACAGATATCTTATTATCAATTCCTGTTGTTACCTCAGATTTCACATTTTCATCCATATTGGCAAACATTGCAATATTTCCAGTCATGTGATTACTACAACCTGAGTCTAAGAACCAAAAATCTTCTTATTTGTCTTGTGTAATGTTACATGTTAACAGAACAATCTTTGGATTCTTATCTTCTTCATTTGCAAAATTAGCATTCTGCCTACTATTCATGTCATTTTGTTTTTTCCTACATTCATTGGCGTAGTGCCCATATTTCTTACAATAATGACATTGGACTTGGGATTTGTCATACCTTTGTCCATGAGCTTGTTGTTTGCTTGAACCTTCATCTTGGTTCTGATTGCAGCTCCTTCCGCTTGTGCTTGTAGGATTATTTCTGCCTTTGTTTTGGCTTCTTCCACGACCTCTGTTATTTGCTCTGCCTCGACCTTTTCCTTGGCCAAAAGACATCTGAGTCTTGAATGCTTTCTCAAAAGAGGAATCTGTTCCTCTACTCAGTCTGTGTTCATGAGACATAAGAGAAGCACTCAGTTCATCTACTGTGAACTGTGAGAGATCCTTTGTTTCTTCTATTGCTACCACAATAGCTTCAAACCTTGAGGGTAAACTTCTCAAGATCTTCTCTACAATCCTTCTTTCTTCAAGAATCTCACCATGAGATCTTATCTGGGTTATCAACCCAATAACCTGAGTGAAGAATGAATCTATTGTATCAGATTCCTTCATGCTGAGTGTTTCAAAGTCTCTCCTCAACATCTGCAACTTTGCAGTCTTCACCTTCTCCATGCCTTGATAAGCAGTTTTGAGAATATCCCATGCCTCCTTGGATTTTGTTAATGCTGCAATCCATGGAAAAACACTTTCATGTACTGATTAGAAGAGAAAAAAGAGGGCTTTGGCATCCTTCTTCCTATCGCTCTTCAACTCGTCTCTTTTTGCTACTGTTAAAGCAACCAATGCTGTTGCATCTGCAGGTTCAGCATAGCCAGTTTCAACCAGCTCCCATATTCCTTGAGAAGCAAACAACGCTTTCATTGTTATGGACCAATAACTGTGATTTTTCCCATTAAACTGTGGCAGTTGGGAATTTGTCAAACCAATTCCAGCATCTGCCATCTTAACCTGTATAAGTAAAGAAGAGATACTGACTGTATAATTAAAAATAAGCAAAAAACTTTCTCTGCTGGAGAAAATCTGCTCAATAAGCTTCTTACAGCTCCTACAATGAAAAACAAACTCTGTTTTTGACTCACTGAGTGCCTAGACCAGCTCTGATACCATGTTGGAAATTTCTGATAATTTCGAACAAAACAAAGGAAGCAAAGTTCCTCAACTCAACACAAAGAAATGAGAGAAATCTGGACAAAGAAGATATGGAGAAAAGCTCTGTTTTTATTAACCATAAAAATGACAATAAAAATTACAAACTTCTTCAGAACTACAGTTTTGGAATAACTAAAAACTCCATACTCTGTTTTTTAACACAGATTCGTGTTTCAGCATCTAGCAGACATATGCTGAAAAACCAGTTTCAGCCACACAGTCTGTTGCTGAAACACACAGACAGTTGCTGAAACAACCTATAGAATGCATTGCTGCTCCAAAACACAGCGACTCTGTTTTCTTGTTGTTTTCTCTGCTCTGCCTTCTTCTCTGTCTTTTTCTATTTCTCAAACTCTCTAACATTCTTCTAACATAAAAAGGAACTGTTGTTCATTACATTTATATGTTAAAAACATATTTGACTTTAAACAATAAGATAATAAAAATATCTTCTAAAGCTTATCTGCATATTGAATGCAGCAAGCGGTGATGCCTTTTGAAGAAATGAAGTCGGCTTTTGCAAGGGAATTTAATTCTGAAAATTTAATGCACAGTAATGTGCAAAATATCAAGCATGACTTTGAGGCATCCAACAGTCTGGAATATCTACAGCAAATTGGATTTTTGTTCAGTTGTTTATGTTGCAGTTGGAATTAAATTCCAACAAGGAACAAACCCTCCTAAGGAAATACATTTATATATATTACCAGGAATGAAAACTACTATCTATTTTTCATTCCTTATTGCCATGAACATTTAACTTGGTTCTTAATTGCATTCTACACATAGATGTTTAGAATAATTGCATAACATGTATTTGTAATTTAGTGCTATTATCTTCCCTGTACACCATCAATTTCTGTAACATTTTATGTTCAAATATCATCTCATACTGCAAATTCTACTGTGCAACTAAGAGAAAAAAAAACTATTATCACTTATCTGAGTCTTTAATAATCCCACCACAAGATTTCTAGAAAGTATAAAGCTTTACCCATTCAAGAGATCAGTCATTCACTGCATCTTACCCGTGAGTTAGTCACTTCACTAGGTTAGAATCATATTAACTAGTAATTACTAGACATAGTCTTTCATAGAAGGAATCCCACTGGTCATCTAGTCACTTCACCAGGTTAGAATCATATTAGCTAGTAATTACTAGACATAGTCTTTCATAGAAGGAATCACTTCACCACGTTAGAATCATATTAGCTAGTAATTACTAGACATAGTCTTTCATAGAAGGAATCCCACTGGTCATCCAGCTTCATGATTCCATCCTTCAGTCTTTGCAACAGTTTTCCTCTTTTCTCTCACCTTCAACCTCGCTCCTCTTACTATACAGGGTCCCCAGGAAAAGAGTTTGTTGCTTCTTTATTTTGTCAAAGACAGTACTGGGTAGTAACTACCCATTGCAACGGTTTTTCTAACTATTCACATGTGACTTCTCTTAGCAAAATATTTTCTACAGAATCACATAGTTAACTCATTCCAGCATATTAACAATTATTAACTTTTATTTAATATCTAGTTCAGTGCCTACATAAAAGAAAAAACATGCAGTAATAGATATTTACATGTCTTACCAGGGGGAATTACATCTTCCCCCTCTCAAGCAAACACCATCACAATGTTTTCTAACCTTCAAACAAACTCGGTTAAATGCTTTTCATATCTTTCTCATCTTCCCAGGTGGTCTCTTCAAGGCCAAAATGTTTCCATTGAATCTTAACCTAGATTATAACTTGCTTATGAAGTGTTACTTCTCTCCAGTGTAAGATACACAGAGGTTTGATCAGAAACTTTTCGTTTGGTTCGACCTGTATGCCACATCGGATTAAAATTGCTAATTTTACATTATGTACATTCTTAACTAATAAAGAAGAAAAAAAATATGTTGACACAGCTTATTCATTAGTACCTGAATATATTTCCAGCCAATATTGTGTCTAGGGTCATATATATTTTTCTTAAGAAAAGAAACATGGAATACATTGTGAACCCGAATATGGCTACTCTTTGCCAACTGATACATTATTGGTCCCATCCAGGCAAGGATCTAGAAGGGCCAACAAAATTGAGGGGCGATTTTTGTACAACTTCCCCATTGTGAGGTACTCTTCTTTTGATTAACCTAAACATTAGCATGGTCCCCAACCTGGAACTCTTGATAACTACCCTTTTTATCCACGTAAGTTTTTTTCCTGTCTTGGACTACTTTTAAATTCCATATTATTTTTTAATTGGTGATCTCCATTTCTTATAACATCCTGTGTCCTAGCATTAGTTTATCTTTTGGTCCCCACTAGTTAACGAGTGTCTTGCATCTGCCTCCATATAATACTTCAAAGGGGCTCATTTTAAGAGATTCTTGATAGCTATTGTTGTGAGAAAATTCTACAATATGGAGGTAATCTTCCCACATGCTAGGCTGTTGCATAACGTACATTCGTAAAATATCTTCCAAGACTTGATTCACCCTCTCTGTTTGGCCATCTTTCTTGGGGTGATACGCAGTGCTGAAATTTATTTCTATCCCTAACCCTGTGAAGAAAGCCTTCCTGAACGCAGAGGTGAATTTCACATCTCTATCTGATATCACTACCTTAGGTATGCCATGTCATCTGAAGATTTCATGCATTAAAATATCAACAATTTGGACTATTTTATAAGTGGATTGTACTAGTATAAAGTGTGAAGTTTTACTCAACTTATCAACTACTACCATTATAAAGTCATTGTGCCTTTTTTATTTGGGTAGGCCAATGATAAAATCTAGCATGATAACTTCCCACTTCCACTCAAGTATGGGAAAGGGATGTAATAATCTAGCAAGATGTTGATGTTCCACTTTTATCTATTGGCATTCAAGACATTTTGTCAAATATATCACCACTTCCTTTTTCGTACCTAACCAAAATAAATCTTTCCTTAAGGCTCTTCTCATAATCCAAGCATGTCTATGCAGATGAGTGTCTAGGCATTGGAATGAACTAATAATATTAAAATTATGAACCATTAAGTAACTGTATGCTTTTAATATTATTTGAGGTTGTTTCTTTCCAACAATAATTTTTTATTTTTATTTTATAATTATTTATATTTGGGTATTTATTTTTCATTGGTTTGACATTATGTATTTATATTGTAACCCAAAAATAATTTTCAATAATTGTTTTGAGTATCACTACAAAGAAGTTGGTATATTGTGATTTTATGTTTGGTTCAAAATTTTATACCTATAATAATTGGACTTATACATTGTTTCTAAGTGATTTAACTTATATTACTAACCTAATTTTTATAATATATTAATTATATGATAATTTGTTTAACTTTTCATATCTATAATGTTATTAATAATATAATTCATTTCTAGAACATTAAACTTTTAAGAATTATAAGTGTAATTTTATTATAAGTTATATGAAATATAAATTTAATAATATAATAAGTTATTTAACAAGAGCCACATGGTGCCAATGTGCTAAAAGGAAAGAGCAGTGACATTGCTACCACATGGCTCTTGTTGTATACAGGGGTGGATATTATGTTTTAACATGCAACGACCAAAGAAATAATTTCACATCGCAATAAGATAATCAACTATTTAGAAGTGAGAAATAGCATGTTGCGATAGAGAGCATAATTTGACAAATCAATATCCCATATTGATTGGAAGTGACAAATAGAATGTTTACATGGAGGGTATGAATGTACAAAATATTAATTAGAAATATATAAGAACATCTTTATATTTATATCAAATATTGCTATAATAATATATGAATGAGGTTCTAAGAGAAAAAATCATCATAATGACATAATTAACCTAATTTTGATTATTTTATTGTACCAATAATCTCATTCTATCATCATTATCCTATATCTTTGTTGCATGACTAACCTTATGTTCTCTAGCTAATATTGATATCTATGAAAAATAATTCTATGGAGAGTGTGGCCGGAAGTAAATTTTTAGAAATGAAACCTTATTCATGTATATTTAACTAATATTATCTATTGGTCAAGGGTTTTGGGAAAAGCTTTGAATTTTGATATAGGGACTTACATTAATTACTTGCACTAGTTTCACGATCTATAGGCCAGCATGTTGTGCTTTACTCACACAGATGTTAGTTGACCATCATTTTTATCCATTTATAATAACTAAACATAATTTTTTTACTTTAGCAACACCTGCTCAATCACAAAATCACACAAATGCTCGTCGCACATGGGTCACCTGGTTGCGACCGTATCGTGTTTTCAGTTATGTACCCCCCTGTTGGGTGCCTGACTCACCCAAAGGTGATGACGCCGATTCGGGGTCCTGACATCCTCCCCCACCATGATTCATTTTCGTCCTCAACAATCCTATCGACCGCGTCAACCCATCATTAAAATCAACAATCTCCTTCTTCCATGTCCACAGTGAGTACTGCATTTCCCAACCACTCTCCTCCGATGTGTCCTTCCATCGAATGAAGAAATCCCTCCATGCAATAATCCCAACACCTATAGTCCTAAGATCCAAGATCTTATCCAAAATCAAGTGTGGTCTATCCACAATCATGGATGGTCCTCTTGGTGGTGTTTTCATCTCAAGATTATATGCATAAAGTCTGCATGCCTTGAGTTGACTCATATGAAACACAAGATCTTTCGAACGCATGTGGTTCGGAAGCTCCAACTCATACGATACTTACCCAACTTGCTTCTTCACTCGATATGGTCCTTGATACATCCTCGTCAAAGATCTTGCAGTCCCTTTTGGTGGCTGAAACTGATCTCTGGAGATCCTTAGAAAAACCATATTCCCAACATCGAAATGTGCATCTTGTCTATCCTTATTTTCACATTTCTTCATTCTCCTTACAACATCATGCAAGTGCACCCATGCTAACTCCAAAGACTCCTCCCATGTTGTAAAGAATTTCTTCGCATGTGGACTCCCCAAAAAGCTCTTCGGTAGCACAATGTGTGGAGAAACTAGCATATGTCAATTAACCAACTCAAACGGACTATACCAGGTTGCATAACTATTATGCATATTGTAGCTAAACTGGGCCACGTCCAAGAGTTTAGGCCAATTCTTCTAATCATACCTCACAAAATGTCTCAAATAGTCCTCCAATAGTTCATTAATCCGTTAAATGTGTCCATATGTATGTGGATGGTAACTCAAACTCTAAAGCAACTATGTCCTGACCAACATGAACAAAGTGGTCCAAAACCTTCCTATAAATCATGGATCTTGGTCAAACACAACACTCAATGGAATTCCTAAATACTTCCCAACGTTCCTAAAGAATAACTCAGCAGTATTCTCTGCTCCACATGGTATCTTCATCGAAATGAAGATGACATAATTTGAAAAATGATCGATAACGACCATAATCCTGTATACCCCTGAACCTACGGTAACTAAGTGATGAAGTCCATTAAAACACTCATCCATGTCTCTTTGGAATTGGTAAATGTTGTAACAATCCTCCTTGTCTCTAGTTATCTGATTTGTCCTATTGACAAATGATTCATGTATGTACATACTCCTCTACATCCTCCCTCATCTTCTCCCAAAAGTACCCTCTCTCCAACAATGCCAAAGAATGACGCCGCCTAGGGTGGCCAACCCATGGAGAACCATGACACTCCTTCAAGAGGTGCCTCCTAATCCCAGATGAATTTGGAATGTAAAGATGGTTCCCATAGAACAAGATTATATCTCGTAGGAAAAACTTGTGAGTCTTCCCTTCCTTCACTTGCTTCAGAATTCTCTTCACCTGAATATCAATCTCCATACTAGCTCAAAGTCTTCTCCACACCTCATTGGTCATCTTTACTCGACTACTACTATGCTTAGCCTAGTCTTCTCTCTCCTCAAGTGTAGCTAATTGTTCCTTCCTACTGAGAGCATCTGCAACTGCATTGTTCTCCAGTGTATACTCAATAGTGATGTTGAATTATGTTAAGAAGTCCTACCAATGAGTCTGCTTTGCTGACAACTTTGATTGGGATGAAAAATAAATCGTTGCAATGTTGTCAGTATTTACAAAAAAATGCTTCTCAATCAAGTAATGCCTCCATACCTATAAATAGTGGATGATCATAGCCATCTCCTTCTCATGAACTGGATACCGTCACTCTCTATCTGCAACTTTCGACTCTCAAATGTTACTCGATTCCCGTCCTACAATAGTACTCATATCACAAATTTTGAAGCATCAATTTGCACCTCAAATGGTCTTTTGAAATTAGGTAGCCTCACTATCGGTGTTGTAACCATCCTCTTCTCCAAATATTCAAATGATGCTCGACACTTCTCCATCCAATTCCATTGTGTGTCCTTCTTCAGAAGGTCTATCAATTTTGTAGTTACCTTGGAGTACCCCTCTACAAACTTCCATTGATAGTTGGTCATCTCGAAGAATACCCTCATATCATGGACATTATTCGGTTTGGCCCAATCCTCAATCGCCTTTATCTTGCTTGGCTCCATCCATCTGTGACCTTGACCCACTATGTGTCCAAGGAACAGAATCTCAGTCTCGAAAAACATACACTTTGACTTCTTCAAGTACAATGTATTTTTCTTCACTGCCTCAAATACCAAAGCTATGTGCTTCTTATGATCCTCCATGTTATCACTGAATATCATGATGACATCCAATTATACTACCACAAACGAATCCAAATATGTACGCAAAACATCATTCATTAAAGTGCAAAACATAGTAGGAGCATTGCACAACCCAAATGGCATGACAAGGAACATAACTATGGGGAAACTTTGTTTAAGGGACTTCCCCCTCCCATGCTATAATATAAAGAAGTTGAAATTTGTAAATATGTACAAGTGTATGATTGATGTTGTTGTTGTTTACTATTGTTTACGTTCATTGTGTGTTGTTGAATTGTTGTAGTGAATGAACTGTTTGATGAATTGTTGAATAAATAATTAAAGAGTTATCAAAATAAAGATAAGAAGAGCTATTGTGTTGGAACCATTCTCAAAACATTCCACAAAATTGATAATGTTTTCGTGAAGGAACGCATAGTTGAGATATAGTTTAGGAGAAAGTAGTTGAGTGCCTTGATGTGAAACCTCACTGGTTCGCACACCCTCAGGGGTTTAGGTGTTGACCATAGCATGAGGCTGTGATAGCATAAAACTCAACCAATTGAGCTAACCCTTAAACCTTAATTAATATTTAATGATTATAAATTAATTATTTAACATTAATTATTTTAAATTATAATGATAATGTTATTTGATCAATAATAATATGATTAACCAATCATATATTATAGTATAAGATATATAATAACTGAACATATTAAACATTAACAAAAAAATAAAAATAAAAATAAAAATTATTTAAATTTTAATAAATAATTTTAAATGATTAAATATAAAAAACAAATTATTACAAATTAAACAACTGTTTTAAATTTTATTGTTAAATTATTTTCAAAAGTAAATAATTCATTTTTTTTAATATATATATATATATTCAAAATGTATTTAAAAGATACATTGTTTTTTCCTTTTTTAAATTTCAAAAAAACATTGTTGAGTAATTTAACATACACATAATCGCACATAGCTCTTATACTGAGCTGTATAACACATCTCGGCATACCTAGACCCAATTACTCTAAGCATGGAGGATAGGTCGTGTTTCCCAATAGCACCTGCAATGACACGTGATAAAGAAGATGCTGTCATTTACAAAGGACAACAAATTATCGTCCAGTGGAACAAATCCAGAGCTAGGGAAATGATGACAGAGAATATAAACATTTTGATATCTCTACGGTGTAGGATCTGCTCTCTACGACGAGAAGAAGAGAGTGTTTAACTAAAATACCAACTGGACTATCACAAGATATACCACAGTAATATAGCTGAGAATGATTACAGCTTAAATCCAACTCTTCCTTATAAAGAACTGGATGAATGACTTGAATAGAGGATAACTGCCCCCGAGACCCAAGTCTTTTCAAAATGCAACTTGAAAGAAACTCAGAGATTGATTGAGGGTTTACTATCGGAATGATCGGAAGGGGTTGAACTAAGCCTATCTGTAGGGTTGCCACTCAATGCTATAGGTCTTACTAACCCACTGCCTCTCTCTGCCTATCTATGGGATTGCCCGTTTGTGTTATCACGTTATAAAGACTTACCTTCCATAATGCGCTTTGGCCTTGGGTGAAATAGAAAACGCAATTTCCGGGGGTGCTCTCTTTGCTTCTTATTCTGACACGCTGGCCGAAGAAATGAAACAGACTTCTTATCGCTTTCAAAACCACATTAGTGCACTATCGTTTTGTTCTAATTAGTGTGCCCCCTTCCTCCCTACACCACTCCCTTTTTGATTTGATGTTCTAGACCCTTATGCTACCTTCCTTGCTTCACGAGCAAACAACCAACCATACAGTCATCGACTTACAGCGCTTCGAGCATCCAATACAACCATCTCCAATATATTTAAACAAAGAATGGGGTTCACTATTGTCTTTACGTTTTTCTATTGTAAGATTACCATGTTGTGTTATGAAGTATTTTACAGTTTACTTGAACAGTTGAGTGTGAGATGTGAGATATTTGATATTTTTAAATTTAATTTTTATTATATTGTAATTTTGTTTTTTAAGGTGGATGGGGAACATTAGATGATGGATAAGATGTGAAATATTTTTTAAATTCATAAAGAAACATATAATATTAAAATATATAATTTATAAATAATATTTATAAATTAATATCTATTTACTATATAAATTAAAATAATGATTGTATAACTATTTTTAAATTTAATTAATAAGCTGATAAAAATTTAATATTTACAATGTAACAAATTTTAATCTTAAATATTTATGATGAATATTATTAATTTCTAAATAGGTTTTTTTACAATACCATGGGTCAATACCGAGAAGAAAAAGATAGGGAGAGGGAAAAAAATCATAATACTATGGGTCAATACCATGGTTTATCAATTCCATGGGCTATCTATGCTTTTGATTATTATGTTATGGATCTACCATTTTAATTATTTTGTTACAATACCATGGGCCAATATCATGGCTTATCAATACCACATACCCAAAAAACCATAACTTATTTCAAAATCAAAATATTTTACAAATATTTTGTTTTAATTTAATTTTATAACACTTGTTAATTAAATTTAAAAGAAAAAAGGTTATAATTACTTTTGAGGTATATCTTAACGCTCCATCTTCACAAGTACTAAAAATATTCCCATAGAGATTAACAATGATAGAGGAAAGATAATGACTGATTCTTTTAAGTTTTTATTAATGTATTTTCTTTAACATGATTGATCCAAAATATAAGTTTCATATTTTACAACCAATTATATATTTTTTAATTTAGATACTTTCTTAAATACAATACAATAAGATCTTATTTAAGAGAGAGAGAGAGTTAGATGGAGGGGGAATGGAGATTGGGAGAGAGACACAAAGGTGGGAGAGACAGGGAGAGAGAGGAAGGAAGAAAGAGAGGAGGGTGGAGAGAGGAGGAGAGAGGGAGAGAGAGAGATGTATTTGTAGGGGGAAAGAGAGGGAGGGAAGAACAAATACATTGTGAGATAGAGGTGGAGAGAGGGAGTGATAAGGGAGAGAGGAGACGAGGAAAGGGAGAGAAAAGGAGAGGATAGAGATAGGGAAAGAAGGGGAAGAGAGAGATAGGGAAGCATAGATATGGAGGGGGGGTAGAGGGAAGTGAAAGGGGGAGAGTGAGAAGGGGTGAAAGGCAGAGATAGTAATAGAGTTGGAGGGTGGAGAGAGAGAGTGTGTGTGATGGGGGGAAGATAGAGAAAGGTGGGAGAGAAAGGGAGAGAGAGGAAAGAAGAAAGAGGGGACTTGAGAGAGACAAGAGAGGGATGGAGCTGGAAGGGTGGGAAGGGATGGCTTGATAAGGGAGATATGAAGATGTAATGAGGGAGAGAGGAGAAGAGGGATGAGAGAGAAAAGGAGAGTATATAGATAGAGAAAGAAGGGGAAGAGAGAGACAGAGAGATAGAGATATGGAGGGGGGAGAGACGGGGAGAGCGAGAGGGAGAGAGAGGGATATAGTGATAGTGTTGGAGTGTGGAGAAAGAGTGTGTGTGTGATGGGGGGAGAGACAAAGGGAGGTGGGAGAGAAAGGGAGAGGGGAGAGAGAGATGGAGTTGGAAGTGGAAGAAATACATAGAGAGAAAAAGGTGGACAGGGGGAGGGAGTGACAAGGGAGAGATGGCGAGACGATAATAGAGAGAGAGAGAGAGAGACAAGGGGAAGAGAGAGAGAGAGGAGGGGAAGAGAGAGAGGGAGAGGAAGAGGGAGGGAGAGAGATATATACATATGGAGAGAGATTACATGTTTTTGGGGTGAGAAGGAGAGACAAGCGGAGATAGAGATACAGATGGAGGGGGGAGAGCAGGCAAAAGAGAGAGGCAAAGAGAGGGAGGGAGGAAGAGAGATATATATGGAGAGAGGGATGGACAGGAAGGAGGGAGAGATAGATAGATAGATAGATATGGAGAGAGAGTGTGTATGTTTGTGTATTCAAGTCTCTCTCAACTCAGTAAACTGAGGTAACTAAGCAAAGTTAAAGCTAAATTGACCAAATTAATATTAGACATATTTAGCATATTTAAAATTATCAAAATAATTATATGTTCAACAAATTTTGTATGACTTTACACTACTGAAACCATCCTAGATCCATCTTAAGCCCGAATCTATCAAATACCCAGAGGCATCAAATAACCTTTCCTCAAATTTTGCACTCAAAAAAGAAGATTTGCACGTAGGGAAATTTGATCCCTCTCGGTGCTTAATAAATCTTGAGTTAAGATAAATCTAAGCTGATTACTATGCAGCAAACATATTAATAACCTGGCAATACTATTCGTCTTCCTAATTTAGATGAAATCCAAGTGCTTGTTGTCAAAATGAGATGCTTGAATTAATCAAATTAAAAACTCACTGGTCAGATCAACAAAGAAGAGTTTGAACCAAGAGAGTCTGGCTCTACAGAATGCTCTACATTCTCAATAAACATCAAACATTATATAGCACACATAGCTATAGGGAAGTTAGAACTATACCCTAAGAAATAGAAACTAATTCCTATCCTAAGGTCTCATGAACCAAATCACACTATTATAGGATTCTCCATTATCTTCAACACTCCCCCTTAGGGAGAAGGGGTTCACAAATATGCCTAACATCACCCTAAACATTTCAAACTTAATTTTTCCAAGAGGCTTAGTGAAAATTTCTACAACATTATCACATGTTTCACAATATACAAGATGGATTTCCTTTGATTGAACTTTCTCCCTGACAAAGTGGAATTGTGTATCAATGTGTTTAGTGTTCTTTTGAAACACCGGATTATTAGCAAATTCGATTGAACTCTGGTTGTCACATCAGATTTTTGTTGCATCTTTCTGTTCTTCCCCGACATCCTAGAGAAGTCTCCGCAACCAAACTACCTCACATGTTGCTGCACACATAGCTTGATACTCTGCTTCTGCCGAAGACAGGGAAAATGTGTTCTGTTTCTTACTACTCCTTGTGATGACCCTGAATCTAATGTTGAATGCATAGCCTGTTATGGATCTGTGGTTGTCTACATTTCCAGCCCAGTCGGAATCTGTAAATCCTATCAATCTAACATTAGAAGAATCAGTATAAATAATACCATAGTCTATAGTTCCTTGTAGGTACCTTAAGACACCTTTTTTTGCATTCCAATGACTATCAAGTGGTTTGGACATGTATTGACTTCGCACACTGACTGCATAAGCCAAATCTGGTCTAGTAGTGGTCAGGTAGATTAAGCTCCCAACTAGTTGTCTATAAAGTGTCGCATCTACCTCTTTAGAGCCATCCTCACTCTGAAGTTTAATGTTCTGTTGTAGTGGTATTGTTGTAGCCTTACACTGATCCATCCTTAATCTTTCTAGTAGACCTCTGACATACTTACCTTGGGATAGAAAAGTTTGTCCTAAATCTCTCCAGATCTCAAGACCCAAACAGTGTCTTAATTCACCAGGGTATTTCATTTCAAACACCTGTGACATTTTTTTCTTGATTTCTTTGATTAGAGAAATAGCATCACCTGTAATAATTAAATCATCTACATACAAATAAATCAACACTATGCCCCCCTTTTCATCTTTCATGGTATATAGATTAGGGTCATTTTTACTTCTGTTGTAACCAAGTTGCAAAAAAAATGAATCAATCTTTCATACCAAGACCCGGGTCCTTGTTTTAGTCCATATAGATATTTCTTTAATCTACAGACTAAATGTTCTTTCCCTTCTTGGACAAACCCCTCAGGTTTCTCTAGATAAAGCTCTTCTATCAATTCCCCATTTAAAAATGCAAATTTTACATCTAGTTCGTGAATCATCCAATGTTTCTTAGTAGCTAAAGCAATCAACATTCTGATAGTGTTTAGTTTAGCTACGGGGATAAAGGTTTCTTCATAATCAATGCCTTATTTTTGTCAATACCCCTTTTCTACCAATATAGCTTTTAATTTATCTATGGTTCCATCTGCATTTATCTTAGGTTTATACAACCATTTACAACCTATGTTTTGTTTCACTTTAGGAAGTTCGACCAACTCCCAAGTGTTGGTTCTGACTATAGATTCACATTCCTATTCCATAGTTGCTTTCCATTCACTACATTCATTTTCTTCCCTATAGATAGAAGGTTCAACAACATTCATCATACTAGTTATAAAATCATTTTCCCTATATCTTGCTCGCAACTGAGCTTTCCTACCTAATCTCCTGAGTGGTGGGGTAGCTTCAAACCTTGTCTAATAATCATTTTCAGGACTTGGTTTGACTGCTACATCATCTTCTTTCCCTTCCTATTGTTTCTCATTGTTGTCACCTGATTCATCACTTCCTTCTTCCGCCAGCAAGGGTACATGCTATTCTTCCTTAGCACTCTCATGGATTCCATCGCTAACCTGCTCATGAAACGCTACATCTCTACTCGCAAACACTTTATGAGTAGAGGGATTAAACAGTTTTTAAGACTTAAATTCTGTACAATAGCCAAAAAAAATTACATTTGATGGCCTTTGAGTCAAGTTTCTTTCTATATTCCTTTGGGATATGAGCAAAAGCTTTGCTGCTAAAAACTATCAAATGCTTAACTGTAGGGTTATAACCAAATAAAGCTTCAAAAGGAGTTCTAAAATATAAACTTCTTGTTGCACTCCTATTCTTTAAATATACTGCAATATTAATCGCTTTAGCTCGAAAGACGTTAGAAAGATTCTTACCCTTCAACATACTGCGAGCACACTCCATAAGGGTTCTGTTCGTCCTCTCTGCAACCTCGTTTTGTTGAGGAGTGTGGGGTACTGTAAACTACTATTGTATCCCATTATCTTTGAAGTATTTGAGTACAGAATCTTTCTTGTACTCACCCCCTTGATCCAAGCGAAGAATCCTGATGCATTTACCTATTTGTTTTTCAACCATACTTCTCAACTCCTTGAAGTATTCAAAAGTGTTTCTCTTCTTCCTGGGGAAATACACCCAAGTAAATCTAGTACATTCATCAATAAACAATAAAAAATAGTATGCACTGCCTAATGATCTTGTCTGCATAGGCCCGCATATGTCTGTGTGTACCAACTCAAGTATATCTCTCTTCTTTCTATCAGGATTCATAGGAAATTCATCTTTGTGCAACTTTCCTAGTGCACGTGCATCATAATCAATATGAACAGATTTTAGAACAGGAAGACCTTCGACCATACCTTTTTTCTGTGAAAGCAGCAAATCATTGAAGTTAATATGGCTGAGCCTCTGGTGCCATAAGTCCACTATAGTCATGGCAGATGATGCCAAAGCCTGATGTGGTACGCTTTTGACATTTAACTTGTACAATCCTCCCACAGGAATACCTGATGCAATAGGCTTCGTAGAATCCAACAGGTCTTTAATGACACAATATGATTTATAAAATTCTACCTTGAGGTTCTGATCAGTCATAGTAGAAACAAAGATTAGATTCTTTTCGATCCCGGGTACATACATAACATTATGGATATGTCTAGTATTTCCATCAAGCAAAACAACAGGAATATTACCATAACTTTTGATTTGGTACCCTCTATCATTGCCAAGATAGATGTTTACTCCACTGCTGGTCTCTTTGAAGTCTTCAAACCACTATCTATTCCTTGTCATGTGGATGGATGCACCTAAGTCGACAAACCAGGTATTTGTTTCATCCTTCTTAGCGAAAAGTGCAGAGTCAAATATGAACAGTTTGATGTTTTGACTCTGTTCCTCATTAGAAAAATGACCTGCATGCTACTTATGTTTTTTCTTAACTTTGCCAAACTTATTTTTCACACAATATCGGGCTATATGGTCGATTCTATGACACTAAAAACATTTGGTCCTAGAGTCATTTCTATTGAAATACGTACCTTGAGGTGAGGGTGTCTTTCTTTGTGGGGTTGTGTTGCTCTTCTGTGCTACATTTGGCTTTCCTCTAAAGGGCTTCTTCTTTGCCATTAAGGCCAGATGTGAACTCTGGGGTTTATGAGTTAGTCTTCTCTCCTCCTCTTACATGAGGATCCCTATCAATTCTTCAAAGAGGGGGGCTTTTTCTCTTGCATTCAATCCAGTGATGAACATCTGATACTCATTAGTCATACCTTTCATGCTAATCGTGACCAGATCTATATCTGACATAGCTTCAGAGATATCTCCCAGCTTGTTCTTGAGCTCCTTGATCCACGAAATGAATTTTACAACTGTCTCTTTTTCTTCTATCTTGATGGAGAGAATCTTCCTCTTTAAGAACAACAGTCGATTGGTGTTCTTGACCTCATAGAGATCCTTGAGTGTCTTCCAGATCTTTGGTGCAATCTTGCAATCATGGATATGGGGGATAATGAAATCTTTGACTAACAATTTCAGGAGCATTCTCACCTTAGTCTCAGTCTCTCGCTTGTCCTAGTCTTGGATTGTTGTTGTTGTTCCTCCTGCAATGAGGTTTGGCTTCTCCTCATCATTGTTTACAATCGTCTATGCATTGTGTTCTTCAAGCAAGGTTTGCAGTCTGAATTTCCAACCAAAGTAGTTGGATCCATCCAGCTTGTTGTTTTCATTGAGGTAAGCTTCTTCTACTTGATTATTCATCTTGAATCAATAAAAACTTCAACCTCAATAATTAAAAAAAAAACAACCCCAATTTTCTAAAAAACAAGTGCCAAGTGACAGATCCACAACAAAAGCTAAGCCCAGATCCAAGACACAAAGAGCCCAAATCTCCCTTCTTTTCAAAAAAAAATATGCCCCTCCTTTTTTTTTAATTAAAGAACTAAAAGACTTAAATTCTTTAATAAAAAAAACCAATTTCAATAACCGGCCCCCTCCTTCTCTACAATTACAATTTTAAAAAATATGCCCCTCCTTTTAAAACAAAATCCCTCTATTGCTTTAATGGGAAAACTTGAATTCTTTAAGAATTAAAATTAAAAAAAATGGCCCTCCTTTTAGAACTGAATTCTAATTACTCCATGCACACCGACATCTGTGACTCTTTCAAGGAACGCTTGCCTATGACTACTTACGAAGATCTGCAGCCTAAGATTCTTCGCATAGCCAACTACGATACGTCTCCCATTCTTTCTACTTACCTCATCTCTGAATCTCTCACAGGCTCTGGAACATCAGCTCGAGAACGAAATATTATGCCCACTATTCATGAAGAATTGAAGCAGAGAACGTTGCTTTACAACCTTCTAATCCCTGTCAGCACGGTGCCTCCATGTAGCTCACACTTGCCAAGACGCATCTACTGGCCATGCTGCCTCCATGCAGTTCTCTTGTTCCACGACCTCCACGCCTCAATCATGCGATCTCCTTCCTCCTCGACAAACCGCAGCGACCTCGGCCTCAGGAGCAGATCTTGCCTCCTCGGTGGATCACACACGTCTTTCCTTTGCTGAGCTTGCCTTGCCTCCTCAATGGATCATTGAAGACTACCAACACATTGCCTTCTCCACGCAGCTACAATCTCTTCTGCGCCAATCGACCACTGCATTTCCTCTACTCATCCAGACAACTGAAAAAATTGTGGCCTTCTCCAACGACAGCACAAAACAATACACGCAACATGCAAAAAAACAACACAGCGTTTTTTCGCTCACAGGATTGGCGCACTTTTCCTCCAAGCCCTTGTGCTAATTGGAAATAAAAAATCACCTAAGTTTAACAGTGAATCGGCGCAAATTTCTCCTTAAAATCTGTGCTGATTCTGCCTCAGTTGCGCCGGCCTCTCTTCATTTAGGTATAGGTTTCTTCAACCTTTAAGTTCTAATACCATGTCAAAATGAGATGCTTGAATTAATAAAATAAAAAACTCATTGGTCAGCTCTACAAAGGAGAATCTTAACAAGGAGAGTCTAGCTTTAGAGAATGCTCTACATTCTCAATAAACATCGAACATTGTATAGCACACATAGCTATAAGGAAGTTAAAACCATACCCTAAGAAATAGAAACTAATTCCTATTTTAAAATCTCGTGAACCAACTCACACTATTATAAGATTCTCCATTATCTTCTAACACCTGCTTGCTACACTTTTGTACTAGTTATAGAAGAAACTAAGGTGAATCTGGATGACATACATTATCTCTGATGTATAATCTCGTTGGGTGGGTGGCCACGGGAAATTCTGGATCATATACATTATCTCTGATGTATTATCTTGTTAAGTGCATGGCCACAGTGCTGTCGGCAGTTGAATAATGGAGAAAATGGGGCCCAATCGCAATGCGTTTAGATGAAAATAAAAGAATGAATTAGTACTGGTTTGCGACCTCGTAATTAAAAATTATTATTATATAGAACGAATGAATCACAAATATTATCTTTAAAACGAAAGCTTTATTTTTGTGGTGTTTTTCAGTGGAAAAATTTATACAGTAACCTATTAAAACAATATATATCTGGAGTAATGATTCTACTCTATTTTTTATAATATTTTATGGAAATTGAATATGAGTTAATGTATTAAGGATGGATGATTCTAATTAATTTTTCACAATTTTTTTTTTTAATTGGAAATATGATATTGACCAATTATACAAAACTTCAACCTCCTAGAGATTTAATCCTGAGTATCTGTTAGAAGACACTCATCAAACGAGATTCACAAAATTTTATTATGGTGGCTCAAAAACTTATACTAAGTTCTGATAATGTGCCCTTGTTTTTATTGCATTTTTTCTTTCGTATGATAATGAATAATTGTGAATTATCATTTTATATTTGAAAAATTCGTACAAGATAAAGCCAGGATCATTATAATTTATAAAAAATCGATAATGATTAACATTTATTATAAAAAAAGTATAGAAAAGGGAATAAAAGAATAAGAAATAGAAAATTTGATAATATGATTAATAAATGTGATTTTTTATTATATAAATGGTATTAAAAATATTAATATATGGGTTTGGAGTAGGTATATTTTGAGTGTTTTTGGCGGGCAGGGTAATTTTTTTTAATAATAATGAGTTAATTTTCATTTATAGACAATGACTGAAAATGAGGATAATTTTGCATTCACTAATAACATAACAGTTAAAAATAGTTGTTCTGAACCATGGTTGTCTAAGATTTCCTCATCAAAATCTAACATTTTTTTTCAAAAATATGAAACAGATAGTATTTGAAATCTGAACGCTGACTTGTCTAAGGAGGTAACGACAAGTAACGGTTTCGCTCTGATGACGAATTTATCATTGGAAACCCTCCAAGACAAGTCAGCGTTCTTCATATGTTGCTCGCGTTCTTCTCTATGTTGTTGTGAATGAGTTGTACAGCCAGGTTGCAGGCTTCTCCAGAGTTTCGGATAATTGAGGGCACATTCCAGTGCTACGGCCCTCCGGTTTAAAAGCCGTCAATAATAATAATAATAATGTCAGCACTTACAGTGGTTTATTTTTGTTATGCCTTAATAAGTAGTTTATTTTTGTTATGCCTTAATAACTATATATGTTTCATCACCTACTCAGACCGACTTCTTAGCTTATGGTTTCACCCCGGGTGGCTGCCAGCGTACATAATTCCTTTATGGAGTTTGAACTTGCCCTTCACATGTGAAATTATTTCAATTTCACCGACCAGTCTTTGGTTTTATAATTGTATCCACGAACCCACCATTTCATGGCGGACAGGAACCACACCCACCCGCACGGCATGCATTTCTGATCTGTAATTAGTCCTCAAATCTAAAAGGAAAATGGGAATCACCATCTTCAAATTGGATGATTACCACAATTTGTTTAGCTGATGTTTTCTTTTCTCGGATGTTGTTCAATATTATTAAAACAAGGATGGCATGCAGCCGAGGAGTCCCTGCCA
Source organism: Pinus tabuliformis (assembly GCA_031772625.1). Classification (NCBI taxonomy): domain Eukaryota; kingdom Viridiplantae; phylum Streptophyta; class Pinopsida; order Pinales; family Pinaceae; genus Pinus; species Pinus tabuliformis. The sequence continues at coordinate 124,385,441 of CM062805.1, forward strand.
GCGCAGAATGCAAAAAAATGTGACTATATAATGCTAATAAGAAAACACCGCTTGCAACAAGTGGTCGCTACTCAGGAGTAAAGAAGTTTTAACTTACCATCTTCTTCATTTTACATGATTACATGAAATGACAGTGACACGCGAATGGATATCGAGTTGCATAGAAAACCGTCAAAACAACTAGAGATGGGGAATGCTTCCTTCTATTATATTAGAGCGAAACCGTGGTAATATCCAGCAGTATCACGAGAACAATCTGGAGTGGGAACAACAACATTAGAAGCATTATCTAGGTCGAACTTCTGCAATGGAGAATTCTGGTTTATGTTCAAATAAGAGAGTTATACTACTACACTATAACAATATTTTGTATTTAACCAAATATAATTTTGTATTTTTTACTTAACCAAATATAAATCTGGGCAAAATATTGTGCCTGAATGAAGCAGTTGGTTGGCATGGGGCAACTGGTAATAAAGTAGTTCGATGGCAAGGGGCAGCTGGTAGTTGCTAGTTACTGCAGGTTGTCGTAAGCCAGAGCATGAATTACCAAATGCTAAGAGAGCTAAGAGAAGTCCATGTCAAATGATTTCAGTCGCATATACCGAAATACATCACATAGAGCTATTGTAAATCTTTATTTTAAAGATTAATGTAAACATTTTTCCATATCTCATATGCGCTACATTCAATGCTATCAATTAAGGTGGGTAGAGGACCCTCACTGTTGGAAGTACTACACACCTACATGCAAACTCTTAGTTAGAGCATGGGACTACATGTAAGATTCCTTCTGCATGATTTACTCCTTGATTTGATCCTTTGTTAACTCCGCAACTGGTTAGTTCTTCTGCATGATTTACTCTCTGATTTGCTCTTTCTTTATCTCTGCAACTGATTAGTTCTTCTGCATGATTTACTCCCTGATTTGCTCCTTCTTTCACTCCGCAACTGGCTAGTTATCTCCGGAACTTGTTGTAGGTGTTGAGTCTTCTCATTGATCACCACTATGGTGCATTACGTTGGGATCTTCACCAAGTAATGCTATATCATGAGTGTTGTAACCTATTTTCTAACGAATCATTCTTTTGTTCTTTCGATTTCCTTTTAGTGTTTTTGCTCTGCAAAGTTGTGTGTTCAACCTTTACTAGCTAGATTCATCTGTGCAGGTTTTCTAACACATTTACATGGTATCAGAGCCCACAGGTTGCTAGATAAAATGTGCACGAGTACTTTATTTTGCAGGTATTACAGCTTGGAGATCGAAGATTGACAAAAAAATGGAGTTTCCCAAAGCATCGATCCTAACACCGTACAACTATCACGAACGAAAGGACCAAATAGCTCGATACCTTCGTCAATAATGGTTGTACAGGATTACCATGGCTGCAAAAGTGGAACCCACTTCAGCCATAGAGAAATCCAAGTACCTCAACAGTATGGATGAGGCCCATGGATCCTTATGCACGTGCATCTCTCCAGAGTTTCAATTTCATCTATCTGACTGCAATACTCCCAATGAGATTTGGAAAAGGGTTGAAGAACTTTATGGGAAACAAGATGAGATGAAAGGACATCTGCTCGAAGTGGAGCTGCTGTCATTGAATCCACGAGACTATGACAGAATTCAAGACTTATTCACCAAATATAATGATCTGTTGCTGTAACTCAAGGGTTGTGGAATTGACAAATCTAAGGAGGAGAGTCGCCAAATTCTCTCTATTATGTCAAAGCTTGGACCGGAATACTCTGTCTTTGTGTCTACATTTCATTTAGTAAGGCTCGCAATAGGTAAATCCTACACTATGCCTTCTCTTCAAGAGTTCATGGAGTCCCTTACTTTTGAGCAAGATAAACTCATTGGCATGGGGAAAATCAAACCTCCAAAAGCGCATGCTCTTGCTGTGCATGATGGCAGCCACAATAAAAATCATAGATCTGATTCAAATCAGAAAAATTAGCAGCAAAAAGATAAGGGAAAAGCGCATTCCCATCCAAATAAGGAAGGGTACACCAAGCCATTTAATGACTCCTCCGGCTCGAGAAATGAGAAAGGGAAGAAAGGAAACAGATGCACCTACTGTCAAAGAGGATTCCATCCAGAATCCTCTTGCATGAAGAAACAAATTGACCAAATGGCAGAAATCCTTCAGAAACACAACCTTGGGGATCACATCCCTCAAGGTGCCAAGAAGAAAATTGAGGATCCGCCACACGGGAAAGGTAAAAAAATTTCATGCTTTAGTTGTAATTAATTCTTCCCCTGATGCATGGATTATAGATTCTGGTGCATCACATCATATGGCTACTGCAAAGGAAGTCTATTCCTCTTTGGATGCATGCAAAGGACCTCCCATCCTCTTGGGAGATGACTCACCTATTGAGGTCACCAGAAAAGGTAGAGTGGAACTTTTACATGGAAGCTTTGAAGATGTGCTTCATGTTCCAAAACTTTCAGTAAACCTGCTTTCAGTTTATCAGATCACTTATTCTAGCACCGGAGATACAGTGGAATTCACTCCAGATGCAGTGAACATATATGACTTACATAGCAGCTCCAAAATTGCAACCGGTGAAGTAAAAAATGGAGCGAGACTGTATACATTTTCTGAATTTATTGAATCTGAATCCTCCTTATTGCTTACACATGCTGATGATAGTAGTAGGCTTCGACATGAGAGGTTTGCTCACTTAAATTACAGGTATATGCAGCAGCTAAGAAAGCATGAGATGGTGGAAGGCTTGCCAAATATCAGTTTCTCCAATGGAGTTTGTGAAGAGTGTGTCCTTGGAAAACATCCTAGAGAAAATTTTGACATTGGTAAAACTCACAGAGCATCCTCTCCTCTAGATCTGATCCATAGTGATCTCATGGGGCCTTTTCCTCATCCTTCCATCAACAAAGCAAGGTATGTGCTTACATTTATTGATGATTTCTCATGGTATACTTGGGTGTATCTTCTCAGGAACAAATCTGAAGTTTTTGCACACTTTGAAGATTTGAAAGCACTAGTTGAGACACAGTCAGAGAGAAAGATCAAAGTCCTCCATACAAACAATGGGGGGGAATATGTTAACACAGCACCTCAGAACCTTTGCCTTCAGTCCGGCATATAGTTGCAGTACACAGTTCCATACACTCCGCAGTAGAACGGAGTTGCTGAGAGAAAGAACCGATGTGTCAAAGAGATGGCTTCCTACATGTTGCATGCTATGTCACTGCCTCATAAGCTATGGGCTGAAGCACTTAATTGTGCTAACTACATCCAGAACAGATCTCCTCGTAGGTCTGTCAAGGATCAGACCCCCTTTGAGGCTTGGAGCAGCACTAAACCAGAGGTCACCCACTTCCGTGTTTTCGGCTCTCGAGCATGCACCAGGATCCCCTCTGAAAAGAGGAGAGCTCTTGATCCACAGAGCATTGAGTGGATCTTTATTAAATACCATGATGGCGTGAAGGGGTACTGACTCTTGATTTCCTCTACAGACAAGCTCATCATTGAGCGAAGTGTTAAACTTGAGGAAAGTCTCTCACATGCACCTCAATTGCCGCATGCAGACACCTTTTATCTACCTCATGTCCGAGATGATGACTCAGTATGCTCAGATGCAGATACAGAGCATGCAAATGCTGCGGTACAGCATGCAGATGCAGAGACAGAGTCTTCAGATACAAATCCAATGCATGCATATGATGATCCACATCCAAGCCCAAATCGGGCTTCCAGTAGTGAATCAACTTCCCCTATCATAAATCAGAGAACAAGGAGCTTATGTGAGATATATGCACAAGACCACCCAGCTCCTAGAAATGGTCTTGCTGGGGATACTTCTGATCTGCGGAGGACTAGCTCAGAGTTTATTGAGCCTCCTCTTGCCCTCACTGCCACTTAACCAATGTCATCCTAGCATTGTCATTTGGTTTAGTCTTCTGATCCGCAGTCTTATGCTGAGGCTACTGGGCATCCATCTTGGGAGTTTGCCATGAAGGAGGAGTACAACTCCCTCCTTGAGAACCAGACGTGCGATTTGGTCCCCCTTCCTTCAAGAAGGAAACTTGTCCGATGCAACTGGGTTTACAGGACCAAGAGTGCTGCAGATGGGCAAATCACGAGACACAAAGCTTGGCTAGTAGCCAAAGGCTTCCAGCAACTGCATGACATTGATTATGATGAGACCGTTACTCCAGTAGCAAAGATGGATGCCATACGCCTTTCATTTGCCATTGCAGCTGCCCAAGGGTGGGAAGTATATTAGATGTATGTGAAGAATTCCTTTCTTCACGGAGACCTATCTGAGGAGATCTACATGGAGCAGCCACATGGTTTCATTCAGGATTCATCTTTGGTCTGTACATTGAAGAAATCTCTCTACGGCCTTAAGCAGGCCCTGAGAGCTTGGTAAGCGAAGGTGGATTCTTTTCTCTTATCACAAAAATTTCAAAGATGTAAGTCTCATCCGAATGTTTACATGCTCAGGAAACATGATTCTCTTCTTATCTTAGTTTTGTATGTGGATGATCTCTTGATCACCGGCAGCTCGGCTACAGCCATTGCTGTAGTCAAGAGGGCTTTGCATGATAGGTTCTTGATGACAGACATGGGTCCATTACACTTCTTTCTTGGTCTTGAGATTAGCCAAGATGCCACAGGCATCAAACTCTCTCAAGCTAAGTATGCACGGGATATCCTCGAGAGCTTTCACATGACTGACTACAAGCTAGCACCAACTCCTTTTCTGTCTGGTGTTCGCCTTGAGGATGGCAGTGAAACTCCATTAGTTGACAGTACTCTCTACCAACAGTTAGTGGGGAGCTTATTGTACCTCACCCACTCCAGACCAGATCTCTCATATGTAGTAGGGGCAGTTTCCAGATACATGTAGGAGCTGCATGCGCTACACTAGAATGCTACCAAGCGCATCCTCCAATATGTGTAGGGCACCATCACCTTCGAGATTCACTCTGCAGCAGGCACTGCATTGAATCTCCTTAGCTTCACTAATTCTGATTGGGCAGGTGACAACATTGATCACAAGTCCACCTCTGGATATTCACTCAGTCTAGGGTCTAGCCCTATCTGTTGGTTGAGAAAGAAGTAGGCTACTATTTCTCTCTCTTCAGCTGAGGCCGAGTACAGAGGAGTAGTCAACATCACCATTCAGGCTCTGTGGCTACAACACTTCCTCACTGAGTTGCGCATCCAGTTCCACTAGCCCATTGTCATCTGGTGTGACAATCAGAGCACTCTCAAATTTTGCAGGGATCCTGTACAGTGGCAGCGGACGAAGCACATCAAGATCCATATGCACTACATCAGAGACTTAGTACATGATCGGGTCATTGATTTACAGTTCTATCCTTCAGCAAAATAGACTGCAGACATCTTCACCAAGACATTCACTGAGCAGAAGTTTCACTCTCTTCGCGATCGTCTTGGTGTGAAGGACACAGTTGCTTAGAAACTGTCTTTTCTTCCTCTTTCCTTTTGATTACATTGTATTTTGAGGGGGGGTTTTCCCACGAGGTTTTCCCTCTTTCCTCAATTTTAGTACAAGTTGCATTGTATTTTGGGTGACCTTTGGCCTTAGTTTCCAGGGCCCATTTTCTATTTTTCCCCATAGTGGTGTTTAGGGGGGGTGTTGGAAGTACTACACACCTACATGTGGACTCTTAGTTAGAGCAAGGAACTACATGCAAGATTCCTTCTGCATGATTTACTCCTTGATTTGCTCCTTCTTTAACTTCGCAACTGGTTATTTCGCATGATTTACTCCCTGATTTGCTGCTTCTTTAACTTTGCAACTGGTTAGTTCTTTTGCATGATTTACTCTCTGATTTGCTCCTTCTTTCACTCTGCAACTAGCTAGTTATCTCCGGAACTTGTTGTAGGTGTTGAGTCTTCTCATTGATCACCACTATGGTGCATTACCTTGGGATCTTCACCCAGTAATGCTATATCATGAGCATTGTAACCTATTTTCTAACGAATCATTCTTTTGTTCTTTTGATTTTCTTTTACTGTTTTTTCTTTGCAAAGCTCTGTGTTTAACCTTTACTAGCTAGATTCATCTGTGCAGGTTTTCTAACACATTTACACTCACGAGATATAATGTTTAGCTAATTAAAAATTTTAAATCGAAGAACATATACGAGATGTCAAGAAGGTAATGGTCTCCTTCTTGAAATCAATAATATCATTGTTGTTAAAGCCCTATTCCATAATGAGCTAGTATGTACCAAATGGAAATAAGTGGAATACGTCACTTTTTCTTTTTTTAACTACTTGTTTTATAAATTTTCATTCAAGAGATATCACAGATAAAGTTTTTCTTTTTTTTTGTTGAGCAAGAGTAGGACCTTTGTTACCATTAATAATATACAAAATTTACAGAAAGCCACTCAGAAGAGTGGCGAAGGAGAACTGCCCCCCAAGGAACCAAGAACAGGCCAAGGCAAAAGACTCGGCACCAAAAACCCACCTTACAACATAACAAATCTCAACAGGAAAAAGCCAAAAAAGAACCAGAGTTATGGATGGACCAGAGCCAAAGATAAAGGGGCCCACCGGTCCTCCAAGACCTGGAGAGAACCGTTCCCAAAAGAAATGAAACAGCAAAGAGGGGCCCACGCTAGACCTGCCGAAAAACAATTTAGCACCAGAAGCTGCAAAGAAGAACCATCGGGCCCTAACCAACGGCTCGACCAACCTGCTCGACATAACGCTCCCACCAAGAAAGCCTGACAATAGCGAGCGAAGGGACCCCACCAAACTGCTCAAACGATCCCGAGCGTTGAATAACATCGCCCCATCGGACGACAGAGTAGAAAATCGCGTGCCCGAAGTGAACGACCTTTAGGCAGCGGGGAGAGTGGTTTTTGGAACGGGCCCAGCACCACGTGTCAAGCACTCTATGGCATCGCTGCCAAAAAACTAAAACCGCTTTTTCCATAATAGCAGTGCGATCGCTGCGAATCTGCTCCACTCTCCTCAAAAACCCCGCCAAAGGGTTTGTACGATCGTCGGACCCCACCAACCAAGAAAGCCTATCAATAGCGAGCGAGGGGGCCCCACCAAACTACTCGAATGATCTCGAGCATTGAATAACATCACCCCATCGGAAAACAGAGCATAATATCACATGCCCGAAGTACACGACCTTTAGGCAGCGGGGAGTGTGGTTTATGGAATGGGCCCAACACCACGTGTCAAGCACTCTATGGCATCACTGCCAAAATATTAAAACTGCTTTTGCCATAAAAGCGGTGCGATCGCTGTGAATCCGCTCCACTCTCCACAAAAACCCCGCCAAAGGGTTAGTCCGATCGCCTGACCCCCCCAACCTGCCTACTCTTTGTCCGCCGCGATGAATGATCAATGGAATCGCAGTCATTGAAATAAAATTGCTTACCAAGAAAGCAACGCTCGAACCACTAAAAACCACTAAGGCTCGACCCTCCACACGAATCTGGCAAGGAAAACTGAACCGGTAACTGAAGGGACAAATCTCCCGCCACTTCCACTCTAACGAAGGACCCATAACCTGAGAATGTTCTGTAGAGGCGAAAAGCATCGCCTCAAAACCATCCGTGAACCAATGGCGCCCAAAGGGAAAATCAAGAGTCTGAGGAATCATTAGCTGGGGACGCTTCACTTCTGCAATAAACCCTTCCACTATGACGGACCGCCTCTATGTCCTCTGCCACTTGGTTATAGCATAGCCCCTTTAAACGATTCTGGGGCAAATCCTACCACTTCTTCACCATCCTGCAATCTTCATTGTTCACCCCTTGGTTGGCTAGAATGTCTGCAAGCTTGTTAGCGTTTCTGCGTACGTGATTGAAACTAACAGAACCCAAGCGTTGAAGGTGAGCTTGAATCCTTTGGTAAACCTGAGACTTTCTTTGGTTTGGATCCACAACTAATTCTTTTTACAGAATTGATGGTGATTTCGGAGTCTGCCTCTATAATGACATTAGAGCTACTAATTTTAATTAGAATCTCTAGGCACTGCTCTAGCACCATTAATTCCACCATGTTGTTGGTTGCTTTACCTAAATGGCTGTGGAAGATTAATATGATTCTTCCTTCTTCATTCCTTAAAACTCCTCCAGACCCAGCTATTCCAGGATTACCTTTGGAGGCTCCATCAATATTGAATTTCAGGTAGTTTTTCGAAGGAGGCTGCCAACAATCTTTCTCTGTATTCTTTATCATTTTCTTTTTTCCAAGCCCTTGAGGAATGATCTCTTGCAACCCCAGCAGTCTGAGTGATATCAACTCCATTTTTGAGGGAGGATTCTCTAGGATATTGTGCACTATGGTGCTGACTGTTTCCCTTATCTACTTTAGAATCAAATCATATAGCTTCTGAGGGTTGGATTTTTCTTCCTTAAAGATTCTCTTATTTCTTTCTTTCCAAACATTCCAGATAATGAATCCTGGTGTGAAAGCCCAGGCCCGATAAAGTGCTTCACTCTCCAAAAATCTCCTCCTCCGATTATTAAGGGTATTTGTGATGCTCTCTTTGTCCCTGTCTGATTGTTGGAAAATGTTGGAAAAGGAGTTCCACAACCAGGTGGTGTAAGAGCAGCAGTTGAGGATGTGCTCCATAGTCTCCTCTTGCTCTTCACAAAGCTGGCATTTAGAAGGCCCCAAGACGCCCCTTTTTCTAATATTATCCCAAGTCAAAATTTTCTTATGGTGCACCAACCACATAAAGAGCTTGATCTTCATCCATCCTTGGTGAGACCAGAGTTGCCTCCAAGATTTTTCTGGAACACGGGACTCCAACCCCAGGAGAATATACTTTGCCTCTTTGAGATTAAAGGTACCTTTGTTGTTAATACCCCATCTCAATTGATCCTGCCCCTCTATGACCATGATCATCCTCTGTTCTAATATGCTTCTCAGGGCCTCTGCTTTTGCTGTTAAGAGGCTATTATTTCTACAATCAATGTTACTCCCGTTTCTCCACTTGTCCTTACTCCGAGGGATGTTTCAGAAATCTTTAACTTTGTTTAATCCTTGGGAATTTGTTTCCTATTTGAGACTTATGAAGTCCTCCTTTAACAGCACTGGCTCTCGTTGCCATTTGTCCTCCCAAAAGAGTGCTTGCTCACCATCTTTGATTTCCCAGAAACTGTGTTGTTGCACTATGTTTCTATTCTCCCAAGCCCTATTCTAGATGAGAGAGCCCCTTATATCTCCCGACATTCTGATTAGATCATTAGTGTGCCAAGAGCTGGCATATTTTTATTTCCAAACCGTTGCCCAAAGGGCTATTGGCTCTTGCACCCATCGCCACCAAAGCTTGGCTCCTAGCACTTTACTAAGAATCACCTGATTATCTAAGCCTAGACCACCATGGCTTTTGGGTTTGTAGATTTTTTCCTAGGAAACCAGGTCCCATTTCTTCCCGGTTTCCTCCTTACCCCATAGGAAATCCCTTTGAATATTTCTGATTTGTTCTAAGACTTCTTTGGGAGCTGGAAGGGCTGATAACATGAAAACTGGGATGGATTGAAGAACTACCTTTGTCAGAACTAATTTTCCAGCTAAGTTTAGGGCTCTGAAGGTCCATTTTTTAACTTTATCCTGCAACTTGTTTAGCACAGGTTCCCAAATATTTTTAAGCATTGGTTTGTCTGTGAGAGGTACTCCCAAATATTTTGAGGGGAGGGAGTACCTTTGGAATCCAAGTATTCTTGATATATTCCTTAGAATAGCAATCTAGTATTGAAGAATAAAATTTTTATTTTGAGAGATTAACTTCCATACTTGAACCTTTCAAAAGCATTGAGGATTTTCTTATAGGCAAGCGCTTCTTTGACTGTGGGAATACCTTGCAACATGGTGTCATCTACAAATTTTTGGTGAGTAAGTGTCTGTCCATTCTCCGTTACTTGAAGACCCTTAATAGTGCCCATGTTTTTAGCCTGCTTGATAGCACTACCAAGTCCTTCCATCATGAGGATGAAAAGAAAGGGAGAGAGTAGGTCTCCCTGTCTAAGGCCTCTAGAGGGAAAGAAGATAACTGAGGGAGAGCTATTAACCAAGATAGAAAAGCTGGAAGAAGTTACCAGGTCCATTACCTATCTTACCTAGTTGTGATCAAACCCAAAGGCTGTGAGTATCTTTTGATATACCCCCAATGGACCTTATCAAACACTTTAGCAATATCTAGTTGCATGATCATCCCAGCTTACTTTTTGCTTTTGAGAGAGTGAACCACCTCATGAGCTTGAATAATGCTATCCAAAATTTGCCAGCCCTCCACATAACCAGATTACTCCTCAGACACTAGTTTAGGGAGGAGGGGTTTAAGTCTGTTAGCCACTACTTTGGATATTATCTTGTAAACTACATTGCATAAAGCTATGGGTCTAAACTTATCTGTTGTTTGAACCGAGTCCTGTTTGGGAATCAGGGAGATGAAGGAGGTATTTAGGGCTTTTAGAATAGTTTTATTAACTCTAGAATCCTCCACAACATTTAAAATATCCAGTTTTACTATATCCCAACAAGCTTTGAAGAAATCTACATTAAAACCATCGGGGCCTGGTGCTTTGCCATTCTGCATATCTTTGAGTACTTCGCTAACCTCCTCTTCAGTAACTGGTCTGTTTAGGTTGATATTGTCCTCTCTAGACACCAGCTTAGGGATATATCTTGTAATTTCATTTATTGAATCCTCCCTGTCTGGATTGTTCTCTCATGAAATGTCTTGAAAATGCTGAACAAGCACCTTTTCAATTTCCTTATGAGTGTTCTAAGTCTCTCCCTTTTTATCCTTTATTTCTGAGATTCTATTGGATGCCCTATTGGCCATGGTGGATCTATGAAAAAAGCTCGTATTGCGCTCTCCTTCTTTGAGCCATTGCACTCTGGATTTTTGTCTCCATAATATTTCCTCTTGTTTACATAGGTTTTCCCATTCATGGTGCAGTTTTTCAAACTGTTCATTTATGTCATAGTTAAAGCCTTCTTCGATCAACGCCTGGTTGAGTTCCTAAATTTTACTTTCCACAGATTTCTTATTCACAAAAATGTTTCCGAAATCCTTATTATTTCGGTCTTTGATTTTACTCTTGATATGCTTTAGTCTTTTATGAAGGAAAAACATTTTTGATCCCTGGATCTGTAAGTCCTCAATCCACCATTCTTTGATGTTACTCAAGAAGTCCAGGTGGACGAGCCAAATGTTTTTGAATCTGAAGGGTCTGTTGCTTGGAGAATCCAGACCCTTAATTTCCAATTGTATCGGCCAGTGATCCGAGCCCCCAAAGGGAAGAATTCTTGCTTTAATTTCACTATTTGTAATCATGAGCTGTTCTGATACCAAGAACCTATCTAACTTGGAGGCCACCTGGGCTTCCCCTCCTCTCTTGTTGTTCCAAGTAAAAAGGCCATTGTCTGAGTCTGAGTCAACCAATTTCAAGTTCTCTGTGAATGCTTGAAATGCTAATGAGTCTTTGTTTAGCACTCTGGTTCCTCCTTTATTTTCCGAAAGAGATTTTATCATATTAAAATCCCCTCCCAAGATCTAGGGGATGCCATTTTGTCTGTTCCTGAGATCAGTGAGGGATTCTAGCAATCTGAGTTTATCCTCTAATCTTTGAGGACCATAAACATTAGTGACTAGGAAGGTTTCAGAAACCCCTACTGGTTGAATGACTACTGACAGGTAGTTTCTGGATGCCTCTGCATCTAAAACTCTAACTTTTTGAGGGTTCCATAGAGTGAGAATGCCCCCCGCTGTGTTATCGGCCTTAACTTCTAAAAACTCAAATCTGTGAAGCCATTTGCTATGGATTGCTTTTATTTTCTAAATGGAGCTCTTCATTTCCTGAATGAAGATCATATCCGGCGTATCTTGTTTCATTCTAAAACTAAGCATTCTTTTCTTTCTTTTACTACCCAGACCTCTTATATTCCAAGATGTAAACTTCATTATTAAAGATTTGTGAAGGAGTAACTAGTCAGGTCTTTCATCTTACCTGAATCTATCATCAGCTTCCCACACTCCATTAAAAGCTCCTTCTGCTTCTTTCTTCCTCTTTTCTTGCCTACATTTCTGGTTGCTAAACCTAGATTAGCTTTCATTGTTTTCACTCCTCTGTGTTCCTGCTCGTCATTGTTTCTTCCTTTAACTGCCCCCTTTTCCTGGGTTTTCCATAGAAACAACTGTTGTATTCTATTGCATTCATCTTGAGGTAATGAATCTATCCCCGCCCTGGTTCCCTGTTGTAGAAATCCTTCCAGATCTAGGTTTTCCTTATCTAGTATTTCCTGTAGTTCATGATCCTCTAGATCTGTTTCACTCTGGGCCATTTCCTAGTCCATTTCTGGCTCTGCTTCAGTCATCATGGTTTCTTCCTCATCATTAATATTTAGGACTGGAGTGTAGTTTTCCCCCTTATCCTTCTCCTTAGGGTCTTTCTCTGTAGACTGGTTTTCATTTGGCATGTCTTCCATCTCAACCAGAGTTTGGAATTTATTTTGACTGGCCTTTTGTCCTTCTTTATGTTGTTGCTTTGGTTCCTTTTTACTTCCTTTTCCTCTGCTTGAAACTTTTTGAAAGTTTTCAGCGTCCTTCTTTTCTTTTAGTTTACTTTTGTCTTCTTCTTTATTGAGAGGGAAGTCTCTGATCAAGTGTCCATTTTCGTGGCATTTACGGCATCTAAATGGGATATGCTCATAGTCCACCATTTGCAGCCATTCCTCATCAAAGACTTCCAAGATAACTTCGTCCAGAAGAGCTCCTGAAAGGTCCATCTCCACACAAATCCTTTCATAGGAAGTGTATTTACCCCTTCTGGTGGCTTCCGAGGCTTTGATAAAACAACCTAGTTTATTTCCTATAGCCACAAGTGATTCATTTTGCCAATAATCTAAAAAAGCGTTACGCAAACAGGAACTGAGGTAAAAGTTTCCCTCTCTGGAACAAAGTTCATCACCCAAGGCCGCATATATAGGCCTGCTACTGCAAAAAAGTAGGGCCCTCCTTCGAATATTCTATCCTTGTCTTCGATGTTTGTAAACACCACTGTGAAGAAACCCTTTGACCCAAGGTGAAGATCGATGTTGCCCTTAGGTTTCTAGTGATATTTGATCTAGGTTTGCAAAGCTTTTTCAGTGGGCCATACTCCCATGAATTTTCATATGATGGCGTAAGTTTCCATATGTTCCCTATGCTCCTGCAGTGCCGGATTATTTAAAACTACTCTCGGAGTGATGTTCGCTCTGGGTCTACACAGTCCCTTTTGATTAGCTTCCTCCTTTTTACCTCCCTGGTTATTGTCTTCTTCTTCCTTGTCCTTTGTGTTGCTTTTTTCCTTTGACTCTGCCCCATCTGTCTCCTTCTCCTTACTTCTGCTTTCTTCTTCCCCTGTACCTCTGACATTACTCAGATGGGACTTGTCTCTACTAGCCACAACATCTTTGTAGGAGGGAGTGGAGCTCCCTCCTCTGGGGCCGCCATTAAAGTCAGAAACTGGTGGTCTCAGAGCTCTGCGTGAATTTCCGTTTCCTGCCTTCGCACTCTTCTCTGCAAGTTCCGCACCCACGGTTCCACAGATAAAGTTTTTCATTCAAGAGATATTGAAGAGATAAAGTTTGAAGTGATAGAATCAATATATCGATTAAGAAAATATGCTTTTGACTTCAAGGTTTGAGCAGAAATATGAATTCAACTGCGAGTTTAACAACGCAACATTTTTACTAAAGGATAAGCAACAGAACAAAATTATAGTAGCACACAATACTAGTTGTTTCTAAAAACCACATAGTCTTTAAGAAACCAATAGACTTCAAATTTTGCATTAATGGCAGTTGTGAACACTTGCATAAAGCAAACCACGTGTTGTCTTCATGAACGCTTTTGCATAAAGTGAAGAAAAAAGAAACCATGTGTTGTCTTCAATTCCATGCCTCGGACATTGTCCCATGCAACTTCCAGATAGAGTGAAAATACCAGCGACCCTTAGCGTTTCATGCCCTTAGCTGGAAAGCCTTATCGTTTCATGCCCTTAACTGGAAAGCCGAAAGCTGCCATGAATACAATTCTGATGAACACAATTCTCAAAAATTCCAGTGCTCAAAAATGTCTCCATGCTTGGAAGCTCGCAGAAATGTTCATGGAAGCTCGCAGAAATGTTCCCATTCTCAGAATGGAAGCTCGCAGAAATGTTCCCATTCTCGGAATCTTGCAGCGTGGGCTTGGACATGTAAGTTCCTCTAATCTTTTACCAAACTCCTTCCTACCACTTGTGACACCTCTAATACCAAAAATTGTTTCCTGCAAACATATTACACATATTTTTTTTGGGGGGGTTTAAACCGAGCTTTTGTCCAATTTCTGAATGGAACTCATTTATAGTTTTGGATTTCATCGTTTCATGTCCAGGGATCCATTTATTAGCACACAAATCAAGAACCTTCCTGACCATGAATATCATTTGAAACGCAAGACGTTGATTGCTACTTACCTGCTTCATTGTGGCGATATAAGAATCAATGATACTACGACTCCTGGTTTCTTTGAGGATGTTTTCCTACAATATTCAAAAGAAAAAAAGAGTAAGCATACACTATACACTATACAAGCTTGAGAGAAACATTTTAATCAACTATTAACTGTATTTTTGCAATTATTTTCGTTAATCTAACTTACTATGCATGCTATGGTTTTCTGTTTCCCTCAGACAGAGAACATGAATATTCGCTACTAGTTCGCTTTATTCATCTACTAGTTCTCTTTATTCAGGTACCAGTGTTTCCCTCATGCTTTTCATGCCTGAGCTTCTCTCACGCAAACTAGCAGTTTTGCGCTGCAGCTCGCTATTCAAATGTTGTACATGTTTATTCTCAATCCTTTGCAGAAGCACCATCAATGAAGCTTGCTTCAATTCATTCCTTTAAGCTTCCTTAAGTTTAAGGAAGTTTAATGGCAGAGATGTAATTAATCAACAATGCAAGTATCTAAATTTTTACATCAACACATGGCCAAGATGTCCACTGACATAGATCTTTCTTCTTTCTTCAGGTACAGGCAAGGCATCATTTATGACCTGCTCAACAGCGAGCTCTCTCTTTGCATACCAATGAGTTCGTCCCTGAAGCAGCAAGCTAGTTGGATATCATGTGATTATATTTGGATATCATGTGAGTATAGGAGATGGAATGACGCCCACACCATAACCCAGGCTCGACAGCAACCTTGCATGGTAGCAATAGGTGGCGGCCCACACCATAACCCAGGCTCGACAGCAACCTTGCATGGTAGCAATAGGTGGCGAGGCAAAAATGTTGTTTAATTTATTCCAATGCACAGCCAATTGTAAAACTAAGGATAAGGATATATGTAGTGTCAAATTTATATGCAGTGACAAACTTTGAAATATACAAGATGGAGGATATATGCAGTTTGAAATTTTGGATAAAGGGGTGGATGGGTTTTTTCAAACTTTGGATAAAACCTTTGCAGTTTCAAACTTTCGATAACTTTCGATAAAAAGGTGGATGGGTATTCTCAAACTTTGGATAAAACATTTTTTGGAGGAACAAAATCCATAGCCCGACAATAAGACCTCAAACCAGAAACTTTGGATAAAAAGATTTTTTGGTGAAATGGTTTTTTAAAAGATTGGTTAAATGAGTTGGTCAACCCAACTTAATATGGATTCAACGCTCAATCGAATGCTATAGTCCCTGCTATGCCGGAGGCAAGGACTAATAACTGACAAAGACCTATCATATCAAATCAATACATCATATTTGATTTTCATTATAATAATATAAAAATAAATATTCAATACAATGGGCATAAAGCAAAAATTAAATAAGTTAATTATTTATAAAAAATTACAAAAGAAAAAATAAAATAAAAAAACTATTTTATGATACTTTTATATTTTGAATAACTAAAAGTAACAAACTAGCTCGTCTTCGAGAGTGATCATTCTAGTGCCAAAAGGAGGCTATAAAAAATTTCCCGCCGACTTTTGGCACCAAGCCAATAACATCCATAAATTAGGGAGCAACCAAGTTGTTCTACAAGCTTTTCTTCCGAGACTAGGGTCTACTACGGGTAAGTTTTATGTTCATGACCCAAAAAAATCAACGATTAGAATTTGAATATTTTGGGTTCGAAATGTCCAAAGTTGCACATAGAAGATGTGAAATGACAAATTCACACAAGAGGAGGTCATACGTGCGGATTATCAGAAGTTCTTACAAGCAAAAAGCCACAACAGGTTCACATTAATTTCCAATAATAAATAGATACAATTTGTTAGGGACAGCAAATCATATCCCTGAATAATAGGCACTGAATGACTAAAAAAATAAAATGCACAACTACGTAACAACAATGACCTATTCTCCATTAATTCTAACAAATATTTGACCATTTGTTCAAAAACTCTGCGATTAGGCCTTGCATAAAGAGATAGATTTAGGGTAATGAATTTTAACCTTGCCTAAAGAAATAAAGAAGTAGATGTCGGGTAATGAATTTTTACCTTGCATAAAGAAATAAAGAAACAGATGCCAAGTAATGAATTTTTAATGGATATTGTTGATAGATTCAAAAATTAAATTCTATAAAGTTAACCCAATTCTCTCGTACGGTTTCATGGAATGGTGCGAGATAGGTTCGGAACGAAGTATTGAAGGTGATTTTTTTGTGTCTGTTCAGGGTCAATTTACATTTTTGGTATCGAGGATTAGCGTTTTGAAGTTGAATTGTTGGCAGGGTTTGCTTGATATTGTTCAAGGTTTCGGTTGAATAGGCTTCTGAAAATAAGTTGAATGCAATGATTTGTGTTACGGACGATATGTTTCTGTGAAGAGTTAAGGTTAAGGGTCAAAGGGATGATGTAAACAGTGTATTTGATTTTTGGTCAAATTCATATTATTTATTATTTAAATTTTACTAAACAAAATTACAAAATTAATATAGTTAAATATTATATATTAAAATTTATTTATTCTTAAAAAAATTTAATTCATTTATATTCAATTTTATTAGCGACTAAATTTAACATGTTATTGCGAATCTCCTAAAATTTATGTTTATGAATTTATTGCATCAATTCTGGTTTCAAATTTCATAATGATTTCTCTGTGTGAATAGAACTCATCCAATGCAGTGCTACTCCCAAAGTTATGACAAAGTAAGAATTTGGTGGTAGGATTATTGATCCACCAACTTTCAAATCGCCGCTGGTGCCTTCTATTTTAGGCAATTTGCCATGGCTGTCATTTGTTTTGCATATTAATTTATTGAAATTAAAATTACATAATAAGTGAAATGGAAATTTTGGGTACGTATTTATTTTTCTTGGAATAAAAAGCATTAAGTTTTTTTTTTTTTTTTCGAAGGTGGCAAAACCTATCAAACTCAGGTGTCAAACCAACAGTGAGGACAGCCATCTCTGGCTGCTATCCGCGAATGTCGGTTTGACTCATCGCCGTTATCAAGGAAAACCACGCCACCTGTAATAACCCGCTGGTGGTCCGTAAGGGAGCAGGCTTTCACTCCTGCCAGATGCCTCTGGGTCTTGGGCCGTTAACCTGTTTCCTTACGTCCGAGGAAGACGAACTCTTAGCCAAGCAGAAGCAGTTTTACGACATACTCAGGCCGTAAAAAGCATTAAGTTGATAGACATTAAATTAAATTTTGATTAAAATTACATATTAATTTGTTGATTAAAAATATATATTTTTTCTTGTCCAAGTTGATTTATTGAAGAAACTGAAATACAATTCAATAGCAAAAGCGCAGGTGAGTGGGCTCCAATAAATTATGGACTGAAATAGGTTAAAATCTTTGTTATATCTAAATTCATAATTAAACTCGCTTTCAAAGTACGTTTCAGACTTAAAATTTCAAAACTAATGGAGTACTAGCCCTTGGAAATGAAGGGGAAAAGCATATGGGATGGTTCCCTATTTTTATATTATAAATATTATGTTTCAAATTTTTTATATGTTAATTGATTTTCAACTTTATTTTTATTGGTGTATCATAAAAGCTATTGGTTTCTTGTTTGAAGATTTTATAAAATTCTTTTCCATCAAAAATTATTTTAATTTAATTTATAAGAATAAATATTTTAATCCATTTGCTTAAATATAAATTATAAATTATTATAATAAAATTAAAATTAAATATAATTTATAAAGAAGTAAGTTTAAATGCATGTAAAAAATTATAATTTCACCTAATTAATAAAAAAACCCTAAAACAAACTATTTAATAAATTTTAAATTATTTAAAAAAATAGATAATAAAAATTTCAAAAAAACAAAAAAGATAAAACAAATATTTGCTTTATCTCTCAAAATAAATTAAAAAAAAAAAAAGCGTTTTTTTAAGTTTTCTTAATTTTACGAAATTAAATAGCAAAATAAATCAGAAAACTTTCCAAAATATTACACTTAAAAACAATTCACTTATACTTTAAAAAAATCATGAAGTAATAATATTTAAGTGCTTTTATAATATTATTATTAATTAATGACCAAGATATTATGAATTTAAATAATAGATTTTATTGTTTCTTCACGCAATCATGAAATTAGTATTTAAAGTTACTTAATATCATACATGTAACACTCCTGTGACATAAAATTACTATTAGTTTAATTTTTTTAATTACATGTGACTAGTGGGACTTTGTGAATTATTTAATTTTAAGTTGAATATAAATTGTTGAAGTTCA
The DNA here is from genome assembly GCA_031772625.1 of Pinus tabuliformis. NCBI lineage: Eukaryota > Viridiplantae > Streptophyta > Pinopsida > Pinales > Pinaceae > Pinus > Pinus tabuliformis. The sequence continues at coordinate 124,404,168 of CM062805.1, forward strand.
AGAGGGTTGACGTGTGACAAATTCCAATTGTTAGACATTTATGATAGTTGCTACTCTCTTCTAGGGATAAAAAGGGAATCTCTCACCGAGGAAGGGTTATGCTTTCTTGGAGTCCTAGGGGACAGAAAGGAAAGAGGTAGTTTGCGGAATTGGCAAGACGTTTCCTAGAGGTAATCTTGAGTTGGACTTGGGCCAGTGGAAAACCTTGAACACACAGAAAATTAGACGGTTTTAGACTGGGTCATGGTCTTGATGTCTATTAGTGTTATAAAGTGGAAGCTTGAGGGGTAGAAGTGGATGTAATTTCCCTTCTCATGGTTGGGTGGATCAACTCAGCCCTGTTGAATTCTTGGAAGACTGTGAATCACATAAGTGATTATTAGTAAATTTGTATACTTGTCTATATTCTGTCAGCAAGAAGTAGTTGGTTTATTTAAATCTTACTCTTTCTGTTATAATGCCATAATTGAATATGTGGAAAGAAAAGAAACCATGTAATTAGACAGTAGTCGATTTATTTAAACTTTACTCTTTCTATTAATATGTCAGGATTGAATATGGGGGAAGAAATGAAACCCTGTGATAGCAAACTGTAAAAGATGTGAAAGTGTCACAAAAATAGTTACAGAAAATATTGCATGTATACATAGTTTTATTTTGTATTTATTTAGTGAACAAAATTAGTATATTCATGATTGCTATGTTACCCCTGTAACTAAGTCATAACTAGATAATGGGATTAAGGACTTGAGAGGTAAGCGAGACGTTGTGAGGTCATGGGGTACTTATTTTTTTGCCATGACTGACCTAAAGAAGACTAGAAATTAAATAGGAATGTAACTAGGCTAGGGATGTCATCTTACTAAGGGTTGTTGGTGATCATGGAGAGGGTCAAGACCCAGCTGCGGTAGAGGAATCGACATCCAAGTCCAATCCCCCTCTAGAACTTGTAGAAATTCCCACTGTAGACACCTGGTAATGCAATGTACTAAAGAAAAACACTTGATCTACTTCTACAAACAATTTAGCGAAAGCTTAATCGAACATGAGCAACATCAAGAATGAATAGATATAACTGAGAATGAGAAGTAATCAACCATAACACAGAAGATATATCATTGGGGAAAGCACCAGCCTAAAATCCCAACTTTGTATTATCATACAAGTGGAAATATTGTTCAAGTTACAAAAAGAATCAGCTCTCAAGCTATCATGCTCTCTCTGTAATCAAACAATACAGCTCACAGACTCAATAGACATAGAATATATCTTCCTCAAGCCCTTCAAGCCTCCTATTTCCTTGCGTAGTTTTGATTGGGGTCAAATGATATCACATGTGTGAATTGGCCTCATCACACTCACTGTAACCTTAGGTCGAACTATGCAATCCATAAGGAATAATATTCCTTCTGCATGCAAGGAATATTCACCAAGGAATATCCTAGCAAGTGATAGTACACTGTCCCTCCATCTGATCTCAACTGGGTCACTGACTGAACTGACATGCATGAGTTATCCATGAGTGAATACTCAATTATCTGAAATATAGTAGTTACATGCATGCAAGCATTAACTAACTGAACTCTCATTAATTTAACAAACTGTTAAATTAATCTAACTGGATTTGACTCAGTTAAACTAAGTCAACTGATTACAACTCAATATTACAACTCATCCTTATCTCTTTAACTGAAGGTTAAATTCCTCAATTAATGGAGAAATTGTTGCATGTTCTCATATAGACTTCAAGTTTGATTTTCCTTAACTAATTAACTCAAGCTGAATTAATTAATTAATTTTCAAACTGCTACTGATATCAAATTCGAATTTTACTTCCTATGTTTAGTCCAAGGACTGACTAAAATAAGAAGGGATCCCGAAATGCTATTTTTAGAAAAGCTATTTTAGCACTTTCACTTTTCACCCATTGTCGCTAAGATCAACAATGGCTGAACTGCTATTTATAGCCGAGCTATTTATACTAGTGCTATTTTTAGCATTTCTTATTGCACAATTTTCAACACTCCCTCTCAACAAGAAAGGGATTATCAATAACCCCGATCCTGTCTCTGTGAAACTCAAACTTGCATTTTAACAATGCCTTAGTCAAAATATCTGCATCTGGGTCGAAACATACTACAACATCATGATCCTCTTGACCACACAGTCTCGTAGATGATGGTAATGGATATCTATATGCTTGGACCTATCATGAAACACTGGATTCTTAGAGAGTTTTATGCAAATCTGATTATCATAGTATATCACTATAGGATTCGTCATCTGACCAAACAATCCCACTAGAATCTTCTGCATCCAAATGGCCTCTCATGCTTCTTGACTGGTAGCCATGTATTCAGCCTCTGCTGAGCTAAGTGAAATTGATCTCTATTTCTTGCTATACCAAGACACTGCAGCTGAACCAAGGTTAAAGATTCCTCCAAAAGTGCTCTTCTGATTTGATGGACTACCAGCCCAATCTGCCTCCGTGAAGCCTTGTAGCTTCACTCCCTCTATCCATCTGTACCACGATCCGTACTATGTAGTGCCTCTGAGATATCTCAACACATGCTTCACTGCCTTCTAAAATGTCTTGGTAGGCTGAACAATAGCTTGACTCAGCCGGTTCACCGCAAAGCATAAGTCAGGTCGTGTGCTCACCAAATACATAAGTGAACCCACCAACTGCCGATAAACAATAGCAGCTACTACCTCACCTGAAGTAGCATCCTCCTTCCTCCAGTTCCCAGCTAGAGGAGTCTGCATGGGATTTCACTTCTCCATGTGAAAGTGCCTGAGTATCTCATTGGCAAAATTTCCTTGAGACACAAATACTTCCCCATCTTTCTGCCACACTTCCATGCCTAGAAAGTAGTGCATGAGGCCCATGTCCTTCATCTTGAACTCTCTTTCAAGGTCCTCCTTGCAAGACTATATCATTTGATCATCACTTGCCAAAATTAGATCATCGACATAAAGTACAATAATCAATGGCTTACCTTCTACCATGATGTGGTAAAGGTTCGCATCTGCTTCACTCTTGGTGAAGCCCAACCCGGTGAAATAGTTGTCGATCCTGGTATACCAAGAACGGGGTGCTTGATTCAGCCCATACAGTGCTCACTTAAGTCAGCAGACATGTGACTTGCGATTGAAGGTCTCAAATCCTTCGAGCTGCTCAATGTATACCTCTTCCTCAATATTCCCATTTAGGAACATCGTCTTCACATCCATCTGATGGATCTTCCAACCCATTTGAGTTGATAAAGCTAGCATCGATCTGATAGATGAGTACCTTGCTACGGGAGTAAAGGTCTCATCCTAGTCAATCCCCTCAACCTGTGAGAAACCTCAGGCAACAAACCTTGCCCTGTGTTTCTCAACATTGCCATCAGTTGCCTGCTAAATTACCTTGTAAAGCCACCGAGAACTAACCACTAACTTGTCCCCAGGTCTAGGGACAACATCCCACACATCGTTCCATATGATAGAATCATACTCTTCTACCATTTTATCAACCCAGACTAGTTGCTGCACTGCCTCCTAAAAAGAAGAATGTTCGGTCGCTACACACTCCCTAACCAGGGCCATGTAGCCAGTGTATCTCTCAGGAGATCTCCTCTGTTTGCGCTGAGAGGATGGCTACCCCACATTCTCTCTCGCATCTAGCATCAATTTGTCAGCTTCCTGCGAGCATTTCCGCCCGTGTCTGGAAGACTCTCCAGGAGTGGCGGTCTCCACTACTAGATCCTCTACATGTGGCTGATCCACATCATTAGGGGGCTCCTCCTCCTTTGGAACTAAAAGTTCCTCATCACCATGCAACTTGAGCTCCCTCTCAAGTGACACTCACATGGCTCTCTGCTTGTCGAACTTCAGATCCTTGCACACTACGGTCCTCTGACTGGCAGGCAGAAACACACAATAGTTATGGGGTGCATCTGTATACCCAATAAGTATCCCCAGCTCAGCTGTTAGGTCTAGCTTCTTCCGAGCATCTTTGGTCACATGATAGAAAATAGGTGATCCAAATATGCCAAAGTGACTCGCATCTGGTTGCTTCCCCGAAAAAGCCTCCATAGGTGTCTTCATCCCCAAGATATGATGAGGACTTTTGTTTTGAAGGTACACTGTTGTATTGCATGCCTCAGCCCATAGATGAAGTGGTAGGCTTTGGTCATGCAACATCGCTCGAGCTGCTGCCACAATAGATCTGTTCTTCCTTTCGGCCATCCCATTCTATTGTGGGTTATCAGGTGTCATCAGTTCCTGTTTAATTCCTTCTACTGCATAGAAGTCTTTAAACTACTGGGAAACATACTCTCCACCATTGTTGCTATGCAATGCTTTTACTTTCTTCCCAAATTCCTTCTCTACCAAGGCTTTAAACTCATAAAACCTCAAGAAGGTTTGATCCTTCTTTTGCATAAAGTAGATCCAACATCTACGAGAAAAATCATCAATAAAAATAACATAGTACCTTTATCTAGCGGTGGAGGCTATAGAGAATGGTCCACATACATCTGAGTGAACTAGCTCCAAGATTGCTCCAGCTCTACTATCCCGATCCTAAAAGGAAGCTTTCGCATACTTAGCCAGGGTTTATCCTTTACATGTATCTGTTTGCTCCAGTTTTCCCTTGGGTAAGCTAGTAGAAATTTGTTGCATGATCTTCAAGGCCCCATGATGTAAGTGGCCTAGTATTCTATGCCATATCTCGCGAACATCTTGACTTTGCACCACCTCTGCTTTGGAACTCAGTGCAGCACAGTCATCTAGCTCCAGCTTGTAGAGATTCTTTACTCGAATCCCTATTTGCTTGGTTTATCTAGTGCCGATATGCCTCAGGAAAACTTTTCCTTTAATAAAGACTACATCATAGCCTTTATCTTCTAGCATAGCAATAGACACAAGATTATTTTTCAAACCTAGTGGATACTTAACAATGGATAGGATGAGAGGAGCACCATTCTCCCTCTGAAACACAACTGTACCTTCACCTGAGACATAGTACTTTCCATCACTGCCCATCTCGATTTGCATCTGGACATCCTTCTCCTCCAATGTACTAAAAAGATTCTTATCACCCAACATGTGGAAAGAAGCTCCACTGTCTAGGTACCAAACACATCCCGCCAGGATGAAACCATGCATGCAATAAGGGAGAAATCTAGTTCAAATTGTGAAGCTAGTGCACACCATCAGATCCCTTTACGGAACCCTTCTTGGATTTCTTCTGTGGAAAATTCATAGCATAATGGCCCACTTCATGACAATGAAAGCATCGCATCTTTGACTTGTCAGCCTTCTTACCACCATGAGAAGATTTGGATTGGGACACCTTCCCTTTCCCTTTCTTAGCTTTACTCACTAAAGCTATATTTGCTTCATCATCTTGTTTTGATGAAGATCCATCCCTGGTGCACCGCCTTATCTCCTCCTGCATTAGGTCCGACCAATGTCGTTCCCAATCTGGCAGTTTCTCTCTTCCATTAACCGAGTCCTGGTAGCTATGCCAACTATTTGGAAGACCGAGGAGTGCTAGAATCACCATGTCGTCATCAGTAGTCATGACCCCTACACTTTCAAGATCATCCCTGCAGGTGGTGAGCTTGTTCAGGAACGTAGAGATTGTGTTGCCCTTTTTGCACTTGATCTCTTGAAGTTTGTCCTCTAGTGCCAACTTCCTCTGATTGTTGCTATTCTGATAAAGATCTTTCAATGTTTTCCACATCAAAAACGGAGTCTCCTTGCCATGGAGGCTCAAGACAATGTGATCTCGAACTCCCTACAAGAGGATTCTCCTTGCTCTAGCCACACATTATTTCCATTCCGCCAGTTGAGTAGCATCAATCGGCTTCTGGACTTCTTGATCAATGAAGTCCTTTAGGTCGTTATCTTCCAATACTGCCTCCATGCGATCCTTCTAGGCTATATAATTCAAACTGCCATCAAGGGCATATTTGAGTCTTAAACCACTGAACGCCATCAGTGAAATAGATGTGATAAGAACTCAATTCAATATTCAGAAACCAAAGTTTGTACTTCTCCTGCTTGTATATTGTTCTTCCTTGATCACCTTTGCTTCGATACCATGTAGAAATTCCCACTGTAAATCACTTGATAATGAAATGTACTAAAGCAAAACACTTGATCTACTTCTACAAACAATTTAGCAAAAGCTTAATTGAACATGAACAACATCAAGCATGAACAGATATAACTGAGAATGAGAAGTAATCAACCATAACATAGAATATATATCACTAGGGAAAGCATCAGCCTAAAACACCAACTTTGTATTATCATAGAAGTGGAAATATTGTTCAAGTTACAAAAAGAATCAGCTCTCAAGCTATCCTGCTCTCTCTATAATCAAACAATACAGCTCACAGACTCAATAGACATAGAATATATCTTCCTCAAGCCCTCCAAGCCTCCTATTTCCTTGTGCAGTTTTGATTGGGGTCTAATGATATCACATGTGTGAATTGGAATCATCACACTCACTGTAACCTCAGGTCCAACTGCGCAATCCATAAGGAATAATTTTCCTTCTGCATGCAAGGAATATTCACCAAGGAATATCCTAGCAACTGATAGTACATTGTCCCTCCATCTGATCTCAACTAGGTCTCTGACTAAACTGGCATGCATGAGTTATCCATGAGTGAATACTCAGTTATCTGAAATACAGTAGTTACATGCATGCAAGCATTCTCATTAATTTAGCAAACTGTTAAATTAATCTAACTAGACTGGAATGAGTTAAACTAAGTCAACTGATTACAACTCAATATTACAACTCATCCTTATCTCTTTAACTAAAGGTTAAATTCCTCAATTAATGGAGAAACTGTTGCATGTGCTCACATAGACTTCAAGTTTGATTCTCCTTAACTAATTAACTCAAGATGAATTAATTAATTAATTTCCAAACTGCTGTTGATATCAAGTTTGAATTTTACTTCCTATGTTTAGTCCAGGGACTGACTAAAATAAGAAGGGATCCCGAAATGTTGTTTTTAGAAAATATATTTTAGCACTTTCACTTTTCACCCATTGTTGCTAAGATCACCAATGGCTGAACTGCTATTTATAGCAGTTCTATTTTTAGCATTTCTTGTTGCACACTTTTCAACAGAACCTAGGAACGAAATCAACAACCAAACTTGAAGGTAAAACCAAGTTAAGAATCCCTTTAACACTATGCATGTAACCGACAGAAAAACCCCAATACAGAAACTTTAAATATATAATTGAATTGCAAATGAATTTTAGAACAACTCATAAAACATGAATTAAATATGTATTCAAGCATAAAGTTGTATGACAAATAATAATTATAGTTTTTCTATTAACTGAGTTCATTGTAGACAAAGTTTCCATAATAGAAGATAAATTACAATCATTCTCAAGCACCACTCTAGTTGGCTGAAACCATCGAGACCAGAATTTGGATCATAAGGTTCAGATTATAATGATAAAAATGACATTATATTACATATAACAACGTTAAATTCCATGGAGTAGTGACCTTAAGGATTTCATAATCTTGAAAGAAAAACTAGAACAATAAAATGGGTTTGCCATAACTTTATTTATTCCAAAACAAACCATTAATCGAGTATCCGTAAAACCCTAACATAATCTCCTAAGAAATGGTTTCTCAGGCTCTACCAGGAAAGGATAATTGCATGAAGGTCATCGTAGGAGCCTGCAAATAAACATAAACCTTGGGGCTTTGATATGGAGGTTGTAGAGAAGGCACCAGGACAGAATCCATGAAGAAAACTGAAGGCATACCTAGGAATTTCGTTGGTTTCTTGAGTGAGCTTGAAAATTAAACTGTGAAGCCAAAAAACTTGGTGGGAAATGGAGTTCAACCTGCCAAGTACATATAAGTGGAATTAGAGAGAATAATGAAAAACCTTTAAGGTAAATAAACCAATTATATGTTTCCTTGCAACATAAGTGTTACCTTGGGAGCTGGTACTCGACAATAAAGACATTCTTTTTCTAAGAGAAACCCTCAACTGATACTTGTCAAAACGTTGAAGGGTTGCAATATGGTTGAAGCCATGTTGGTTTAATCGTGCGAGGTGATAGAATTACACATTTTAGTAGAGATTAATATGAGCTAAAGTAAATCCCTTTCTGCAAAAGAACTTAAGCATCTAAAGCCTATGTTGGGTGGCTTACATGTGCGCATGTTGGGTAATTTGGTAAACCTTCGGTCGGTTCCATTGCCTCGGAATCGCTGAGTCGTTCCGTCCAAACTTGCAAGTGTGAAATGGTGCAGAGAGGTGGTAGTCGGGGTAGGCGTTTGTTACCCTAAACTTCCTTCAGCGAACCTCAACCATTGGATCAAGGAAGGAACTATTAGAGACTGTGAATAGTCCATATGTAACTTCATGAACTGGTAGTTGTCGGTAGAAAATCCTTCCAGAAACATTTGAGGTGTAGTTGTCTACATATATGGTGACTAGCTAAGGTTGGGGTACCCGTAAATTGGGTCGCCAATGTATTCAAGAACCTTTTTGTGTAATATCAACTTGGTAATTAATTTAACCATGATGTATACCTTTGATCAATCTTGATGGCTATTTTCGATGTGTGACTTAGGTTAATACATTTTCTTTATGTGGTTATTCTTATTCACGTTAGTATTAAAAAATTATATATGCTGGGTTAATGTATGTGACAAGTGGCATCAAAGCCATAGGTTGCAGCACTGTGACCTTGTGGGAAATTTAAAATAACCAAAGTGTTCATAATGCACAGAGAGAAAGTGAGGAATCACTAAAGTAGCATGAGGAGGGAGTTGGAGCCACCCCAACAAGAGTTGTGACCAATCGAGAGATGTGGGTCCAATTAGGGGAAGGCACTATAAATCTGAATGATATGTTGTTAGAGACAGGGCAACAGTTGTGAGCTGAGATGACGAATTTAAGGGTCGATAATTAGAGATTAAGGTAGGAACAAGAAATGATCTTGAAAATTCTCTTGGATAGATACAAACATAGGAATCTAGATCCTAGTGCACATAATGGAAATAGGGAATAGACACATAGACAACAGAGAGAACATGTAGGAAGTGAATGAGCTCAAATGGATAATGAGGAAGGGTCTAGTAACACCTCTATCGATAGGGGGCTAAGAGGTCAAAGATGGAATTGCAGTGGTAATTTAAAAAAATAAAAACCCCACAATTTGATGGAGAAGCAGAAGAGGTCGCGGAAGCTTGGTTGATTAACATGAACAAGTATTTTCAGATTTATGAGTATGATGATAAATTAATTGCCAGGTTAGCAATTTATCAATTGCAGGGTAAAGCCACATTATTGTGGGAGGAAATGAAAATAGTTTGTAGCATTGATGAGAAAGAACTGACTTAGGACACCTTCCACAAATAATTTAAGGATAAATATCTAACGAAAAGATTCTATGATGAGAAGGCGAAGGAGTTTCACGATTTAAAATTGGGGCAATGTTGAGAAATATACGGCATCATGAATTAGGTTATTTTTCTTGTGATTGAATTTTAGTGCATTAGATTAGGATCTTCTTGTTGCTTAAGTTATTGGTGTTCTTATTCATAAAATAGCTACCAATAACAAAGATACACAAAATGTAGGTTGTTAGGCGAGGACAAAACCTCTCACTCTTTGAGAGTAAAACCCACACAAATTCTTCTTATAGAGATTGCAATTGACGAATACCAATACCAAGACCCTTGAACTATAAGCCACTTAAAGACCAAGAAACTAGTTCTCTCGACTGTCTTCTCTTCTTCTTGATTCCTTTTCCTCTTCGACCTTCTTAACATCGAGACATTTTTCACCATTAAGATCTTCTTACTATCTTCATATCAATATCTCCTTTCCATGAGACCTCCTTATTGTCATCTTACTTCTGTGATGACATCAACCTCTTTCCCTTGAGATTTCATTGCTATCCTTCCTTTAAGTTAACACCGAGACCTTAAACTAACATTCCACCAAATCAATGTAATTTGTTACTAAATTGCAGCTCCTTCATAGACATGACACCGAATTGTAGTTCACATCACTGCAGTATACATGTCACTGTGCTTGGTTACCCGAATTTAGAAGGATCTGAATTCCCTTGACTGTAATGACATCTAAATTTCTTGATTGTAATTATCCATCCAAATTAAGATATCCAAACTACTTTTTGACTATACTAGAGATCTAAACTTGTCATTGTTATCTCCATCCGAAAAGCTCAAAGGTATATGAAAATTTCTGGCTGTAGAAATGTGAAGTCTCTTCACGCCTATATATAGTTGTTTTCATATCAATATAAGTCAACATGAGTATGTGAATAGGTGTGTCTTCAAAATAGGAAGATGACATGAGTTTATACTTCATCTTAAGGTTGACATGAAGAGCAAGACTAGTACTTGTCGTTGGAGGGCTTCTAGACATTTTCATAGACTCACATACAATTGTCATATCCCCAAGAAGGGTTCTTCATACATGACATTGACTCTTTAACTTTAATGAAAAATCCTAACTCTCTCAATGGGAGCCATCTAAATAAAATATCTTGCTCATGAAATCCATGAAGCAAGCATTACGAAAATAACTTTATTTCTTCTTTACATCATTTTACAAAAGTCACGATTACATGTCATTATGAAGACCGAACCTAGTTACACTTTTAAACACTCCCTCTTCACTAGGGAGGTATACATAATGGTACTTGGTCATTGTCAATCTAAAGAATTTCTCATAAGAAGAATCAGATTGGTAACCCATTTGTATAGCATTATATCAACCAGCATTGTCACATAGCAAGGCCTTTACTAATAGCTCTATCCACATGATCAGAGCACAATGTTGACGAGACCAATGATTCATAGACACCATAATCATTGTCTCTCAAGGTACATACTCCACCCGGGTTTTCATAGAGTATATGACCTACTTTGGACTATTCTTATCTTGGGTATCCAATCCTCAAATAATATCAGTCCTCTATGACTACTCTTATTTTGGATGCCCTATCTCATCCTCAAAGAGCATCAGATGCCAGATGTTTATCCAATCCTCCATTTTGTCTTCCCAGGTGAATACCAAAATCATGTGTTTATCTCTCCCTCTCAATTAGGGAGGACATATCAAATCCAATAACAGAATGTACTCATTCCTACGGAAGGAATGTACCTAAGATCCCTCTTGGCTTAGGAATTTCCAAGTTTCTTCCATGTAAGAAACTTGTTTTCCAAGCTCCCTCTTAATTAGGGAGCTACAACAGCTCCTCAACTAGCTGCTTGAAGACTTCCTTCCTTCGATATCATGAATTTCTTTATCAAGGAGTCTTCATCTTTTGTGGCTTCTTCATGGGGCACAAACTATCCGTCAGTTTCATCCATGGGTCAGTCATGTCATTATTCACTTCATTAGAAAGTGATCCATTAGTCTTCATCTAGCCATGATTCATGTCATGTTTTCCGAAAGGATCTTACGTCCTTCTATATGGTCCTCTTACAAGACGTCCATAGTTCTTCCCTTGGCATACCTGCATAAACCCATCCAGATAATTGTTCAAAAATAAGAAATGAACACTTAAATAAAAATTACCTTTTTGATGGCCTTTCATCGTGACACCTTCCAGTTTGCATCAACATCTTGCATAGGTGTTGACATATCTCCCAAAGATATCAATTTTCAAGGGTCTCCATCTTTTTCCGATTTCCATCAGAGTCTTCATATCTTTCTGGGATATTTCCTAGTTAAATCTTCTTAGTCTTGGATGTTGAATGCCTTCTTCCATGGTTGCATACTATATGTTCTCTTCCTTTATTTCTTCACATATTTCATTCCCAGGAACTTTCAATCAGAGTTCCTCTAATTATTGTAAACCACCTCATTTTCATATGAGGATATATTATGTTGATTTCATCTAGTGTGACATGTGCCTTCTTGCATCTTTTTAGAAGAGGAGATCCATTTCCTTTTATCATGCTTCTCAAGATAGAAGTAATGATCCATGTTACCTGCAACCATACGACATGACATTATAGTATTGAATACAAGAATACATACCTCATTTACCTTTAGATCATCTAGGCTTCTTTTAGTAGCTTCCTTGATTGAAGAGAGCTTCAACCCCTTCATCTACTTCATCTCAAATGTCATCATACCATCATCTCAACACTTACTTCCTCTCTAGATTGGTGAACCTTTCAATGAAGATTCCAACAGAGAATCTTGAGGATATTGCATATCCTATCCAGCAGATGTTACCCTTTTGATGTATGATGACCCTTGTCCTGGTTGACTTTTTCCTTTCCTTAATTTTCCAATAAGGTTCCCTAGGGCTATATCCTTCAAGGTTGTCTGCCATAGATTTTGCTCCATACATCCTTCATATTTCCTATGGTGATGTCAAAATCTCTTACTTCTAATGCTTTTCTTCCTTGTTGGACTTCCTTCTTTCAGCTTCCTCCACTTCCGCAGTGAAATGGAATTCTTCTCTATCTTCCTTTGTATTTCCATAATTAAGCTTAGGACAACCTTTCCTATAATTCTCATAGCATTGAATCTTAGCTATGTTCTTATTTCCTCTTGAAAAACATCTGAATTTTTTCCCTCAACCTATATTCTTCTATCTTGGATAGAAATCACCAGTTGTTGAATGGAATATCTTTCTTGTCCTTACAGACAGTTGTCACCTTGTTCATTAGTTATGTTAGAAAATTATATATTATGAAGCAATGGAACACATAAAATATTGCAGAAATATAAACACAAAAAATGCATAAGACAAGAGAGACACAAATATACGTGGTTCACCTAGTTTGGGCTACGTCCACCCCGAATAGTAAGTTCTTCCTTTCTATTATCCAACAAAATGAAGAGACACAACCTACAACAGATCCACTGTAATATCCTCTGTTTTATCTCACGGTCTCGCCTCTCTATTTCTCGCTTAGAGAATACACATCTATTTCACAACCTCAAATACAATGCCCTCATACAAAGAGAGGAGGTTGCCTTCTAGGGAAAAAAACCCTAAACTAAACATAAGTTCTATCGTTAGATCATCTGCCTAATGAACGGCCCGGATTGACTAGAAATTACTATACTTTTACAACGCAATTTTACATCTATTTTTGGCTTCAGGGGCCCCGCCGGGGGACCGCTAACCCCCAGACCCCCACAGGGGGGACAAGTCCCCCCCACATGGAGGGGTGTACAAACTTCTTGGGGTATACATCCAACTGGAACATAGACCTTTGAACAATCATGCTCCACACACAACAAGTTAGTTTATTTAGAACAAATGAGATTATTTCCTTATCTGAAATCATCTCTCCCAGATCTTGTAGTTGAGATCTTATGAAGATATCCCTTTATCCTTTGATACCTTCAATTTGTGTAGATCGGATCTAAGTGATATGACCTTTCTTATCACATCTTCAGAGAATAGTTTTTACCAACTTATCATATATCTCTTTGATGTCTCCAATTATTCTATATGAGGGGACCTTTAGCTGATTTCCTAAGAATCCATTGAGCCTTTTGATCCCTTTCCATATATTTAGATAATGCTTGACCTTTGGATGGTTTGGAGGCTTCACATTGATATGAATAATGACTTCACTTTCTTTGAGTACGATGTTTATCCTCCTTTTTCCATGAAAGGAAGTTCAATGACCCAACTAGCTTGTAGATCTCCTTGCAAAACAAAGTCAATTTACCAAATTTAGATTATAGAATAAAGATACTTACTTGCTAAGTGAAGATGAAATCTTAAACTTAGTTTCTTTGTTGATGATTATCGATGAAGATGAATTGATGCTTCCTTGGATTATATTCTTTAAGGATAAGGAGGTCCTTGATTCAATTGGATGGAAATTGCCATATACCCTTCTTTGTCTTCAAGATGAGTGCAAATCATAAATACTTCTAGGGTTTAGATTCTCTTCAAGATGATGTGATATTTGTCCTTGAAATGCTTCTCTTGGATGTCTATATTTTGGGCTATCTTGATTTGTAGATCTATTCAACTTCATGAGGGTTTTTGTGGTCTTTTGATGATGACTAGAGGATCCAACAATTTTGCTGGTGTAGAATTTTAGTTGCATTGATTTGTATATCTATTCACCTTGAGTAGAAATAAGACTTTGGCCTTGATTATTTGATTGATGACCCCAAGAATTTTGTTGGTATAGTATTTCTATTGATGATGTAGATCTTGACTTACTTTGATTCCATTCTTTAAAACTTGATCCTTGAGTGTCTCTTTGATTATATGCCCTTTATGAACTGTCACCTTAGCTCTGATACCATTATGATAAATCTAGGGCATCATGAATTAGGTGATTTATCTTAATTAGTAACTGCTTGTGAGTGTCTTTTATTTTATTAGATTAGGATATTCTTGTTACTCAAGTTATTAGCTTTCTTCTTCATCAAACAACTACCAATGCATGAACATAAATATACAAGAGACACCAAATGTAGGCTATTAGCCAGGGCCAAAACCTCTCACTCTTTGAGAGGAAAAAACACAAATTATTCTTATAGAGATTCCAATTAACGAATACCAAGACGAAGACCCTTGAACTATAAGCCACTCCATGACCAAGACACTATTCCTCTTGAGTATATTCTCTTCTTCTTGGCTCCTCTTCCTCTTTGACCTTCTTACCATTGAGACATTTGTCACCACCAAGATCTTCTTACTGTCTTCATATCAAGATCTCCTTTCTATGAGACCTCCTTCCTATCATCTTACTTCTGTGATGGCATCAACCTCTCTCACTTGAGATATCATTGATATCCTTCCTTTAACGTAGCACAGAGACCTTAGGCTGAGGTTCCACTAAATCACTGTAATATGTTATTGAATTGCAACTCCTTCATAACCATGACACCAAACTGTACTTCACATCATTGCAGTCTCCTTGTCACTGTGCTTGGTTACCAAAATTCAAAGGGATCCAAATTCCCTTAACAGTAATGACATTCAAATTTCTTGACTATAACTATCCACCCAGATTGAGAGAGACGAACTACTTGTTGACTGTACTAGAGATCTGAACTTATCATTGTTTTATCCATCCGAAAATCTCAGAGGTATATGCGAATTTTTGACTCTAGAAATGTGAAGTGCCTTCATGCCTATATATAGTTTATTTCTTATCAATATAAGCTGACATGAGATTTTCAATAGGTTTTCCTTAAAATGGGAAGCTGAAATGAGTTTATACTTCATCTTAAGGCTGACATGAAGAGGAGGACTAGTGCTTATTGTTGAAGGGCTTCTAGAAATTTTCATAGACTCATATACAAGGGTTCTTCATACATGACATTGACTCTTTGACTTTAATGAAAAACCATAAGGATCTCAATGGGAGCCATCTAAATAAAATCTCTTTCTCATGAAACCCATGAAGCAAGCATTACAAACATAATTTTATTTTCTTCTTTACATCATTTTACAAAAGCCACAAGTACATATCATTAGGAAGACCGAACCTAGTTACACTTTTCAACATACACTAGTCCATGGATGAGTTTGTAACCAATTTTACCTCTCTTTTATGTTATGTACCTTATATTAGGGAGGATAAGGCAAAGGTGAGACAATTTATAAGCAGCTTGCCAACATACATGAAGGAGAGGCTCGAGTTCGATAATCCCAAGACAATGGACAAGACCATATGGAAGCCTCATATTTTCTATCAGTAGATGCATTAAAAAGGAGAAAACAACAAATTTTGGATAGGTAAAAAGGGACATAAAAGTTTTCTTAACAATAATAAAACCACCAAGTTTCTTGGTAATAATTTTGTACTGAGGAAGCTAGTGGGAGGATCCTCAGGGAAAAGACAGTATAAAACTACATCGCCTGATGAATTCAAACAATCAGAAGAACCAAATAAATTAAAATTGGGATAGTCACAGAAGCTGTCCCTGTAGCACTGGGATTATGGGGAACCCCACTATTACAATAATTGTTGTCACTAGGCTAGAAAATAACCAATTGTGAGTGTTCAAGAAGCCTCTACAGTGGGAGAAGCGGCTATAAATATACCAAGAATTAATACAGCCCTGGAAGACCATCAAGTAGAGTACCAACCTGCGATGGTATAATTTGAAGGTAAGATAGCTAATCATCTTCCCTCTATTTTAATTCATCCAAGGGAAAGTCTTATTTATGTCAATTCGAAAATAGTTGAGTTATGTCAATTGCCAAGTATAAAGTATAAAAACTTTTGGTTAATGCAAATAGCCACTAGGGCTAAATGGAAGGTAACCACCAAAGTGGAACGTTGTCCTGTAGAGATGGGAGGACAACAAATTAAGTTAGATTTAAATGTATTACCTCTAGCATTGTCTCATGTGCTGATTGGGATGGATTGGTTGGAGGGGCATTGGACCCTGATAAATTGTAAAGAGGAAATAGACAGGAAATTCAGGGTATTAAAAGAAATATTACGTTGTGATCTATTACGTCTAATCAATTCAAGAAATTTTTCTCAAAAGGTTTTCAAATTTTTGCAGTACAAGTGGGTTATACCAACAAAAAGGATAAGCTGAAGTCTACGAAAAGCACACCTATAGTTGAAGAATTTATAGATGTGTTCCTAGAGGAGATTTCAGGGTTACCACCAAGAAGGAGCATTGATTTTACCATAGAACTTGTTCCTGGAGCAACCCCAGTGTCAAAATCCCCATACTGTATGAGCATCCCCTAGTTAACCGAACTTAAGATGCAATTACAAGAGCTACTCGATAAGGGATACATTCGCTTGAGTGTATCACCCTAGGGAGCACCAATGTTGTTTGTGAAGAAAAAAGATGACACCTTGCGATTATGTATCAATTATAGACAGTTGAATAAATTAACTGTAAAAAATAAGTACCCTTTTCCAAGAATCGACGATTTGTTTGACCAAGTTAAATGTGCCTCAGTCGTATCTAACATTGATCTATGATTTTGGTATCACCAAATCAGAATTAAGGATGAGGACGTTTGTAAAACAATGTTCAGAACACGCTACAGTCACTATGAGTTTATTGTGTTGCCTTTTGGGCTTACAAATGCTCCTGCAACCTTCATGAGTTTGATGAATGGAATTTTCACCCCTATTTAGACAAGTTTGTTTTGATTTTTATCGATGATATTCTGATCTATTCAAAGAACATAGAGGAGCATAAGGAACATTTGTGAATAGTTCTACAAACTTTAAGAGAAAACCAGCTCTATGCAAAATTTAGTAAATGTGACTTCTTCAAGGAAAAGATACAATATTTGGGACATGTAATATCTTCTAAAGGTATTTCTATTGGTCAGGAAAAAATCAGAACTATCCTAGATTTGCGTATTGTTATAAATGTTGCAGACATTTGGTCTTTCATGGGATTAGCTGGGTATTATCGTCATTTCAATGAGGGGTTTTCCATACTTTCTTACCCTAAAAAATATCTACAAAATAAAGGGATAATTTTCAAATGGAAAATTGAGTGTCAATGCCCATTTGAACAATTGAAACACTTATTGACATCAACGTTGGTATTAGAAGTTATTGATACAGAGAAGGAATTTGTAGTATGAAGGATGCATGTCAAGAAGAGGTGGGAGGGTTCTTAATGTAGGAGGGAAAGGTAATATATTACGAGTCATGTAAGTTGAAGGATCATGAACAGAGGTATTCAACCTATGATTTAGAGCTTACTATAGTAGTACATGCTTAAGAGTGTGGCACCATTACCTAGTGGGGAAGAAATTTCTACTAGTGACATATTATAGTAGTTTAACCAGTTTCTTCAAATAACCTAATTTTCATGCACGAAAAGCAAGGTGGACTGCATTTCTAAGCAAGTTTGATTTTGATATAAGACACCTTAAGGGAAAGGATGACTAAGTAGCGGATGCCTTAAGTAGGAAGGTACAGTGTGCTTATGAGATTCAATATCACTGCATTGAATTTGATGTATCTAAACAACTTAAAGAAGTTTCTCTCAAGGACCCCAAATATGAATGTTTATGGAAGGAAACCAAGAAATTATAGAATTAGTAATCAATCTGAATATTGTATAAATGGTAAATATAAGTTCACTTACAGAGGAAGAGTATATGCTCCTAATAAAATGGTTATTAAGGAGATGTTGCTGGGTGAATATCACGATAGCCCCTATGTTTCTCACCCAGGGTACCAAAAATTATTCTCTGCCATTAAGAGGGAGTATTTTTTTCTTGGTATGAGTAAAGATATAGTTGAGTACTTGGAAAATGTTTGGAATGCTAGTGGGTAGACATTCAACATCGGCATCCCGTAGGCTTACTCAATCCTCTACCTATTCCTTAATGGAAATGGAAGACAATTATGCTAGATTTTCTAACCGGGCTACCCAAAAGAAAAAACAATGTGACTCTATCATGGTGGTGGTAGACAATTAAAGTAAAATAACCCACATTATTCCAGTTGCATGGCATTCCAAAGGTGGTTATTTCAGACAGGGATGTCAAGTTCGCATCTACAATCTGGAAGGCTCTTTTTAAAGGGCTAGGTACACAAATCTAGTTTAGTACTTCATAGTATCCTCAGATGGAGCGTCAAACTAAACAAGTGAATGAAGTGTTGGAACACATGTTATGGATGTATGTAATGCAACATCCAACCAAGTGGGAAGAATATCTTCACTTGGTCGAATTTTCTTCTAATAACAGTTACCATGAATCATTAAAAATGAGTCCCTATGAGGTACTATATGGCAGAAGATGTAAAACACATGATAACTGGAGTATCCCAGAAAACAAGATGATGTTAGGACCTAACATGCTCAAGGAAATGGAGCAAGAGGTTAAAAGAGTTCGAAAAAATTTGAAAGTTGCCCAAGATAGGTAGAAAATGTATGCAGATAGGAAAAGAACTCATAAAGAGTTCCAGGTGGGGGATCATGTTTACGTATGAATTAAACCTATGAAAAGTACCCTACAATGGGGTGGTTGTGCTAAATTGGCACCCTGCTACTGTGGACCTTTCCATATTTTGGAAATAATAGGGCCGGTAGCCTATCAAATTGCTCTCCCAAGCTATGTAAGGGTTCATAATGTCTTCCATGTTTCCCTATTCAAAAAATATGTGTATGACTCGAGACACATCCTTAACTTGCATGACACACAGGTAAGTGATGAATTAAATTTTTAAGATATGTACATAATGAATTGATGATATATGAACTAATGTTAGCTAATGGTGGTTTGACATGTTGAACCAGACAGAGGCTTCTTGGTAGAACTATTGTGTATCCTCGACCAAAGAGAAGAAATGTTGCATAAGTGACTTGTCACCTAGGTTAATGTGCAATGGAAGCACTTTAGACCAAAGGAGGCCACCTGGGAGGATGAAAATATTATGTAGAATGCCTACCATGATGTTACATGGGATAAAGTAAACATTGAGGGTGGTATTACGCTAAGGAGGAGAATATGCAACATCCCCTAGTGACATAAAATTGTTGTTAGTTTATTTTTTTTAATTACATGAGACCATGAGTAAGTGGGCTTAGGAAGCCTAGTGGGACTTTGTGAATAATTTAATCTTACATGAATGTTATGTTGAATATAAATTGTTGGAGTTCAAGAGGGCTGACTTGTAACAAATTCCAATTGTTAGACAATTATGATAGTTTTCACTATATTCCTGGGATAAAAAGAGAAATCTCTCAGGGAAGTAGGGTTCTAATTTATAGGAGTCCCATGGGACAGAAAAGAAATAGGTGTTATGTGGAATTGGTATGATGCTGCCTAGAGGTAATCTTGAGCTCGACTTGGGCCAGTGGAAAACCTTGAACAAACAGAGAATCAGATGGTATTAGACTAGACAGTGGTCCTGATGTCTATTGCTGGATTCTGATAAGACTCTGCATACTTCTCTAAAGTGGAAGCTTGGGGGGTAGAAGTGGATGTAATTTCCATTCTCATGGTTGGGTGGATCATCTCAGCCCTATTCAATTCTTGGAAGACTGTGAATCAGATAAGTGATTACTAGTAAATTTGTATACTTTTCTATATTCTGTCAGCGAGAAGTAGTTGGTTTATTTAAATCTTATTATTTTTGTTATAATGTCAGAATTGAATATGTGGAAAGAAAATAAACCTTGTAATTGCACAGTAGTTGATCTATTTAAACTTTCCTCTTTCTATTGATATGTCAGCATCTAATATGGGGGAAGAAAGGAAACCCCATGATAGAAAATTGTAAAAGAAGTATGTGAAAGAGTCATAGAAATGGTTACGTAAAATATTGCATGTATACATAGTTTTCCTTTGTATGTATTTAGTGAAAATAATGAGTATATACATGACTGCTATGTTAATCCTCTAACTAAGTCATAAGCAGATAAAGGGATTGAGGACCTGAGAGGTAAGCGAGACCTTTTGAGGTCATGGGGTACTTATTTTTTTCTCCATGATTGAACCTATGGAAAGCAGGAAATTAAACAGGAACACAACCAGGCCAAGGAGGTCACTTTACTAAGGGTTTTTGGTGATCATGGAGAGGTTTCGAACCTGACCGAGATAGAGGAACCGATAGCCAAGTCTAGTCCCCCTCTGGAACCTAGGAGTGAAATCAATAGCCAAACTTGATGGTAAAGCCAGGTTAAGGATCCCTTTAACATTGTACATGTAACTGACAGAGAATCGCCAATATAGAAACTTTAATACATATTTGATTTGCAAATGAAATCATAGAACATGAATTAAACATGTAGTAAAAAAGAAAGTTGTATGGCAGATAATAATTATAGTTTTTCTATTAACCAAGTTCATTGCAGACAGAGTTTCCATAGCAAAAGATAAATGACAATGATTCTCAAGCACTACTCTAACTGGCCAAAACCCTCAAGACCAAAATTTGGACCATAATTTTCAAATTATAATGATAAAAATGACATTATATTACATATAACAACACTAAAGTCCATACACTAACACCCTTAAGGCTTGTATAATCTTGAAATAAAAACTAGAAACCTCACACGTATTTTCCTTAATTTTATCTATTCCATAACAAACCATTAATCAAGTATCAGTAAAACCCTAACAAAATCCCACAGGATATGGTTCCTCAAGATCTACTAGGAAAAAATAATTGCATCAAGCTCGTCATGGGTGCCTACAAATAAACATAAAACTTGGGGCTTAGATACGGAGACTAAAGAGAAGGCACCATGATAGAAGCCATGAAGACAACCAGAGGCATACCTGGGGATTCTGTTGGGTTCTTGAGTGAGCCTGAAATTTAAACCGCAAAGCCAGAAAATCTGGTGGGCAACGAAGTTCAACCTACCAAGTACATATAAGAAGCATTAGAGGGAACCCTAGAAAACATTTAAGGTAAATAAACCAATTATATGATTCCTTGCAACATATGTGTTACCTCGGGAGACGATGCTCAACAATAAAAAACATTCTTTTGCTAAGAGAAATGGTCCACCAAAACCTACTGAAACGATGAAGGGTTGCAATCTGGTTG
Source organism: Pinus tabuliformis (assembly GCA_031772625.1). Classification (NCBI taxonomy): domain Eukaryota; kingdom Viridiplantae; phylum Streptophyta; class Pinopsida; order Pinales; family Pinaceae; genus Pinus; species Pinus tabuliformis. Next base: position 124,425,694 of record CM062805.1, read on the forward strand.
ATGCCACACTAGTTGAACTCTGCAAGGTGGTAGAACTGAAGAGTTTAGTGGAGATTAACTTGAGCTAAAGTAAAATCCATTTTTCAAAAGAACTTAATCATTGTAGAGTCCAAGAACTACTTTATCTTGACACCTTTTTTGTCCATGTTACTTCCTTTTTCCTATCTCTATCATCCAAATAAATGCAATAAATATAAGGTTTTGTTAAGGTAAGAATTCATATGTCCTATTTTTCATATTTTTTAAATATTCCTTATTATTTTATTAAAGTTTACATGTAGCTAAAAGATTGACCCGATTTTGCAGCTAATACACATATTTTACAGTTACTTCCATTGTTGACGGGATTCAACTGTGCCAGCTCAGCAAAGAAGTATATGGGTAGATAGGGAATGATCCTCTCATTGATTTCTTCCTGTTTACTCGAGCTAATCCATCAACATATTCACACTACAACACGGTCAACCATGACAGTCAACCACAAGATAACGTGCTGGAACATAGTCTGAGTTACAAGAGATATTATCGATTTTATTTTTCAATAGAAAAACAACAAATAAGCGATATGATTTGGTTTGATAAGGATTGTAACAAAGACTTGTAGGCTTGAATTTATCATGTTTTTAATTAAAAACTCTATAAGAATAGTGGCAACTCTGTGTTAAGTGCCTGCCACCGTATGTAATTTTGAAGCATCTTGTAGAAACACTTTTCTGATTAATGCAAAGATCTTGGTTCGTATATTTTATGTGTTGTTGATTAAAGCTACTAACTACCTCGTGGATGGCCCCTGCGTGCAGACCAGGTCTTTGATTCACCGCAATTAGATTCTCTTTCATTTCATAGATTTAATTTATGGATGCTCTGTTTTGTATATTTTTAGGATGTAGTCCAATGGAGTTCATGACTAGGTTCACTTGATTGATCTTTGTATCAGTATTCTTGCTTTCTTTATACCTAGCATAACTCAATAATCTCATCTTCTTTATACCTAGCATAACTCAATCATGTCGTTTCGTTCATAGTTTACTTATTTCATAGCTTAGTAATCTTGTTTCTTCTTTATTTTTGTATTGAATGAAGTTGCAATAGATAAGAGTGACAGTGTTTCTCAGCATATAAACTCAAGCACATTTCACCTTTTTAAGTTGATAAAATAGGATCTCCTTCATATCATTTCATGCTTTCATAATTAGCTTTGTTTAGTTGTAGCATAAAAATCCAAAAACAATTGAAAAGTAGATTAACTTAATATATTCATTGAAAAGAGTTAAGATCATTATTCAACCATTCTAGAAAGCTCAATTCAATTAGAAATAACTCTAGAGATATCTTTTAGAATAATCAATTAACGAATCTTAAAAATAACATCCTAGTATAGATAGTAACATCATCTCCATACTAATTCTAGAGTTTGACATTAATTTAGATAACAATAACATAATCACCTTAACAACATAAGTAACTTCTAGCACATATAATGCACTTGTACTTCATCAGTTTACCTGCCCTAGTCAATAATTTATGCTTACAATTTAAGAACATTAAATTGACTAAACATTTTGGTGCCATTACCACAGAAGTGCAAATAGAAGTTAAAAGAAATAAATAAAATAATCAATCAATTAAAAACATGATATGCGTAGGGAAAGAGACTCTAGAGGTAGATTTGTAGGATTAGGAAGAAGTTTAATTCCCACAAATCTGTTCACTCCACCACGACTTCGAAGTTCCACACCACCTACTCAAACCTGAATTCCATTTGTAGGTCAACAAAGACTTCCTGAAGTCTTAAGATCAGAAATCCAATCCAGAACTTCACCTACTTCATCTACTGAAGCCATAATCGAAGAAAATCCTACATCCCCAACTATAGGAGTAGTTTTTCTATCTTCCACTGGTGAACAAATTCTAGGAGAAGAATTAGAAATTCCCAGTGAAGAAGAGGAACAAGAAACTCATTTTGACTATCCATTGATAGAGGAACCAAAAGAATTAGAAGATCCTTACATTAGTTTTGAAGAATCTATCATGGATGAAGAAGGAGAAGGGGAGGTACACAATGTCAATGGTGAGAAAAATAGGATTGGAGGAGGTAGAGGTAGAGGAGGAGGTGGATATAGAGGTAGAGGAGGGGGTAGAGGTAGAGGAAATAAATATCCTTTTGGATTTCCTATTTTTGATGAAGATACAACCCTCACAATGAAGAATATTTCACCTTATATTCTTCCTAATTTCCATGGAAAAAGAAGTGAATACCCAAAGACATTTCTCTTTCAATTTGAAGTATTATGTAGATCATATGATTATCTTCATGATGCTAAAAAATTGAAATTGTTCCCTATTACCTTAAAGGATTCGGCATTAAAATGGTTCATGAGTCTAGGAACGAATTCTATAAGGACATGGGCACAAATGAAAGAAGATTTCTTAGAGAAATATAGAGACTACTATATGCCTCACAACATTAGAGATGAAGTCTTCAAAATGACACAAAAAGAAGATGAGAATCTTGAAGACATAGTCAAGGTATTTGTCTATAACCTTAAAAGGGAAAATATGGATAGTTTAGATGATGAAACTTTGAAATCCCTCCTACTTAAATCTATCAGAGATGAGTGGATTGATCTCCTTAACTTAACAGGAAAAGGAGATATTTCTCAACTACCATTTACAGATATTTGTGATTTATGTGTACATATCTCAGGGGGTAAATCATGAGTTGGAAAAAGTCCTAAGGATCCTATCTTATCAAGAATTAATAAATTTGCAGATGGGACAATCAATAGGGTAGAATTAGGAAGTTTCCTTGATACTTTTAATATAAATATTTTAGGGAGTCTAAGTGAACAAATTGACACCCTTAAAGTACAAGACAAGTGAACGTCAGAAAATGTTGCACTATCTATATTTTGTCCTAGATGTCAAAAGAAGCATGCCCTAAGAGAATGTCCTTTAGACTTAAAAACCATAGGAACTTGTGCCATATGTGAAAATAACCATGATTCTAAGGAATATCCTTCTTTACCAATTCTCAAGGCTGTATTTAATGATGAAGGGATACCAGAACAAGTAGACCCTCTTTATTTTATTGACAAAAGACCATGGCAAAAGTCTCAAGCAAATCAGCCACAAGTCTTTAGATCACAACAATTTTCTCAATCTTCACAAAATAATTGGAATCCATCTTGGCAGCCTCGGGCTCAGCCACAATCACAATCTTCAAATCAAGGATGGTAGAATCCTTATGGGGCCTATGCTGAATATCAAAAATATTCACCATCCTATCCTAATTTTCCACCACAATTCTTGGGAATATCCTTTCGACTTTATGGTCTTAACACCGAAGAATAATCTAGGAGGACATCCATTAATCCTAGGAAGACATTGGTTAGCCACAACTGATGCTTTCATCGGTTGTAGATTAGGTGACATGTTTATCTCAGATGGAAATTCTACAAATAAATTTACATTGTATCCACCTGCAAAAACAACAATAGAAATAGAGAATGAGGAATGGATAGATGATGATGATGATATACAACTTGTTTTCACTACTGAACAAGTAAGAGAGGAGGACCAAATTTTAAATCTAATGGAAAATAATGAATCCTCCTCACATTATGACCATAGTCAAAATGAATATCTCTCATCTAGACAAGTATCTTTACTATCTATGGAAAAAATTGGAAATTCTTCAATAAAAAATTGGAAATTCTTCAATAAAAAATTTCCCAGGTAAAACTTTGAACATTAATGAAAACCTAGAAGAATTACAAAAGAATTAACTGGTAGAAATTTTAGGAAAACATTCTTATGCTTATGCATTGGAATACACTGATATGATAAGAATTAATCCTAAAACTTGCATGCGTCATATCTACATTGAAAAAAGTGCAAGACTAGTTAGACAACCACAAATAAGTATGAACCCAAATCTGAAAGAAATTGTTAAGGAGGAATTACAAAAACTGCTAAATTTAAACTTCATTTATCCAATATCAGACAGTCAGTGGGTTTCACCCCTAGTAATCGTTCCTAAGAAAAATGGGAAATGGAGAGTATGTATCGATTACTGGGAATTGACTAAAGCAGCATCAAAAGACCACTTTCCACTCCCTTTCATTGATCGAGTCTTGGACACATTAGCAGGGAAAAAATATTTTTCATTTTTGGATGGTTTTAGTCGATATAATCAGATTCAGGTAGCATCTAGGGATCAAGATAAAACCACATCTACCTATCCATGGGGACCTTATGCTTACCAAGTACTTCCCTTTGGATTATGTAATGCTCCGGCAACATTCCAAAAAGTAGTCCTCGGAATTTTTTCTGATCTTATTCATGATCGTGTGGAAGTGTATATGGATGATTTCAGAGTTTATGGAGATTCTTTTAAAGAATAATTTGAAAACTTAGAAAATGTTCTAATAAGATTTAAAGAAACAAATCTTTCATTAAGTCATGAGAAATGTTTTATGATGTTTAATGAATGAATTGTTTTAGGTCACCATATTTCACAAGATGGAATTAAGGTAGACTCATCTAAAGTAGAGGTCATTTCTAAATTATTAGTGCCAAACTGTCAATGAGATGTTAGGATTTTTCTTGGTTTTACTAGATATTTTAGAAGATTTATAGAAAACTTCACAAAAATTGCATCTCCACTCTTCAAACTACTTACCAAAGACTATGAATTTAGTTGGGATCCTGATTGTCAAGCTGCCTTTGAAACTTTGAAAAAGAAAATCTCTAAAGAACCTATCTTAAAAGGACCTAATTGGAAATTTCATTTCCATATATCAACTGATGCTTCAGATACAACCTTAGGAGCTGTGTTAGGAAAAAAAATGCCTTACTCCTTATGCAATATATTATACCATTAAAAATTTAACCCCAACAAAGATAAATTATACTGTAACTGAGAAGGATTTTTTAGTTGTAGTTCATGCCATTAACAAATTCAGACATTATATAACTGGCTATGAAACTTTCATTAACATAGACCATTTTGCCATTAGATATCTAATGAATAAACCAATCACTAATGGAAGAATAACTATTACAAGGATTCAACATCACCATTATAGATAGACCTGGAAACAAAATACAATTGCTGACTTTTTATCTAAAATTCAGAATGATAACAATGATCAACCTGTGGAGGATAAATTTCCTGATGAATATCTTTTGCAGTATCTACTAAATCACCTTGGTATGTAGATATTTCTAACTATTTAGCTACAGATAAATTACCATTTCCTTTGTCTCGTAGATAAAAGAGGAGGATAATTCACAACAACACATCTTATTCATGGATAAATGAAGAATTGTACAAAATCGGACCAGATCTCATCATCAAAAGATGTGTTCGAGAGGATGAGATACTGGAAATACTTAAAGCATGCCATGATGAACTGTGTGGAGGACATTTTTCTGACAAAAGAATTGCTTATAAGGTCCTACTCTTAGGATATTATTGGTATTCCATTTTCAAGGATATTAACGAATATGTTAAGAGATGTGACAGTTGTCATAGAATGGGGAAACCTACTCTGCCATTACAACCTCAGGTATTCATTGAACCACTTGAGAAATGGGCACTAGATTTTGTTGGTCCAATCAATCCACCTTCATAACAAAAAAGGTATATTTTGGTATGTACTGATTATGTCACTAAATAGGTAGAAGCTAAAGTACTTCCTTTTGCTACTGAGAATGTTGTAGTTTCATTTCTTTTTGAGGTTATTTTCACTCATTTTGGTGTCCCAAGAGAAATTGTAACAAATCAAGGAACACAATTTATATCAAGATTAGTGTAGAAGCTTGTGGAGCTATATAAAATCAAGCATCGAAAATCCACTCCATACCAACCACAAGCCAATGGACAAGTTGAGTCTACAAACAACGTGTGTTATGAAAACAACTCACAAAAAGATAGAAGAGATAGATCAACGCCTTAGAATTTAGCCTCTTCGAGGGGGCAACCTCCTTTACATTACATAAATGAACAATTCTTGGATGATACAAATGACAAAACCTCCTTTCTATATATAGGAGTCTATGGGGTCACAATATAACCAATCCGACCTAACAATAATAATATAAAGGCACAAAAATAAAAATAGAGGGATTCTATGGGGCACAATAATAACAATATGGGGACAATAGGGGCACAACAATATTAATAAGGGATACAACTACAATAGTAATGGGGGAATCACTAGTATTATAGGGACCTAACATGCCCCTCTCCTTCAAAAAAGTGTTTTCCTCAACGCTGGAGTAGTTCTGGATGCTTCTATATAAAATTCTCATCCTCCCATGTGGAGTCTTTAGCGGATAAATTCTTCCACTTGATGAGATACTCCGAAATTGATCGATTTCGTAGCTGTCGAGTTCTTGTTTCTCTAACTACTTCGGCTCCAATATAATTTTTCCTCCCTTGTCAATTTCTGGCAATATTGTTTGAATTGGGAGATTGTTGCTTATAACCTTCTTTAAACATGAAACATGGAAAACAGGGTGCACTCGAGAAGCTGCAGGAAGCTCCAATTTGTATGCCATAGTACCAATATTTTTCAACACCCTGTACAGACCATAATACTTTGGTGATAATTTATTATCCTTCTTAGCTTGCTTGAGGGACATTTGTTTATATGGCTGTAGCCGTAGGAATACCTAGTCACCTACATCAAAACTTCTTTCATTGCGATGTTGATATGCCTGTTGTTTCATTCTATTATGCGCCAACATGAGGTTATCCTTTAAGAGTTGTAGAACTTGTTGTTGATGCTCGATGTGATGTTCCACTACTTGAACCTTAGAATTTTCTCTTAAATATGATGTGATGGATGGTGGTTGATATCCATGAAGTGCCATAAATGGGGTAATTTTTGGTGCAATATGGAAGGAAGTGTTATACCACCATTCAGCCAGAGGCAACCATTTGACCCATTGTGTTTGTTTATCAAATACAAAGCAACAAATATATCCTTCCAAACATTTGTTTACTATCTCAGTTTGCCCATCAGATTGAGGATGATAAGATGAGATATGAGCTAACCGAGTACCAAGACAAGAAAATAGTTATGTCCAAAAATTTCCAGTGAAATGGGATCTCTGTCACTTACAATAATCTTTGGGTTTCCATGTAGCTTTTGAATTGTTTCCACAAATGCAGTAGAAACTGTACTCGCTATAAATGGATGTGATAATGCACAAAAGTGTTCATACTTGGTAATTCTGTCAACTACCACCATGATGACACTCTTTCCCTCAGACTTGGGTAAACCTGTGATAAAATCCATTGAAACCTCCTCCCAACATTGGCTTGGAATGGATAAAGGTTGTAATAGACCTGGGGTCTTAATTGTTTCAACTTTATTTTGTTGAAAAACCAAACATTCTGCCACAAACTTTTGAATATATGATTTAAGGCCATTCCAAAAAAATTCCTTCTTAACCAAATGGTAAGTTTTTAAAAATATTGAGTGCCCTCCTAAGGGAGAAGTGTGCAATTCCATAAGAATATTTTGTCTGAGTTGGGAATTCTTACAGAGGTATAAGAAATCTTTGTACCATATCGAATCATTTTTCCAGCTAAATGTATCAGATGTACTGTAATCTTGCTGTAACTTTCGAATAAGTGCCCACACTTCTTCATCATTCTTCCCTTCCTCCCTTGTAGTGTTTATCCAATCTGGTTGGATAATAGAAATGGTGCACAACAATACTTCCACATCATCATCCTTTCTTGAGAGTGCATCTGCCACAAAATTTTGTTTCCCTTTTTTGTAAATGATTTCAAAGTAATAACCCTACATCTTTGTGACCCATTTTTGTTGCTTTTCAGTGGATAATATTTGTTCTAAAAAATATTTAAGGCTATCATGATCCATTTTTACCTTGAAGTGTCTTCCCATTAGGTAGGGTCGCCATTTCTTAAGTGCATGTAGTATTTCAAACATTTCCTTCTCATAAATAGCTTTGTTTAAATACTTTGCCTTGATTGAACGACTTGCAAAAGCAATGGGTCTTTCATCTTGTATTAAAAAAGCACCAATTCCATTTCCTAAAGCATCACATTCCACAATAAAGGTTTTTGTGAATTCCAGTGTAGCTAAGACTGGTGTTTGGCACATTTCTTCTTTAAGATGTTCGAAGGCCTTTGTTGCTTCTGGAGTCCATCAAAATGTATCTTTCTTCAATAATGTTGTTAGAGGTGCTGCTATTTTCGTATAATTCTTAACAAAGTTGCGATAATACCCTGTCAACCCGATAAATCCTCGCAGATGCTTTATGGATGTGGGGATTTTCCATTCCTTAATGGCTTTAATTTTCCTAGGGTCTACCTTAACTCCTTCATGAGATACAATATGACCCAAATATTCCACCTTTTGTACTCCAAAGAAACATTTGGATCTTTTTGCATATAATTTTTTCTCCTCCAATAGTTGTAGCACCATGTCAACATGTTCAACATGATCCTTCCAAGACTTGTTGTAGATTAGTATATCATCAAAACGTACTAACACAAATTTTCTAAGGAAGGGTTTGAAAATGGAATTCATCAAACCTTGAAATGTAGAAGGTGCATTGGTGAACTTGCTATTGCATTAAATTGTAAAGCTAGAATAGAATAAGGATATAGAGGTAAAGATAGTTGTATAACGGACAGGAATTATTTGTGTGACAATGATGTTCAGCTCACGAGGGAGGAACGAGGGTTTGTGCAGGAATCGATCCCGCGGCATGGCATTCGGCGAAGATGGAGTGGAAGGGAAGGGCGTCGTCCCTGCTCCCTACAGATCTGACAGCAGGGCCGCGGCTATGGCATGGTTTGGTTCGTCCAAAGTATATGAAGAACCCCTGGAAGCTGTGGGTACAGCGTTTTTTCTCTGTCCAAATCACCATTCGCACGCTGGGCCAAAAGGAACCAGTGATGATCTGAAGGAGAGGCCAGCAACCCTGATCGAGACCAGAGATTTGCAGACCCTTTTCGTCTTTGGGATCGGGTCTCCCTTGGAGTGCGGAAATTTGGCAGAAATCTTTCTGATATGTACAAGACCGGGCAGAAAAGAGTTTATCTGGCTTACCCCTTCACAGTTTCTTCAAGCAGGCAACGATGAAGGTATGCATGGGATAGATCCTCCCATATACCCTATAACATGGCCTAAAACCAGCGGATCTAGGCTGGATCTCACAAAAAAGGAAGAGATCCAAGATCTCCAGGAGTTCAGGCAACAGATCGGTGGGTATAAGCACCGATCAGTCAGAGGGAATATTGACCATCTCCTCAGGAAGTCTGCATGCAAGGATTGGGGTCCGTGGGTTGCAGATCTAAACCACCCCAAAATCGTAAGACCTAACCTCGGCAGATCTGGGTCGGATCTACCAGATCTGAGGCCCAATAAATATAGATCTTGGTAAGATCTAACCTGTTGGAACAAAGACATCAATCCTAGATCGGGCAGAGATTATGCAGACTCAGGCAAGCAAAAGGAAAAAGGAACCAAAACGGAGCCAGATCTGGACTTTCGCCATCAGTCAAAGCAGGTAACTAATTATTATTTTCAGATCCTGATTAAACCCCCTCAGGGGAAATCTCGATTAGTATGGGTTCAGGCAGGAGATACCTCCATGCAGCTAAAACAACAAATTTGGGCAGAAATGGGGTACCCTATTCAGACCCAGCACCTGGTCAGTGGAAGAAGGTCCCTCCAGGACTGTAGATCTCTGGAAAGTTATGAGATTGGGCCAGGATCAAACATTATTCTAAATCTCAGATTGAGAGGTGGGGCTCTGCCTCAGGGACAGCCAAGCTCCTCAGGGGGAGACAAGGGGAAAAAAGCTGCAGCCCAGCACCAACCAAAATCCTATAAAAACATTTTATAGGGCAACAGAAGCTCAGGGCCACCTCCAGATCAAGGAGGACACCTGCCCAGGCCATACATAGTAGATCAGTCAGAGCAAACCCCAGCTTTAAACTTAGATTCCTTAGGGCTAGATGATTTCGTCAAGTCCTATGAAACGTGAGCTTTAATCTGCCGTTTCAACAGCTTTTGGCCTAAACCTATGGATCTTTTCCACTGGATTTTCACCAGCTGGACCATGGAGTTTGACATTCATTTATGTGCAAAGGGTTTTTTCATTGTGAGATTCACATCCAAGGAAGTCAGAGATACAGTTATCTGTACCGGACCATGGTTTTGGGGAACAGCAGGGCTATTTGTGACCCCATGGTTCCCAGATTTTGATCCAAATAAAATGACGGTAACCAGAATGCCAGTTTGGGTTAGACTACACAATCTTCCTTTGCATTTTTGGGATGAACGGGTGCTGGAACGCATTGGAAACAACATAGGGAAGTATATCAAAAGAGACATGGACAGGATCGATGAAAGGATCTACACTTACGCACGTATCTGTGTGGAAGTAGACTTAAGTAAAGGACTACCGGAAAATATAAGGTTGATCTACAAACAACAGAACTGGTTGCAGGTACTAGATTATGAAAACACCGCTTTCAGATGTAGGATCTGTAGGCAGACAGGTCACTTACAAAGCACGTGTCCAGAAGCCAAGAATAAAAAGAAGCAGAAAGGGAAGCAGAGGAAAGGTTGGAACTTTTCTCCCCCAGATTCAGAGGATGAAGAATCAGAAGCAGCAGAGGAAGAACCTCCAGAAGAGAAAACTGAGGTAACCCAAGAAATGGAGAAACAGAAAGGAACCCCATCAGACAACAAGGTAGTGGAGACAAGCATGGATCTTAGTACGGGTGGCACCAAACGGCACCACCACTCAGATACTTCAGATTCAGACAAGGAACCTAGCCCGCAGAATACAGAGACGCAGTTAGTCATCGCTTCGATCGAGCCCACACAAGGAGTGTGGCGCAAGGTCGAAAAGAAGAAGGGGAGAAAAACTTGACGCATGAGTTCTACTCACTGCCAGATTCCGGTTTTTGCTCCTTACATATTCTCTTTTCTCTTCTCTTTTCTTATTCTTTTTGCACGTTAGTCCTCTAACGTTGCGTGGGGTGCAAAAGCACTCGGGCCCTTGTGGCAGGATACGAAATGCTTAAATGCATCTGCTTTGTGTAACTTTTCATTATCTTTTTAATAAAAAGTTACCGGTTTTTTTCCTTGGGGAAAAAGAAGGTGCATTGGTAAGGCCAAAAAGCATGACCAAAAATTCATAATGACCCTCATGAGTTCTAAATGTTGTTTTCGGAATGTCTTCAGTCTTCATTCTAATTTGATGATATCCTGAATGAAGATCCAACTTGATGAAGTAAATTGATCCATGCAATTCATCCAATAATTCATCAATGACAGGAATGGGGAACTTATCTTTAATAGTGAGCTTGTTGAGCTCCCTATAATCCAGACACATGTGCCATGATCCATCCTTCTTGTGCACCAATACTACTAGAGCAGAGAAAGAACTTTGAATAGGTTGAGTTATACTAGCCTCTAACATTTCTGCAACCATATGTTCAATTTCACTCTTTTGGGCATAAGGATATCTGTACGGCCTGATGTTTGGAGGAACACCTCCTTGAATCAAATGAATAGAATAGCATGATCATGATCATGAATAGTTGGGAGACCTTTGGGAGTCTCAAATAACTTGAAATGATTTTCAAAGACTTTCTGGAGATCTGGAGAAATAGATGATTTTTATGTGGAAACATCTAGCGAACATAATTTTCCAATTACACCTCGTTGTTCATTTTTTAGAAGCTTTGTCATACCATTAGAGCTAATTATCTTTCCTGATTTTGCTGCAATACCCCTTAATTCAACTTCCTTTCATTCCACAGAAAATTTCATGAAAAGTTCTTGAAAATTAAAAGCTAGTGTACCCAAGGACTGTAGCCATTGGACTCCTACTACAACATCATCACCTCCCATTGGAATGGAAAGCATTAGGCTATTCAATACATATTCTCCCATGTATAGCTTGATATTATGGCACTTTCCAGAGCAATTTATGGTTCCTCCACTTGTAACCATCACTTGACACTCTGGTGCTAGATATAGGAAGCAATTCAATTCTTTTGCTATCTTACAATGAATAAAATTGTGGGTACTTCCTGAATCAATAAACAATATTACCTTTTTCTTCTTGATATGTCCTTCTATCTTGATAGTTTGAGGAGTGGTAATTCCAGCCAATGCATGACAAGATATGGTCGGATTCATTACTTCTTTATCTAGGGTTTGTTCCTGGAGTATATCCTCTTCTTTTGACATTTCTTGTTCCTTTTGTTCCTCCTCTTCACAATCTATGTAGAATAATTTCTTCTCAGCACACTTATGACCTTTAGTGTTTTTGCTATCACAACTGTAACAAAGCCCTTCTTCTCTTTTTTCTTCCAATTGTTGTGGTGTCAACCTTATAAATTGTGGAAGGCTAGGGGCAACAACACTTCCATCTTTATAGTTGTGAGTGGTAGGCTTCCTAGTTGCCATAATTTGCTTTCCATTTTTCTTGCTAACATGAATGCTTTCTCAAATGAATCAGGTTCCCAAAGTTGAACCTCATGTTGGATAGTATCCTTTAAAGTCCCTAAGAAAACATCAATCCTTTGCTCCTCTGGAATATCTTTTACCCTTATGTTCAATTTTTGGATGTCCTCAATGTGCTCCATCATTGAACCCTTTTTTTTTAGACTTATCAATTGGCTAAAAAAGGTGTTGCTTTTTGTATCCTCATAATGTGCTGTCATTTCTTCCATAAAAATTGCCCAAGTGACAATTTTTTTACGAGAGCAAAGCCATCGATACCATACAAACTGATTTGGTTCCAAATATAAAGTTGCAATACGTACCTTTTATATGTTTTTCACATTATGGAGATTGAAAAATTGCTCCATCTGTAGTATCCATGTTACGGGATCCTTGCCATCAAACTTCCTCATATCGATTTTTGGAATATTGTGGTTCTTCGATTCAACATTACAATTAATGAAATCATGATTAACATTTATTTTGTTCTCATTATGAGTTTCCTTTACTACGCTTTCACCATTAGTAATCATTTCTTGTAGAAACTTTGTCAAATTTCTCTTCAAATCTTCCATGCATATCTTCAAATCTGTCTTCAAATCTATCTTCAAATCATCCATCTTAGCTTCCACATCATTCATCTTAGATTCTGTTACTTTTTGTGTGAGTGACATTTGTTGCACTTGGTCTCATTATTTTGATATATCATGTTGCATTTCTTCCTCTTCCTCATGAGTCACACTAGAGCTTTCAGGTTGCTTACTAGGTGTTTGCATTTTTTTCCTCAAGGAATCAATTACTGATAATAATTCTCTTCTATACCCTTTGAATTCCTTCAAACTAATTTTTCAAACCAAGCTTATGCGAAAAAAAAAAAAAAAAAAACTATACACCCTTTTTCACTTTGTAGGAGCTTGATATTGAATTTGATGTATCTCTGTAATTTCGGATCATCCAGTTTTAAAATTGTGACCTGCAATAGCCCTCTGCATCCTCTTTCCAATTCCACCAGTCTGATCAAATTTAGATTCTCCAAGAAAGAGTTATGCAAAATCTCCCAAGATGATCGGATTATATACCTTTTCAGAAGATCAAACTTGTATGAAGTGCCATGTGTCACTGTTTTGACCTACTGATCTAAAAATTATACACAGGAAACTATAGTCTATCCTATTTCTATAACTTCTTACGAAATTTTAATTTGATGCTCAAAACAAAAGTTATGAGGATTTTCCCCAAGTCACCTGTTTGGAATGTAATTCAGGAATATGCAAAAAGGCCAACTTCCTTAGATCATAACTCCACAAATATAACACAAAAAGCTCTGAAATTTGGACCCGAGGTTCAGAACGATTTCGACCCAAATGGGTTTTTTTCAAGCGTCTGAAATGTCGCAGAAAAAAAATTATAATGAAAATGCCACGATGGCCTATTTGGAGCAACGAAACCCTAGAATCCAAAGCTCTGATACCAAATGTTATGAAACCAGCTCACAACAAGATAGAAAAGATAGATCAACACCTTAGAATTCAGCTTCTTCGAGGGGGCAACCTCCTTTACATTACAGAAATGAAAAATTCTTGGATGATACAAATGACAAAACCTCCTTTCTATATATAGGAGTCTATGGGGTCACAATATAACCAAATTGACCTAACAATAATAATATAAAGGCACAAAAATAACAATAGAGGGATTCTATGGCGCACAGTAATAAAAATATGGTGACAATAGGGGCACAACAATATTAATAAGGGATACAACTATAATATTAATGGAGGAATCACTAATATTATAGGGACCTAACAAGGTGATTGAAGAAATTCTTACCAAGACTGTACACTTACATAGGAAGGACTGGGCAGAAAATCTTCCAAAAGATTTGAGATCTTATAGAACTACATGGAGAAGTACTATAGCACATACTCCATATGAACTTGTTTATGGGAAGCAGGTCTTACTTCCAATAGAGTTCTAGATCTAGACCTATAAAATGACAGTCTAGTTGGATCTTGACTTATTAGAAGCACAAAAGCGAAGGATGGGACAACTCAATGAGCTTGATGAAATAAGACAAGAAGCCTTCCAGAAGACCAACCTAGTTCAGCAACAGAGATCCATATGGCATGAAAAATACATTAAAGAAAGAAAATTTCATCCAGGAGATTGGGCGTTACTTTTTGATTCAACGTTCAAAAAATTCCAAGGAAAATTCCAAACTCACTGGCTTGGGTCGTATGAAGTTGAAAATGTCTTTAACAATGGTTCAGTTAGAATCAGTACTATTGATGAAGAGAAAAATCCTCTTTTATTGAATGGACATTGACTTAGACTTTATCAAAAGCCATTGAAAAAAGAAGAATTGTCGAAATTTTGCAAGACAATTCAGAATTGAAGATGGTTGAGAAGAATTCTTCTTCTTTTCTACCTTACAAAAATTATTTTTCTCTATCAGAAATTAAAATATATATATATATATATATATATATATATATATATATACATGAAAACCAACAAGTTGTTGGCATGCTTATATAGAAAATTTAAAGTTAAAACCAACTCTTGTTGGCACCTTAAATTTTCTCTTCGCCATTTTTCTGAAAGAAAATCCCTTTTTCTAAACATCCCTTTCTTAAAAACCTTTCAAGTATAGAATTAGTGACTTTCTGCAGCTCAGGAAATTTTCTGCAGCTCTAATAAGATTTTTGCAACCAATCTGATAGGGACACTTGGTGGCTCAAATTGAAGAAATGATTAACTCCTTTCAAGTGCATAGTACCTGAAAAAGACATCAAAGGACAAATGAAGGTTAGCAAATCAATTTAAGGCATGTGAAATTTAATTTTAAAATAGGGGTTAACATATTTCATATATGAATTATGTGGACATAACATTACCAAAATAAAAATGAAATCATTGCAGCTCATGGACGATAACCGCTCGTCAAATCCATTATAGTCCACCACCATTTTAACTCATATCTCGTCCTCATTTCTAATCCATTGATTTGATCACCGAATCATTGAATTAAATGCATTCAAATGGCTAACTCATCTCAATAAACCTTCATTATACTCACTCGCTCTCTCATTCTTCCACTTCACACAGTCTCTCTCCATCACAGAGTGAAACCCTACTAAGACTATTTTACTAAGACCATTTTCACTATCAAGTAAATAGTTCTTGAGACGAAACATCTCTCACCATGGGGAAACCAAGTATGGCAGTGGCTGCCAAGAAGAAGAAGAAAGTGAAATCTAGATGTGATAGCAGGGATATACAGGAGAATGACAACATGGTGTTATATGAGGACATACAAAACCTCAAGTGTGGGGGAATGTAGAGTCCAAGAACTTCTTTATCTTGACACCCTTTTTGTCCATCTTACTTCCTTTTTCCTATCGCTATCATCCAAATAAATGCAATAAATATAAGGTTTTGTTAAGGTAAGTATTCACATGTCCTCTTTTTCGTATTTTGTCAACATGACTTATCGTTTTATTAAAGTTTACATGAAACAACAGACATGACCTGATTCGTCAACTAATCCACAGATTCACAACTACTTCCTTTGTTGACACGGTTCGAGTGCACCAGCTCAGCAAAGGAGTATATAGGTACATTAGGAATGATCCCTCATGGATTTCTTCCTGTTTACTCAAGCTAATCCATCAAGATATTCACACTACAATATAGTCAACCATGACAGTCAACTGGAAGATAACATGCTAGAATAGAGTCCAAGTTTCAAGAGATATTATTGATTTTATTTTTCAATAACAAATCGACGAATAAGAAATATGGTTTGGTTAGATGAAGATTTTAGCGAAGACCCGTAGGCTTTAATTTCTCATGTTGTTAATTAAAAAATCGATAAGAACAATGGTAGCTCCATGTTAAGTGCGTGCCATCGCATGTAATTTTGAAGCATCACGTAGAAACTCTTTTCTGATCAATGCAAAGATCTTGGTTCATACATTTTATGTGTTGTTGATTAAAGCTACTGATTACCTCGTGGAAGGCCCCTGCATGCAGATCAGGTCTTAGACTCACCGCAATTATATTTTCTTTTATTTCATAGATTTAATTTATGGATGCTCTGTTTTTATATATTTTAGGATGCAGTTCAATGGAGTTCGCAACTAGGTTCAATTGATTTATCTCTGTATCGGTAACATTGTTTGTTGTATACCTAGCATAACTCAATAATCTCATTTGCTTTATACCTAGAATAACACAGTCATTTCGTTTCATTCACAGTTTAGTTATTTCATAGCTTAGTAATCTTGTTTCTGCTTTAATTTTGCATTGAATGAAGTTGCAATAGATAAGAGTGTCAGTGTTTGGAGCATATGAACAAAAGCACATTTCAACTTTTTAAGTTGATCAAATAGGATCTCCTTCATATCATTTCATGCTTTCATAATTAGCATTTTTTAGTTACAAGATAAAAATCGAAAAACAATTGAAAAATATATTAACTTAATATTTTCATTGAAAAGAGTTAAGATAATTATTCAGCCATTCTAAAAAGCTCAACTCAATTAGAAATAGCTCTAGAGATATCATTTAAAATAATCAATTAACAAATCTTAAAAATAACATCCTAGTATAGATAGTAACATCATCTCCATATTAATTCTAGAGTATGACATTAATTTAGATAACAATAACATAATCACCGTAACGACATAAGTAACTTCTAGCACATACAATGCACTTGTACTTCGTCAGTTTACCTGCCCTGGTTGATAACTTATGCTTACAATTTAAGAACATTAAATTAACTAAACAATCATCTGAAGCCTGTGGTGGGTGGCTTACTTGTGTTGAGGTTGGGAAATTTTGTAAACCCCTAGTCAAATCCATCGCCCTAGAATCATTGATTCATTCGCCCAAACTTACAGGTGCGAAATGGTGGCAAGAGGAGGCAGTCGGGGTAGGGGTTAGTTACCCTAACCTTCACAGAGCGAACCTCAACCATCAGATTGAGGGACAAACCATCAAAAACTATGAATAGTCCATTTGTACCTTAATAAACTGGCAGTGATCGATAGGAAGCCCTTCCAGAAACTTCTACGGTTTGGTTGTCTACATATATGGCGACTAGTTAAGGTTGGGGTATCGGTTAATTGGGTCACCAATGTATTCAAGAACCTTTTTGTGTAATATCAACTTGGTAATTAACTTAACCATGACTTATACATTTGATAAATATATATGGGTATCGCCAATGTGCAACTTAGGTTAATAGATTTTATTTATGTGCTTGTTCTTGTTCACATTAACATTAAAAAAAAATATGCTCGGTTAATGTATGTGACAATACATTTTTAAAAATATTATTGTTTAATAATGACCAATTTGTTTTAAGTTATTTAATATCATACATTTTTTAAAATAGTATTGTTTAATAATGACCAATTTGTTATAAATTTAAATAATATACTTTATATAGGGGTAACAAACTTCATTCCTATTTTCACAATGTTACACAATTCAAAACCAATGTTTTTAATGATAAGAACTGTTTTCAGGTTTTTGAAAATATGAATAAATTTAAAATTGATTTTTTTAATAAAAACTTCTAATATAATATTTAAATTATTAATTATTGGAGTAAGTTTCCATCTAATGAAAAAAAAGTTACCAAATAAAAAATCAACATGAAAAATCTACTTTGTCCTTTTTAAATTATCATATTCAATTTTATCCATTTTCCCTTCTTACTTTTTTTAATATATAACACTTAATTATTAATATCTCCACTTCACGTAGTAGATATTGAATTTTGTTTTTGGTCAAACTCATATTATTTGTGTTTGACCAAAAAAATTTGCAAAATTTATATAATTGAACATTATATATTAAAATTTATTATTTTTTAAAAATAATTTATTTCATTTATATCCAATTTAGTTGTTCATACTTGCAAACAATGGATAATTACAATTGACAAAATATCTCAATTTACCAATCAATAAAACTTAAATTGACCGGATTCTAAATCTTAACACTAACTTAAATTCAACATTTTTACTTTAATTTATCTATATTTAACCTAAGCGGCATAGAATAGCTACTATGTAGCACTTGTTACAATCATGATCACTCAACCGAATGAACTGATTCGAAGATATCTTCTATCTATGTCTTTCATGGTGTGTGGAAGTGTTATTTTTAGATATCTACCCTTATATCATGGGTGTTTTCACCGAAAATGCTTTCTTCTTAACCATCATTCCTTTTGCCAAAGCAATGCTATTTCTCCTTTATTCTTGTTAAATTCAGTTTAATATAATTTTGAGGAAAATCAACATTATGTGAGTGTTATAGGAGTTTAATTTTGAATAATTTCTTTTTCCTTTAAAATCCTTAATTTTTGATAGGAAAGTTCCAAAGTAAATAAGTTTTAAGACATGTCAATTCAATTCAACATCTTATTACCGCCCATCACAACTTACTAGTTCCCATATATGATAATTAGTTACGGATCTAATTATCTCCTTAGAACACAATCAGTTCTCATGGATTCACCATTTTCCACATTAGAACACAATCTTCTTCATTTCTCGTTAATTGAATGGGCGCAAACTTAATTGTTTTAGCTTAGCATTAATTTCAATTTCGAAAAACAAGGGTTCGATTCGTAGACCTAAAATTGGTGTTTTACAAATATCCCATTTTGAGTCTTTAAACCCCTACTTTTGAATTGGCTTTAAAAGTCTTCACGCTTTACATTGTTTCTGTTTGAACTTTGTTTTTCCTTTTGGTCGGACAAAGTTTTTTCCATTTTCCTTTCTAATATCCTGCAAACACATGCTTATACGTTTTGTTATTATTGAAAAATAAATTATATTCTTGTTGCAAAACCAATTTTCTCGGTTTACCAAAGTTCATATCTTTAACTCTACATAATTAACTTAGATTTGGCTTCAGCACAATGTGTTATACTAACAACTTGGAGCGATGCGATTTCTATGATAACGACCTAGGTTTAAATCCTAGCAAGCATGTTTCTCCTTTGCTTGATGTTTTCGTGATGTGGCTATTGATTATATTCAGTATTTTTTTATGTAGCCTTCAAGCACCTTATCATATAGGGCTAGAAAGCTACAAACAAACCCTATTCATGCTTAATTTTCAAGGATGGGTTGACCTACATTGTTGAGTTTATGGTTTCCAGAACGATAGGTTCCCAATTAGAAGAAAATAACTTAGAGTTGTAAGTAAAGGGGGCTAGTAAGGCACAAACAAATACTATTCATGCTTAATTTTCTTGATCTACATTGTTGAGTTTATGGTTTGAAAAAAATAGGTTCTTAATTAGAAAAAACTAACTTAGAGTTGTAAGTAACACTACAAAGAATTGAGACAATCTCTTATTACAAAATGAATGAAATCTCAACTATCAATTTTATTTGCTATTAATTAATCTTTTTAGAAAAAACTAACTTAGAGTTGTAAGTAACACTACGAAGGATTGAGACAATCTCTTATTACAAAATGAATGAAATCTCAATTATCAATTTTATTTGTTATTAATTAATCTTTTTAAGTTATATTAGATAATTTATAATTGATTCACCTTCATGCATCCTCAAGTTGAATAATTTACATCTCAAATAGAGGACTCTATTTGCGTTGGAGGTTTCATAGAAGGGCTTCAATTTAACTCACACAACACTTAATTTTTAATATTTTTTATGTACTTCATAGCTTCATTTGACAATTGACATTGTGTGATTGCCAGTACTTTCTTGTCCTTGTCGAGTCTATTCTTCCCCCCATTTTATGGGTATGTTTTATTTTTGTATGAAGTATCCCTTTATTCTTTGGCCATTAGATTATTCTTAAAATTTACCTTCCATGGCTAGAATTTGTCTATTAAGCTTGTTTACAATTGGACAATATATTGTTTGATTGTTGCCTACTACTTAAAAATACTTTGAAACTGAAGAAGCTACTATATTGGGGCATGCATTTCTTCTTTCCTTCTTGACCCGCATTCATTGATATTCAAAGTCCCAAACCAAATTCAACTCTATAGATGCACAAATTTCTCGAAATGAGTTCTAATGTGATATAAAAAAATCTCACTAGGTCTCCCACATTTTAGTCCTTTGAATTTTGCAGCCTTAAGGTTGTTATGAAATAGAGTAATAAACAACATTCGAAAAGTTGTAATAATTCACTTTCTAATGGCCTAATATTATATTCAATCCAAGGAGAAGAGATACTAAACTATATAGATCTGTTTTAGCACTCTATTGCACCTTATACAGATCTAAAAATTAACTTTTGCAAATAATTGTAACAACACTAAAGCAACATATATAGTACCGACATACTAACCCTTATATTCTTCAATAGTCAAATCACTCAACAAATTGTCATTTTATTTATTTTAAATCATCAAAACATATGTAGTTAGCAATTGTAAATAATAGTACATGAAGAATATATACGGTTGAAAATGTCTAGCTCATACTTGTTACATTGCATTAGTGAAATCTCTAGAATAACAATGTCTGAAAAATCATATGACGATAATTTAAACAGAAAATATTTCAATTAATTGTCAAAAGAAATTAGATGTTAGATCACTTGAACAATCTCTAGTTTGGAAGGAGAGTAAGAATATTAAAAATTGTTTCCAAAGTATTCTTGTAACATGTCCCCATCCACCACATGCCCCTTGCTAGAGGTGAAGGAGGGTGTGCCTATAATTATCATTGACTCGAGCTCCATACCCCTGTCATGCAAATGAGGTCACAAACTTATCCTTTTTCAAATACCAATACCAATAAACTAATACCATAATTTTGTCATACTAGTTGAGACCTTTTCAACCATATAAATTTTACCCCAATCTGACTTATGAATCAAATTTTATGGCCATTTAATTTTAGCCCACTAAATTCTACCATCTCATCAATGCTATGTGCTACCCATGTGGTATCCCACATAGTTACTCCACTACTCCTAGATAAGTCCATATGGAATGGTGGAATCACATTTATATTTTTTTGTAGTTAGGGCCAGTCCCCATCGCCACAACTGGTGAACAACCTTGTTGATTCTGGACTACCATCTCCCGACTTGCCTGGCCCTTGACCAACACAGAGCCAAATTTCTCCTAAACATAGTCTCTAGTATGACTCGACAGGCCACCAACTTGGTTGACTTCTGACCAAGAAGAGCCTAAACTCAAGATTGGACTAGTTTTGCAAGGATTCTTAGACTTACAACATTTTTTTGTAAGTATTACACTTTATGTGCAAGCCTATGAAATGTTTCCTAAATGCATAGGAGAATATTTTTTTGTTGGTTTTAAGAATTCAAGGGCCATTTTCATTTATGCCCAAGTTGTCTCTAAACTTCCATGGCCACAAAAGCTTAAAAAATGTACCTTTTCCATCATCTTTACTTAGTAAAGCACACAATAAATGCTTATTACCCATACTCCACTAAGTTATTTCTAATATCTTAAACTCTTGCATTAACCCATTAAAATACATAGGTATTGACACATATAATTGTAACCCACAAGGTTACAAAGAAAGTCAGCTAGCTCGCAATTCTCTTATACACAATTATACATCTTGGTTAGTTCATTCCTTACAACTCAACATATATTGAGTATAGGAATGTAAACAACAACATTGCATGCCAAAACCATGTTTATTCATCATAGCTCAACATACATAGATCATAGAATATAAATAACAACAATACATGCTAAAAGAGAATGTTAATTGATATAATGAAATAACATCACAAGAACAAAGAACGTAAGAAAACACTTACCTTATAAAGAATTTTGGCAACTAAGATTGTGAATTTAACTCTCCACCCAACTTTATATTGGCTTGTACCATAACCCTTCTTGCAACAAATCACCCTTGAGCCATATTTGAAATCTTCAGGAGGAATACTCAAGGGAGTCCAAAGGTTACAACACCTCCACCCACGAGCTAATGCAGTGCTCAAACTAAAAACATGGAATCCAAGGACTAGTGAGGGACTCTTAATTCATCATTTACATACAGTGAACAAAGCTTGTTTCTCTTAGGTGTTCTAAATAACTCTCAAATATTACACTGTAGGGCCTTTATCTTAGATAGTATGAATGCAAGCATTCTTGTAAGAATAGAGAGTCTCAATTTACTTCTAGGACGAGATTTCTTTCCAGTGTGAAAAGATTCATTAGTTGGGAAAGTTATTGTAGGAGCACACCAACCACCTCTCCATGTAGTTCATTAGTGAGTGAAAGCACTGATGTTATTAGCCCAAAGGCTACACCTAGTGGTTCATCAACCCCACAAGTACTTGGGTGTCTCTGTCTTGGCCAATAGATTCATCAATCCAACAAGTTTTCTAGTGGGTCCATCATCCCTAACGCAAGCTACAACATTATCCTTCCCATCTAACAAGCCCTCTTGGTTTTCTCAACTAGGCTACCACCAAAGTGATCTCCCTCCTTTCGAAATATCACTGTCTTATTTTCATGTCCCTCCTATCAGAGGAATTCCACCCCCTCGATGACTAATTGCATCTCAATGATGAATTCCCTAATCAATGAATGCTTGAGTGGATGCCTGTTTGTTCAAAAGTCTCCTTTGTGTACTCTCATTACTATTGTTGCAACCATATATTGGTTTTGTGGATTTGCGTCTAACCAGAGCAACTTGCGTGTTAGAACAACCCACCATAAATTAATTTTTGTCCTCTTATCCTTGTATATAATACATAATACATAATATTTAAATGGTGGGTAAAAATAAAAATAAAAATAAAAGTTCATTAGAAGGGAAATTTTAAAATGAAACACATCATAAAAAAATTACTTGATGGATAGGAGTGCTTGTCAAATTTATACCTTGAGCCAAACCATATAAATTAAATGGGTGACAAATTTTGATAGGCATTAATCCATAATAATAATGAAAACACTTACTACATGACACATCTCATGCTAAAAAGAAAAAATATAACTTTATTTTCGATTTAGATTATTATTATTAATTATAAATTTAAGGCTTAATATATAAGTCAAACATTTATACAATTAAAAAAACATATGGCACAAGATTCTTAACCATGGAGATTTATCTCCACTCTACCATGGAAATTCTTATTCTATAAATAGGATTTGTTATAATACCATGTGCCAATACCATAACTTATTAATACCACATGCCCAAAAATTCATAATTCACTTAATATCGCACTTTTTCATATGGCATATTTTTTTAATTGATTTTTACTAAAAGGGAAAAGGGGGCATTTCTACTTTGGAGATGAATCTCAACCTTTAATCTGTGTATACTATTATGATTATTCTAAAATATTCTATGGATCTTAAATCTCTACCATCCATCTAATAATTATTACAAATTGAATTAAAATTCTAAAAGCCTATTTCAAAATAGAAAAGTACTAATAACAATAGTGCAATATTGATGATGATGTTGATGATAATGATAATTAATAATAATAATAAAATTTAATAGTATTATAAAAATAACAAACATTCTTCAAATAATTTGAATTTATATGTATATTCTATTCAATTTATAAGATTCTTCCTTCATAATATTACATCCCAACTATATAAGTTAAGTCGCATATAACATTATTTTAAATTACTATTATTATTATTATTTATAAAGAGGTTTAATATTTAAGTTAAATATATATACATTTAAAAACACATGTGGAACAAGATTGTTAACCATGGAGTTTTATTCCCACTCCACCATGGATATTCTTAATTTATAAATAGGCTCGGTTACAATACCATGATTTATTGATATTACTTGACAAAAAAAACATATTTTACTTCATATGACAATTTTATTTAAATAATCATTCTAATTAAAAGGGAAAATGATATAACTACTTTGAAGATAAATCTCAACCTTTGAGTTGTGTATATTATTAAAAATATTCTAAAATATTCCACCGACCTTAAATCCCTACCATCCATTTAATATTATAATTTTGTTAATTTTAACAATCTCACCTATATCATAATCATTATAATAATTTGAAATTTATCAATATTTATTAGTCATATAATTTATAAAAAATAATTAATTTATATTTATATTAAAATATTTATTATTAAATTTTATAATTAAAACAGTTAAATTTATACATATATACGAGGCTTTGCCTTTTAATTTTCTCTCACATATAAATTTACTAATTTCATGACCAAAATTCGATCATTAAAAATGTTTGAACTACTTACACATTCAACTTTATTGGAAATCGTGTTAAACATGAATACTAGGTTTTCTTAACATACAGATTACTTCTACTCAAACCAAACAAAACCAGTATGCATAAAGAGACCCACACTTTTGAGAGGGCTTACTGTATATTATTTTGAAAGTCGTTGACTTGAACCATAAGTTACATATATTAAAGTTTTTAAAATATCGGACGATTGAGAAAAAGAAGGCCATGGCGTAGTTAACGAACTCAATGAACCCCATTGAGAAAAGGCCGAGGACATACTTATCTTCTGTACCCACTTTATTGGAGAATATCATAGAAAATTTGAAGTGTGGTCATTGCTTCTCCTAGTGGACATACTTTTATTTAAGATTTATAGTTTCTCACAGTATTATTAAAACTTATCGATGGGCAGAGCGGTCGGACAGCTGTGCCTTCATTGAGTTGACTTTTCAATTCCAACCAATTACAGAAACAGTTGTTTGGATAACAAACGAATATAACCATATAACACGGTATTATCCCCATGTTTATTAGACCCAGTCAGGACTGATGAAGTTTCCCCGAGAAATTACGCAGCTCCGCATGTCAATTTCTTTCAAATAAATTATATTTGTGTCCATTTTCAGTTCTTTCTTCCACAATTTCCTGGCTTCAACATATGATTAATATAATATACATGGATTCTTCATTAAAACTATACCCTTTTGAAGTAGTAGCAGTAGGAAGACCAGAATTCACACAATGAGTTTAGTAAGAAGCGGCACTACACAAGGATATGGGAAATGCGGGTGGGTGAGTAAACACCCATTAATAACCACAGAAGAGAATATGCAGTCCAAACGCATAAAGAGTTTTGCGGTCCTTATTCTAGGTATTGTTGCAGCAATGCTTTCCTGGGCAGTGTTTTGGCCTACAAATTTCTCACTACCTGATTACCATATATTTCCCTTCAATATTCCCCATACCTTCTTCAGGTTCTCCTTATGCAATTTTATCATACTTTTGCTTATCAGCATTCCCCACTTGAGAGTCTCCACAGATTCCAATGGCGTTATAGCTGATGATAGCTTTTATGAGGAAATCGCTGAGGCGGTTTATTGTAAGGAATATGTCGGATCTTGTCAGCAATATGTTGTATGTTGTAATGACAGGAAACCCTATCTTGTTGTGACGACGCTCAGACGGCTGAACAGTTGAAATTTATTGACAATCCCGAGGACTATGGTGATAATGGAACATACAGTACCAACAAGTCGGAGAAGTTGGGATGCATGGAGATAGTTAAGTACACAGAAAATTGCGAAGAAGAGAATTGCTCTGTATTACTACACGAGCTGATGCAGCTTGTCGAAGTTCCAGCGGTTATAGACACCAGAAGGTACGATGAATTGGCTTCCATGATAGACAAAGATTTTAACGGGAGAGTGGAAGAATTCATTGCTAAATTCAACTGTCACCTGCGTTTGCGCCGCACGTTGCGCCCATGATTTTCTGTATGGACATACTGTATTAAGTTACTGTATGATATCGTTTTTATCCATTTTCAGAAACTGCTCCTTGTGTTAACTCTGGCAAAGGCTGTCTCCCAATTTGTAAGTGACAGAATTGTGTTATTTAAAAGCTTTGTGTGCAGTATTCAAAGGCAATTCCTTCCGGTGGGAATTTGGTGGTAAATATGGATTTGTAGCCTCTATGCTTCAGCTTGATCTTTTCTATCATCATAAATATGGATTTTTCCTTTCACGATAAATTCAGATACAGATGTCATACGTAGTTTCCAATATGAAAGACTGTTCAAAGTTCAAACGATCACATTTTTCTTCCGTTTAATTCGTTTGAGAATCTGTGAAGGCGGTTCTTCCGACTATGAAGTTCAATGTTAAAAAACAGCTAAATAAAAAAATGTATCCTTTATACCAAAAAAAATAAAAAATAAAAAGCAATAATAAATATAAAATATCAATAATCTTATGTTGGTGGATAAATTTTAAATCCAGAAGATGGTGTTTCACCAAATAAAGTAAGATAACATGTTAAATTTAAAAATAATAATACTAAAATTATTATTATTATAACCAGAACCAAATGCTATATGAATTTGGAAACTGATTTACATAAAGAGGAGGATCGTAAGAAACTTGAAACCCGAGAAACATATAAATATTTAATAAATTTAGTTAATAAATACATAATTGAAGATGATTATTTCAATTCTAGTTCATTCTATGGTTTTAAATGATATCTCTCTTTATATATGGACTTTGCTTTTCATTTTTGTTTTATTATAGTTGGTTTTGATAAGTAGAGTCAACATCTTTGTCACAGCTTGCACATTACCCTGAGCACTAAGCGTACTTTTCTTTTGATCGTCATGCTTGTGAAGAAAACCATATGTATCTGAAATAGCAAAATTTGTGTTATTAGGTCAGTTTCCCATTTGAGCAGTGCATAACACAAAGGCATACCCTATGTATCATTTTGCATCGGTAATATAAATTCAAGCATTAAACAAAAAAAGAGAATATTTCTACATATAAAAATGTGAAATATAAGAGAGGATGGAGCTATGGTGACTACAACTATGTGGATGAGGGTTTGTCTTTTGTGAAAGGTTGGGTGTGGAAAGCATCTAAACATTCTAATCTTAGTTATAGATGCGAAAATAATAAACTATTCATAGGACCCATATGAGGACCTCCAAATCTGCACTAGCCCTAGTATGCACTCCACTTTGACTCCTCTAACATCTTAGGATCATCCCAAGTCGTTTCGGGCCCCCCCTCCTAGTATAGTATGTGCTACTCCCTCCACATCGTCGACTCCTTTCTTGATAGCACCCTCATGCTCCCACAACAAATCTCATCCTCCCCCATCACGATATTCAGTAGTAGACTCGCACCAAATCATTGTTGCTCCAAATATACCTTATCCTAAATCCTCCATGGCAACAATTTCTAGTTACTAGTGGTCATCTCTATCTCTACTTGATGCTTTAGAGGATTTGGCTGACCTAGTTCCAATAATTAACCCTTGTCTACCTACCACCTCTTCTCATTTACTTTGTGACTTCCTTACCTTGGATATGCATAGTGGGGTTACCTCGAATACTTGATTTCCCTCCCTCCAATTGGCATCGAAAAATGCCTCGAAAATAAGCTAAAAATGTGTGAAAAGATTGAAGAGCTAAACAAAGTTATGGGTGCAAAGGTCAAATTGAATGATATCACTAATATGGAAGAGACTGAAATTCTGGACCATTTTGCTAATAAATGGATGGACATGGTGGTTATGTGGAGCTCGATGACAAAGTATTTTTTTCATGTGTTGGGATACTCACATCATTGTATCATTCTAGCTAAGGATTGGATGGCTTGGGTCACGTCCTCTCGAGCGAACGTAGACAAATTGCTTCAGCGACGATGACAGTGGAGTTTACAGCCATTATATCTAAAAAGTTGGACAGTAGAATTCAATGCATGTTCCAAGGAACTTTGAATGGTACCATTTTGGGTTAGACTTCCAGTCCTACAACTCCAAATTCTAGTTGAAGGGAGGTTTTTTCTATGAAGTTGATTCCTCCTAGAAAAAGATTGGTTGCATAGCAATGGCCTGAATACTCGTGGATTTGAACCTGACATCTGGCCTCCAAGATTTCATCTCCATTCAAGTTGGAACGAAGAACCATAAGTAGGACCTATATATCGAAGGAATTTCATATAAGTGTGCCCGTTTTCATTCCTACAATCACCTTGCAAAAGATTTCCCTAGTGAAAAGTTTAATAAAAAGTAGGTCCAAAAGATAAAAAAGGGTATGGACTCAAGTACCATCCCTTCCCATATAATAGACTCAAATGGTAAATATTCAAATGAAAATGTCTTTGCCCCCATGCCTAGTTCGAATGGATGAGGGATGCCTCCTGTGGAAAGTAATCAGGACACCCTTGCTTTGACCTCAATCGAGCTTTGAAGAGATGTTGTACCTCCCACAATAACCACTATGACTTCCTCGACTAGTGTGTCTCTTCCCTTTAACCGTTATTACTTTTCCTTGATGTTTAAATCCTATTTCCCTCAATTTGTCTCAGTGCACCTAGAGGCCTATAAGATCTCCCCAATATTTCCTTCCCTCGAACCCCTCCCTCCATTACTTTTTCTCCTCTCCCCCTTACTTAAATCCTTTTCCCCCCATTTTGAACCTTTTCTCTCCTCTCCATAGAACATTTCCTCTCTCCTTTTGCTCCTCTTTAGACTCATCCATATAATATTAAGTCGTTTTCCTCTTTCCCGTTAAACAGTAGCCTCCTTAAGGGGCTTTTTGAACTGGAACATCGTGGAGGTTTGGGAACTATGGATGACTAGATGACCAGGGCTCTGGCCATGAAAGAAAGTCATGTATCTCCTTAGCATGAATGAAGCCTCATCTGAGGTGAAGTTGGGAAAGAAAAAGTCCATCATCGGGGCAATCATAGATGCGGGCCCTGGGAACGGTTAGGAATGAAGGTAATTTCTTTTAATGTAAATGGTCTTGCAAACCCATGAAAAACCTGTGTCACAAATAGATTGATCTCGTCTCTTTCCCCTCACATAATTTTTCTACAAGAAACTATGATTGATGGAATAAGAGTGGAGTCCATTATGTCACCTATGTTTCCCTCCTGGTCCTTTCATTACATAGATGTCTTGGGAGTGATCAAGATCTCTTACTACTATATGGAATATCTCCCTTATCCATTTTTTGTTGGCTTGGGCTTCATGGTCATGTCTAGAAACATCTTTTACCTACAAAGACAATAGTTTCTCCTTCAGCATCTTAAATATATATGACCATTACTTAGATAGGAATATTTTTGGGAAAATATCGTTAGATTTACCTATTTTTTATCGAAATTTGTTTGACTAGGGGGGGTTTAAATTCCACTCTAGGATAATCTAAATTATGGGGACCCTCACCTCATCTTGCCCATCTGTCAAATTATTTTTGGGACAGTACTGAGAATGCAGGTTTAATTGATATCCTCCCTACAAAAATCCTTCCTACATGGACAAATAACAGGACAAAAGCTACTTACATAGCTAAGAGACTTAATTTCTTCATCATTTTTGAAAATCTACTAGATCAAAATCTCCAAATATGGCAATGGGTAACTTCAAGTGGAGTTTTAGATCATAATCCAATCATCTTGGACATGAATTCTAGTTCCCAAATTCCTATGGTTTCCTTGAAATTGAACCCCAACTAGCTTGACCATCCTTCCCTTATTGAAAATTTCAAGGAGGATTCGTATATTTACAATCCTTACCTAGGATCATCTCCCCTCATACAATTCAGGAGAACTTTAAAAAGACAAAAAAATTATCTCTCAATGGGAGAGAGAGAGAAAGCTCCAAGATGAGAGGATTCTAGCTGAAATTGAGGAGAAATTACGGGATCTCTTAGAAAATGCTAATAATTCCTCTTTCTTTAATGATACATTAGCTACTCAAAAATCCCTAGAGGAAAAAAAAGGTCCTTAAGAAAGAGAAGGAATGGTGCTTAAAGAGAAGAGATTTATGGCTTCATGCAAGGGATGAGAGTACAAAATATTTTCATAGAATGGCAAACCACCGGAAACCCATAAACACTATTTGGGAAATCAATAAAGGAGATGGCACTAAAGCCTTCTCCTTTAAGGAAATTGCACAAGAAGGAGTTTCATACTTCAAGGACATGGTCAAAAAACATGAAAGAGAAAATATTGACAAGATCCTCCAGATAACTAATTTCTTCCCAGACTTTATAAATGATGATGACAATGAATAAATAATGATATAAATCACCAAAGTGGAACTGAAAGCAGTTTTACACAGTTTTCAAAAAGATAAAAGCCCTAGACTAGATGGCCTTTCCATTTAATTATGCCATTCTTATTTTGATTTCGTCGATGGTGAATTATTGAGAGTGGTGGAATAATCTAGACAAAATGGTAGAGCCGTATCCCCCTTCGACTCTACCTTCATCCCCCTAATCCCAAAAATGGATAAGACAATTTCTTTTGATTATTTTCGGCCTATGTCTCTTTGTAATTATATCTACAAAATCATTTCAAAGATCATTTCCATCTGACTAAAGCCAACTCTATCTAAACATATTTCATTGGAACAAATCATTTTTTTGAAGGATTGAAAAATCCACAAGATGATAGGGCTCACCAAAGAAGGACTACAATAGATTCACACACATAAGAAAAAGGTCGCCATTTACAAAGTGCATTTATTCTTCTTCATCTTGGCTTCAATCCCTCCTTTTTGGGCTATATTTACTATTGTATTAGCACATCTACTATGGCACTATTAATCAATGGATAGACTTCATCCTTATTTAATCCTTAGAGAGGTCTTAGGTAAGGATGCCCCATGTCCCCTCTCCTTTTTATTCTTATTACTGAAGCTCCCAGTAGGGCTATCATCGATGCAAATAGAAATCTTCTTATTAAAGGCATATAGATCTCCCTAACCAATTCTCTCACTCACCTGTTATTCATGGATGATATCATCATTTTCCTTGTATTGGATGTTGGAATTATACAAGCCATAATCAAATTCAGAATTATTCTTTATGACAATAGTTATGATGACAAATCATGGGAATTCTATTCTTCTAGGGAATGCCCTAGATCAAAATTATTTTATCCTTGCTTCCATAATCCTTTGATGAGTCCCCTCAGATCTTAGGGATTCCATAAAATACATTGGTTTTATGCTAAAGCCAAAAAATTACGAGAAGGAGGATCGGGCTTGGCTCATTGCCAAAATTGAGCTAAGAATTTGAAACTGTCATAGTATATGGTTATCTGGAGTTGGGAGGATGGTTTTATGTAAGGAATTGATGGAGGCTAGTCATGTATATTAGACATCATTAGCATGGGTTCCTCTAGGCATCCTTAATAAAACAAAACAAATTTCTTTACTATATGTTTTGTGCTAGAAATCATGACTCTAAACCCTTTGTACTCATATATTGGTCCTCTATAACCCTTCCAAAACCCTTGGGGGGATGGGGATTGAAAAATATAATTTTTTTTTCAAAATCATTAGCTGCAAAAAGTGTTTGGAGGTTGATACAAGGAACGAGGCTTTGGGCACAAACTATGGTCAAAAAATACATTCTCCCATTTACTACTCTAGATTAGATTAGAGGCCATATATGACCTTCAAAAAATGGATCTACATCTTGGAAAGAAATTTCAAACTCTGTGAATACCATCACTCAACGTCTCAGATGGAAATTTGGAGATGTTACAAAACTTCTAGTTCAGAAGGACCTTTGGATCAAGAGCGAGGAATAATATATTCTCTTGGAACAACTTATACATGCTTTAAATAATTAAGCTATCTTCTCCCTGTATCAGGCTCCACTAAGATGGACTTCTAGGGCCATCAATCTTAGAAGAGAGTTTAGGATCCAAATATTGAGGGGGACTCGGCTCTAGAATGGAATCGATATACCACTTCTATTCAATATAATCTCATTTATATCTCTCCTTTTGAATATATTATGTTATGGTAAAATACTCCTACTGGTTATTATAGTCCAAAGAATGGATATCTTTCCATCGCTCAACAACCCAATTCCAAGCCACCTCCCTAGTGGGTGAAAAAACTATGGAAACAATTTTTCTACCCAAAGCGAAACGCTTTATGTGGCTACTCTTAAAAAACAAAGCCCCAACCTCGGATATTGTATAGGAAAGATCATTCTATGGGCCTAGTAGACGCTCTCTCTATTTAGAGGAAGTTGAAAATATCCCCCATCTCTTTATACAATGTCTCTTCATAACAAGCATCTAGAGAGAAATATAAAAATCCATTGGAGAAAACTACACATGGAAAGGGAACTCAATGGATGAATGCTTAAAAGTTTGTATGGATAGAAAGCCTCCCTAATAATCTAGAATATCTACCTCTTATAATTTGTTGGAGCATTTTGATAGAGAGAAACAACACAATTTTTGAAAATTAAGAGAAATATTTTATTAAAATTGTAATCAACAATCTAAAATTATCGACCTGTCTTCCAATACACTAGTCCACTATCAAAACCGAAAATTGTTTTGAAGATGAAATTAGTAAAGAAAAATTGTAGGCCTTATTTGACGGAGCATCGCATCTAAATAATTCCGTGGGTGGCTCAAAAGGCCTCATATATTTGTTATATTCTCATTACTTCTCATTCTCTTGCAACCTTACGAAGGCTTCAAACAATTATGATGAGTTATTTACATTAAAATTACTACTACAATTGATAGAATTCGTTTATATCACTAACCACCTCAATATATATGGAGATTCCTGGGTTATTATAAAATGGATGTAGAGAGCAACTAGACTGAAAACCATACACTTGTTCATTTATATCAAAATGTTATCCATTGCTAAATAAATTTCTCTTATCTTTATTTCACACATATCTTCAAGGAACAAAACCAAAAGTTTATCATCTTTTGTAAAGTCGATTGGAACTAGATCAAGGAGAATGGAAAATCAAATAAAGAAATGAAAGCACAATCAACGACCACTAGTTGTGGCCCTGGGCATACCTCACCAAATAGGAATATAATTATGTAATATTATATGATCTATTTATTTTGAAGATCACAGGAACATGTCTCACATGGAAGGCACTTTACCGATGGCTTTTACAATATTCATCCTTCCTATTAGTTTCATTTTTTCATAGAATATGGTGTACACGGATAGTAGGATACTTGGAGTTGAAATGTATAATGTTAAAGTTTCTTTATCTTGGACCCTTTTTATCGAGAAAATATATATTTATGTTATCTACAGAGTGTCAGCAATTATTTTATTTTGAAAATGTAACTTGGTTATGGAATCATCAGACTCGACTATTTTTTTAAATATATTTTATTCTGGCTATAAATAAAATATTTAATTTTTTACTTCGGATTAAAAAGAAAAATGCGATGTATATATAAAATAAGAGTAATGGTAAATTAATATCCATTTGCCATAAAAATTAAAATAATAATTGCTACCACATCCATGTTAAATATATTTTATTCTGGCTATAAATAAAATATTTAATTTTTACTTTAGATTAAAAGAAAAAATGCGATGTATATATAAAATAATAGTAATGGTAAATTAATATCCATTTGCCATACAAATTAAAATAATAATTACTTCAGGAGTGGCATAGAATATATGATGATGGGGTGCACTATTAAGTCACTCTATGATGTAAAAATCATCCGTTCGAAACTCATGGGAAATCATGAAGTCATGTTAAAGGTTGGTGTGACCCAGCCTAGGTGTGATCCCACTATTTTGATGGCTTAGATGCCCCTTGATCTAGGTTAGATAGCTTAGATGCCCTTCAATCATAGTCTTTTAAATCTTTAAAGGTATTTGACTTGGTTTTTCCTTTTTATTTCTTTCGCTTAAAAAATATTGTTTTCCGTATCTTCATTTCATATCAGAGTTGCAGGATGGTTCGTCAAGGAGAACGAATAACTATAGAGAAATGGGCTCTGTGCCATTTGCACGAAAGACACAAAAATGCACTAAAGAATTTATGCGTTCAAGGAATGATCTTTCATGAATTTATCGAAGAAGTAGAATTTAGATTATTTAGATTATGAGTTGATATCAATAAAGAGGTGGGGAGGAGAAGGGGTGTGTTCCTGACATTGTAGCGTCGATCACACTTTTGTATGGTAATTAATATGTCCCATGATGTATGGTGGATATCGATCCCTACAGTTATATTCCTTCTTTTAGATCTATGACGACCTGGATAAAAAACTGAAGCTAAATGATATTGTACAGTTCATTGGCATCTTTACCTTTGATCAGAGTTATCAACTCCCCTCGTTTAAGACGGTATAACGAATTCCCAGTTTCATGACGATATTTCAAGGCCTTTTCCTACTAGTATCGTTTTCCTTTGCGTTATGATTGGAATCTGATTATGATATAAGAATTGTTAAGTATATTTTTCTTATGGTACTGATAATTAGCATGCATCTAAAATTCAAATGGTTCTTATAGGTTGCATTCTATAGGTACCTAACCTACACTGTAACATAACACGGAAGCTCTCTAGTGGCAATTTAGCCTCGTTATATGAAAGCTATAAGGTAAATAATGTTATCAAATGGGTTTGTGTTACGTGGACCTAACCGATAATATGATGTGCATCATCTCCAACATTATTGAAAGGAGGATTAAAGATAAGCCTATTACAACGGTGATCTCTTCTATCTATTTCTCTCGTCGTGTATGGAAGTGCTATTTTTCGGTATCTCCCTTTATATCATGGCTGTTGCCATGAAATGATTGTCTTTTAACCATCATTCCTTTTACCAAAGAAATGCTATTTCTCCTTTATTCTTGTTAAATTCACTTTAATATAATTTTAAAGAACATCAACCTTAAGATTTCAACTTTGAATAATTTATTTTTCCTTTAAAATCCTTAATTTTTGATAGGCAAGTCCCAAAGTAAATAAGTTTTAAGACATGTCAATTCTCTTCAACATCTTTTTACTGCCCATCACAACTTATTGGTTCCCATGTACGATAATCAGTTATGAATATAATTACCTCGTAAATCAGTTACCATGGATTCACCATTTTCCCATTAGAACAAAATCTCCTTCATTCCTTGTTCATTGAATGGTTCAATTTCAAAAAATAAGGGTACGCTTGGTAGACCTAAAATTGGTGTTTTACAAATATCCCACTATCAGTCTTTAACCCTAATCTTAAATTGGCTTTAAAAGTCTTCAAACTTTGCATTGTTTTTGTTTGAACTTTGTTTTTCTTTTTGGTCGGACAAAGCTTCTTTCCATTTTCTTTTCTAATATGCTACAAACACCTCCCTATATGTTTTATTATTATTGAAAAAAATAAATTATATTCTTGTTCAAAAACCTATTTTCTAGGTTTACTAAAGTTCATATCTTTAACCCTAGATAATTATATTACATTTCACTTCATCACAATGTGTTATAGTGACAAATTGGAGTGATTTCTATGATAATGACCTAGGTTCAAATCCTAGAAATCATGTTTCTCATTTTCTTGACGTTTTCCTGATGTGGCTATTGATTATATTGAGTATTTTTTATGTAGGCTTCGAGCAACTTATCATATGGGGCTAACAAGGTAAAAATTAACCTTATTCATGCTTGATTTTCCAGAATGAGTTGACCTACATTGTTGAGTTTATGGTTTGCAAAAAGATCGGTTTTCAACTAAAAAACACTAACTTAGATTTGTAATTAACACTACAAAGGATCAAGACAATCTCTTATTACAAAATGAATGAAATCCCAACCATAAATTTTATTTGTTATTCATTAATCTTTTTTCTTGATCTTTAATGTACCTTGGACAAGTGGTTTCCCATGGGTTAGTCTCTACTTAGGGAAAAGTGTCCAAAATAATTCTTTTCCTAAGTGTGACTTTATAAAGTTAAAGTGACTTTATAAATGGTAAATTCAATGTTAAATTATAAAGTGAAAAGTGACTTTAGACATAAAGTACAATGTGGGTACATTATTTAATAGGTGAGTTAAAAAATAGAAAATGAAAATTAAATGCACATTTATTCTCATCTCTCGATCTAAATGAATATGAGCCACTAGATCTTAGAGTTTCCCAAAAGTCATTTAGGGAAACAAACGGGGGGAAAAGAAAAGAAAGACTACATTCATTCTTTATGAACAGATGGGAGAAAGGAGGCTAAGACCTGGAGAAAAGTTTTGAAGGAGAAATTTGTTGCAGCAAACTGAAGGAGTGATTTTTGGGCAAAGATGGGCATGGAAATCAAGGTTTAGAAGACAACAGCAGCTACATTATGAATAGCATTGAATGTTGTGAGCTTCACGCCATTGTATAGTAGTTTAAAAAATAAATAAACAAAAATCCGTAGAGTCCATACAGTGTTACAGAAATGCATAAATGGTAGGAAATCCATATAGTCCATACAGTCATATCCATACAATACATATTTTCAGCTTCAAAAAAGCATGGAAATTGAGGCAAATTAGGCACAGTTTTTAAGTAGTTTTGGGTTGAAGAGATAAGTTGTATTTTGTTGTTTTGTTTTGTTTGCAAATGTATTTTCCTGAACTTAAAAGATAAATAAATTTGAAGAGCTCTCTAACAGATTTTCCCCGGAGAATATTGAAGGGGTTTGCCTTGGTCTAAGTTGACCAAAAAGCTGTGTATTTTCATGTGTGTTGTTGGTCTAGTTATGTCCATATTTATTTTTAGCATGAGTTGATAGTCCCATGTGTTTTAAACTAAAAATTTCATTTCTTGAATTCTATATGTTGAATGTATGTTTATGGGAAAGGGCATTCAACTGAATGGGAGTGATAAGGTGAAATTAAAAACGGGTTGGGATTGTAGGAAACTTTTTTTTGTCATCAAATTTCAACATGGTATCTGAGCTACAGGCTGAAAATTGTAGTTTGAACAACATATAGTAGTTTGGGATTGAATATTGGTTTGGACAACAAACTAAATTTTTGGATAGAAAACTTATATTTTGGGACAACAAGGTGAAATTTCACACAAACTAAACTTTTGGGATAGCAAGGTACGCTGGAAAGTTCATTTCTCCATTTTCCTAGTTTTGTAAATCTTGGAAACCAATCATGGCCATGTTCTTAAGGATAGAGGACAGACTGTATGGGATATCCAACTATGTCATTTGGAAGGACATAATTCAGACAGTGTTTGAGGAAGAACAACTTGGGACATATTGCGGCAAGTGGTTGTACTTCCCACTACTACAGATGAACTTGTTGAATTCACAAAAAATAATGCAAAGGCAAAAAGGATTTTGATGGATAGTGTGAAGGATCATGTGGTTCCTCAGGTGAGAGGAAACACATATGCATATCATATGTGTATAGCTCTAACCACTCTCTATCAAGGTACCAATGAAACAAGGAAGATGGAACTCAAAGAAAAATTGAAGAACATTAGGATGACAAAGGCTGAATGTGTAGTTCATTATCCTGGCAGTGTCAAACAGGCACTTGATGATTTGACTGTTATTGGTGAGACAGCTGCACCCACAGAGTTCCTCGGGATAGTGGTAGCAGGACTTCCTAAGTCTTGGGAGGTCTTTGGAGATGGTGTTACCTCTAGGGAGAATCTTCCAAATTGGGACAGATTCTGGGATGATTGTGTGCAGCATGAGATATGGAAGACTAGTAGTGGTGGGGTGAAGATAGTAAATGAGGAGGATGTAACCTTGATAGTTAGGGGGAAGAACAGAGAGAAGGCAAAGAAAGAGGACTCATCATATGGGGCTAAGGTAAAGGAGAAGAAGAAGAACAAAGATACAGATATGTCAAAAGTCAAATGTTGGGCATGTCAGAAGATGGGACATTATGCTGCTACATGTCCTGAGGGGAAGAACAAGGGGAAGAAGGGTATTGCAGTTTCAGCAGAGGTGGAGTAGTTTGCTTCACAGTTTAATTTGGACTTTCCATTTATTACTTCTACATCTAGTAGGATTAAATCATCCGATGTGTGGTACATAGACAGTGGGGCTTTCTGCCATATGATAGGTGCACGGGATTTATTTTGAGAGCTTTCAGAGAGGTCACTTGATATTGAGATTGTACTCGGAGATGACCACACTGTTAGAGCTGTTGGTGTGGGGACTGTGACCTTTGAGAGGGATTCTTTGCCTCCTTTGAAGGTCATGGATGTTTTTTATGTTCTATGGATTAAGAAGAACTTTGTTTCAATGTCTACTATGGAGGATAAGGGATTTGATGTCACCTTCTCACGAGGGTAGGTATTGATGCATCCTAGGGGAGATTCCATCACTTTGGACAAAGTGATTGGAGTCCACTCTGGGAAACTATACAGGTTCAGTTTTTAGTCAGCAAGAGCATTGGTGAGTAGCACATCTGGTAGCACTCACTCTAGTACCACCAGTAGTAGAGACTTATGCGAGTTATGACATGGGAGGATGGTGCATATGCATCACAGAGCTTTGAGAGTATTGAGGGAGATCACAACTAGAGTTCTTGATTTCAGTGTCGAGCATTATGAGGTATGCAAACGGTGTGCTTTGGGCAAGTACACCAAGTTACCATTCCCAGTGAACGGCGGTAGATATATAGGTATACTAGACTTGATTCATAGTGATGTTAGTGGATAGATGTCTCATGTGTCTTTGGGTGGTTATGAGT
Source organism: Pinus tabuliformis (assembly GCA_031772625.1). Classification (NCBI taxonomy): domain Eukaryota; kingdom Viridiplantae; phylum Streptophyta; class Pinopsida; order Pinales; family Pinaceae; genus Pinus; species Pinus tabuliformis. Next base: position 124,464,682 of record CM062805.1, read on the forward strand.
ATTATGTTATATTCATTGGTGACTACTCTAGGAGGACTTGGATATATTTCCTAAACACCAAGGGTGAGGTCTTCAATCACCTTAAAGAGTTCAAAGCTCTTGTGGAAAATAAGATAGGTAGGAAGATTTGAATCTTGAGGTGAGACAATGGTGTGAGTACACCGATGGTGGGTTTTTTGACTTCTGTGCACATGAGGGAATTAGGAGAGAGTTCATGGTTCCTTACAAGCCCCAGCAGAATGGGGTGTCTGAAAGGAAGAACAAAGCTATTGTTGGGGTTGCTAGAGCGATGATTAATGATCAAGGTTTGCCTTTGATTTTGTGGGTTGAGGCCTAAAATACTGTTGTTTATCTTCAGAACAGGAGTCCTCACAAAGTATTGGGGAATATGACTCCGAAGAAAATTTTCACTGGAGAGAAGACTCAGGTGACACATCTTCATATCTTTGGATGGCTCAAATATTCTTATATCCACATGGAGCCGAGGACGAAGCTAGAATCCATGAAAGAGAAGGGTATCTTTATGGGTTACAAGGAGACTTCCAAGGCTTATAGGATCTTCATTGCTTCTAAAGGGAGAGAGGTGAATATGAGGGATGTGAAGTTATAGGGAGGAGAGGGCCTATCATAGATCACGGGAGTATGATGAGAGAGAGTCATAGACTTCTCCTCAGCAGGGAGGTCAGGTATAGGGAGCAGGACCTCAGGGTTGTGGATCGACTAGCACATGAGGTGCTTTAGTGTCAATGACATCTATGGCACTAGTGGCGAGTTCAACGAGCACTTCTTTAGGGATTCCACTGGTACAAAGTTCACATGGAACTTCAACTCACATGGGCACAGGTGCCAATACAGGTTCTTTAAGGATAGGTGCTGGTACATTCACACCAAGGTTAGTTGGTAGACGTTCAGGTTCACCAGACTAGGGGTAGAGGATGAGGTTCCCTATGGGGAAGCTTCTTCAGGGAAGAGGAGGCCCAGTGGCTTTAAGACATCTTGAAGGAAGCGAAGTCTATTGGTTCTTTGAAGAGGGTGAATAGGGAGAGTGTTCCACCTGAGTAGTTTTGCATTTATGTAGCCAAGGCTACCAACATTGTTGAATCTGAATCTACTAGATATGAGGAGGCTTCCAATTAGGAGGTATCGAGAGAGGCTATGGTGGAGGAGTATGCCTCAATCATTAAGAAAAATGTCTGGGAAGTGATGCCTAGGCCTGAGGGAAAGTCAGTTTTGACTTTTAAGTGGCTCTACAAGATCAAACATGTTGCAGATGGAAGCATTGAGAAGTTCAAGGTGAAGTTTGTGGCTAGAGGGTTTTCATAGATAGGGGGAGTTGACTATAATGAGACCTTCACTCTCGTAGCTTGGTACACTTCTATCCAGTTTCTTATTTCTATTGTTGCAGAAATGGGTTTGCAGATCCATCAGATGGATACGAAGACCGCATTTTTAAACAGAGTTATAGAGGAGGAGGTGTATGTTGAGCAACCACAGGGCTTTGAAGTACTTAGGTGCGATACCCATGTATGTTGGTTGACGCGATCACTCTATGGACTTAAGAAAGCTCCAAGAGCTTGGTATTCGAGGATTGATACTTACTTACATCATATGGGTTTCACGAAGAGTGATGTAGATCTTAACCTATACCACATTGTTGTAGGGGATGATCTACTCATTCTTGTGTTGTATGTTGATGACTTGTTCATTACTCGGGTAGAGAGATTGATTAGTGGTTGCAAGAATGCTCTTGTTATGGACTTCGAGATGAAGGACATTGGGCTTATGCATTACCTTTGGGGATTTAGGTGTGGCAGGAGGAGGGGAATATCTTTTTGGGGCAGGGGAAGTATGTTGTGGATGTGTTGAGCATATTTCACATGGCAGACTGTAAAGTCATTTCTACACCTATGATCACCAACTGGAAGAAGCTTCATGCTTCATATTCTAGTTTGGCGGATCCCACACTGTATAGGAAACTTATTGGTTCCTTGATGTATCTAGTCAACACTATGTCAGATATATTCTTTGTACTGAATACACTTAACCAATTCATGGTTGAGCCCAAGAAGGTGCACTCGGTAGCTGCAAAGCACATTCTTTGCTACGTGCAGGGGACTGTTGATTATGGTTTGGACTACAGGCGGGGAGATGGAGTGAGGTTGGTAGGTTACACAGATTCAGATTGGGTAGGTTGTGCTTCTGACAGGGAAAATACTTCAGGGTGTTGCTTCGGATTGGGTTCAGAAGTTGTGTCATGGTTCAATCGAAAGAAAACTTCAATTGCTTTGAGCTCTTCTGAGGCTGAGTATATGGCTATTAACTAGGTGTTATGAAACCAACTCACAAAAAGAAAGAAAAGAGATATAAACGCCTTAGAATTCATCCTCTTCGAGGGGGAAACCTCCTTTACATTACACAAATGAACAATTCTTGGATGATACAAATGACAAAACCTCCTTTCTATATATAGGAGTCTAAGGGGTCATAATATAATCAGAGTCGACATAACAATAATAATGTAAGGGCACAACAATAACAATAGTGGGCTTCTATGGGGCACAATAGTAACAATAAGGGGACTACATGGGCACAATAATATAATAAGGGGGTTTCACTAATAACAATAAGGGGCTAAACTAGTATTATAGGGACCTAGCATGCCCCTCTCCTTCAAAAAGTGTTGTCCTCAATGCTTGAGTAGTTCTGGATACTTCTATATAGAATTCTTGTCCTCCCATATGGATCTTTAGTGGGTAAGTTCTTCCACTTGATGGGATACTTTGAAATTGATCGATTTCGTAGCTGTAGGATTTTTGTTTCTGTGACTGCTCCAGGTTCCAATATGATTTTTCCTTCCTCGTCAAGTTCTGGAAATATTGTTTGAACTGGGATCTTTTGCAATTTTTAAATGAGTGGCCACACTTCTTCATCCTTCTTCCATTCATCCCTTGCTTTGTTTATCCAATTTGGTTGGATAATAGAAATAGCACAAAACAATGCTTCCACATCCTCATCCTTTCTTGAGAGTGCATCTGCAACAACATTTTGCTTCCCCTTTTTGTAGATGATTTAAAAGTCATAACCCAACATATTTGTGACCCATATTTTTTGTTCTTCTAAAGATAATCTTTGTTATAAAAATATTTAGGGCTATCATGATCGATTCTTATCTTCAAGTGTCTTCCCATTAGGTAAGGTCGTCATTTCTTAAGTGCATGTACTATTTCCAACATTTCATTCTAATAAGTAGCTTTCTTGAGATGTAGCCATAAAAATACCCAATCACCTACATCAAAACTTATTTCATTGCGATGTTGATCTGCCCGTTGTTTCATTTGCTTCTGCACCAAAGTGGCATTATCCTTTAAAAGTTGGAGAACTTCTTGTTGATGCTCGATGTGATCTTTCACTGATTGAATCTTTTTCTTGATATGTCCTTTTATCATGAGAGTTTGAGGAGTGGTAATTTCTTCCAATGCATTACAAGATATGGTCAGATTCATTTCTTGATGCTCGATGTGATCTTTCACTTCTTGAACATTTTTCTTCTTGATATGTTCTTCTATCTCGATAGTTTGAGTAGTGGTAATTTTGGCCAATGCATTACAAGATATGGTCAGATTCATTTCTTGTTTCTCGATGTGATCTTTCACTTCTTGAACCTTTTTCTTCTTGATATGTCCTTCTATCTTAAGTATTTGAGGAGTGGTAAATCTTGCCAATGCTTTACAAGATATGGTCGGATTCATTTCTTCTTTCTCTGGGGTTGGTTCCTAGTGTATATCCTCTTCTTTTGATGTTTCTTAATCCTTTTCTTCCTCCTCTTCATAATCTATCTAAAATAATTTCTTCTCAACACACTTATGACCTTATGTGTATTTGCTATCACAATTGTAACAAAGCCCTTTTTCTCTTTTTTCTTCCAATTGTTGTGGTGGAAACCTTGTAGGTTGTGGAATTTTACTTGTTTTCATAATTTTGTTCTCAATTTTTCTTGCCAACCTGAATACCTTCTCCAATGAATTGGGTTCCCAAAGATGAACCTCATGTTGAATGTTATCCTTTAAAGTACCTATGAACACATCAATCCTTTTCTTCTCTAGATTATCACTTACCCTTATATTCAATTTTTGAAAGTCCTCAATGTGCTCTACCATTGAAACCTTTTGTTTGAGATTTATCAATTGGCTAAACAAGTTGTTTCTCTTTGTATCCTCATAATGTGCTATCAATTCCTCCATGAAAATTGACCACGTGACAAGTGCTTTACGAGAACAAAGCCCTTCATACCATAAAAATTGATTCGATTCTAAATATAAAGATGAAATACATACCTTTTGTAACAATTGTACCTCATGTCGATCAAAATATTGCTCCATATGTAGTATTCAATTTAACGGATCCTTGCCATAAAACTTCCTCATATCGCCTTTTCTTGATTTTAGAAGCTTGATATTGAAACGAATGTAACTCTATAATTTCGGATCTCCAAGTTCTAAAATTGTGTTCTACAATAGCCCTCTCAGTCCTCTTTCTAACCCCATAAGTCTAGTCACGATTGGATTCTTCAAGGAAGAGTTATGTCAAATCCCACGATGACCTGATTTTAGACTAGTCCAATCGAGCGAACTTTTCTAAAGTGCCATTTGTCATTTTTTTCCACATTTGGACCTAAAACTGATACACAGAAAATAAAGTCTGTCCTATTTCTATAACTTCTTACGAAATTTCAATCTGATGCTCAAAGAGAAAGTTATGACGATTTTCCCAAGGTCACCTATTTGGGATGTAATTTGGGAGCCTGTAGAAACCCTAAATGTCTTGGACCGTATCTCTTAAAACATAGTGAAGAAAAATATAAACTTCAGGTCCATGCTTCACCATGATTGTGTCTCAAATGGGTTTTAATTTCAGAATTTCAAACTTTGTAGAAAACAAATTATAGAGAAAATGTCACATTGACCTGTTTCAAATGGAATTCTAGAGCTTGCAAAAACCCTAAATTCCTCACATCATATCTCCGAAAATATAGCGAGACAAGATCTGAAATGTGGAACCGAGCTTTAAAATGATTTCTTCCTAAATTTGTTTTAGTTTTATCTTTCGAAACATCACGGAACAATAATATAGCGAAAATTCCACGAATCCCTGTTTGGAGCAGCGAAACCCTAGAATTGAAAGCTCTAATACCAAATGTTATGAAACCAGCTCACAAAAAGATAGAAAGGATAGATCAACGACTTAGAAATAATCCTCTTCGAGGGGGCAACCTCTTTTACATTACACAAGTGAACAATTTTTGGATGATACAAAAGACAAAACCTCCATTCTATATAGAGTCTAAGGAGTCATAATATAATCAGAGCCGACATAACAATAATAATATAAGTGCAAAACAATAACAATAGTGGGCTTCTATGGGGCACAATAATAAAAATATGGGGACTACATGGGAACCAAAATATAATAAGGGGGTTGCACTAATAAAAATAAGGGGTTACACTAGTATTATAGGGACATAACACTAGGCTAGTTGTGCAGCCATTTGGCTTCGCAAGTTGTTGTATGGCCTATTTGATCAGGAGTTGAGATTGACGGTTATTCACCATGACAATCAGAGTTGCATTAAACTCACGGAGAATCCAGTGTTTCATGACAGGTCAAGACCAATTGACATCAAATATCATTTCATCAGGGACTATGTTTAGGAGGGGGCAGTGAAGATGGAGTATATATCACCAGATGAGTAGGTGGATGATGTTCTCACGAAGTCCTTGCCAAGAGGCAAGCATGTTCATTTTAGGGACAAAATGGGTGTGGTGAGAAACACTTTCCTCAGTAAGAGGGAGTGTTGATTTTTAATGTAGCCTAGACAAGTGGTTTCCCAAGGATTAGTCTCTACCTACAGAAAAGTATCCAAAATAATTATTTTTCTAAGTGTGACTTTATAAAGTGAAAGTGAATTTATAAGTGGTAAAGTCAATGTGAAATTATAAAGTGAAAAGTGACTTTAGACATAAAGTGCAAAGTGGGTACTTTATTTAATGGGTGAGTTAAAAAATAGAAAATTAGAATTAAATGCACATTTATTCTCATCCCTTGAACTAAATGAACCGGAGCCATTAGATCTTAGGGTTTCCCAAAAGACATTTAGGGAAACAAAAGGGGGAAAAGAAAAGAGAGACTACATTCATTCTTCAGGAGTAGGCTGGAGAAAGGAGGCTGAGAGCTGGAGAAAAGTTCTGAAGGAGAATTTTGTTGCAACAAGTTGAAGGAGTGATTTCTGGGCAAAGTTGGGCATGGAAATCAAGGTTTAAAAGACAATAGAAGGTATCGTATGAAAAAAATTGAATGTTGTGAGTTGTACGTTATTCGAGAGAAGGTTTTGAAATTTTTTTTGAAAAAAATAATCTGTATAGTGGTACAAAATTCCGTATAGTCTGTACAGGTCATACAGTCGTATCCATACAATACATATTTTCAACTTCAAGTGGCCATGAAAATCAAGGCAAAGTGGGCATTTTTTTCAAGGAGTTTTGGGTAGAACAGATAAGTTGTATTTTTCTATTTTGTTTTGTGTGCAAATGTATTTTTCCTGAACTTGAAATATAAATAAATTTGAAGAGCTCTCTAACAGGTTTTGCCCGGAGAAGATTGAAGGCGTTTTTCCTAGGTCTAAGTTGACAAAAAATATATGTTTATTTTTATGTGTGTTGCTAGTCTTTTTATTTCCATATATATTTTTAGCATGTGTTGACAGTCCCATGTCTTTTAATCTGAAAATTTCATTTCCAGAATTCTATATGTTAAATGTATGTTTATGGGAAAGGGCATTTAATTGAATGGGAGTGATAAGTTGAAATTAAAACCGGGTTGGGATTGCAGGAAACTTTTCTTTATCATCAAATTTCAACATTTTTAACTCTTTAAGTTCCATTAGATGATTTATAATTGATTCACCTTCATGCATCGTCAATTTGAATAATTTACTTCTCAAATAGAGGATTCTAGTTGTGTTCGAGGCTTCATACAAGGGCTTCAATTTATCTCACACATCACTTAGTTTATATAGATTTTGGACGTACTTCATAGTTTCAATTGACAATTGACATTTTGTGATTGCCAATATTTTTTTTCCTTATCGAGGCTATCCATTACCCCCTTTTAAGGGTTTGTTTTCTTTTCTATGAAGCATCCATTTATTCTTTGGCCATTATATTAATTTGGAATAGTGATTACACTAGTATATAGGTATGATTTGGTTGTTGGTTGTGGAAGTTTTGTTGAGAGATTTTCTCAATAATTTTCTCCTTGTTTGGAATCTGTTGAATCTCATGAGCATTATTTATGTGGCTTGCAACTTGGCTTTGTAATGAATAATATGAACTGATTTGTGAGTAAATTGTGCACAATGTTTAGACCTCCAAATTTCATATTGGTATTAGAATTCATATGGGATTGACTCCATTAATGGAGGGCCTGTGACATGGCAATTTGCAAATTTCTAAATCTTCTTTACATGTAGATATGATTGTGTTAATTTTACTGAGTGGAAGTTGTGTGAGTGTCTAGCAAAGTTTGTGAACCTCACCGCTAGTTTTATGAATTGTGAAGAGCTGACTACAATACTGAAATGGGGCTCAACACCTTGAGGTTTGAGGGAGTTGTGACCATTTTCCATATTGACAGCTGTTTCTTAGTTGTTGGCATAAGGGGGAGAACCTTTTGAGAGTGTGTCAGGATATGCCATTAATGGAAAACTCACGATATTGATGATTTTCTTGTGGTGCTAATTGTTTTTTATTTTGTTGCACTTTGATGGAGAATGGATTTGGAGACACCCTGCTAGGTTTTCCATACAGAATCCATGCATATCATCTTCCAAGCATCGAAGATTGATTAAGTTGGAGGCTTCATCTCCCATCGTTGGCTTCAGATTTTTGAACGTTGGTTTCTTTGAAGTTCAACATTATATTGACTATTATAGAAGGGGTGCTTCTGGGTACTTATGAGGGCACTCATTTCAAGTCATAGGCAAAGAAGAATTTCCTCTATTATTTGAATTTTCTTGGGCTCAGCAAGTGGTCATGAGTTTGAACATAATTTTAAGTATATCCAACAAGTTTGTTTTAGCATTATTTTTACTAGGCTCGTATAAGGAAATATAAAAAAAAAATTTCCATCGCAAGAGAAGCTCATGTCCTCAATATAGATATTCATCTTTGCTATCATAAATTAAAATCACAAGACCAATACTGAGCTTAATACCCAAGCTGCATGGGCACAGGATCATGTAGTGCCTTCCAAATTGTTTTTCCTCTCATGCTTCAGCAGTGGATGCTGCTAGTGTTTCACCAGAATGCTAAAGAGATTCGACACAGTCCCACTGTTGATTTTCAGTGTTGTCTATATTGTGCTAGCGTTCTTGGCATGTGACTAGAGGATACTGCATAAAAATTATCGTGTTATAGAATGCACAAGTTCTGTGTATCTGTTGTTGATTAATTGATCAAGAGGAGATTGATATGGCTCATTTATTTATCAATTTCCAGGAAATGGGAGGTCAACCCACCAGAAGCAAGGAATGGTATAAGATACTATGAATTAACTAAAACTAATTAATTCTTCAATTACTCTCGTGGTAGGGTTTTATTTGTCTTTCATATTATAATCCTCCATAGAGCTGTAAAATGGGTTTTATAGATTGATCTCATTCTATTTTTTGTTTCAACTTTTGCATGCATTGTGCTTTGATTTGTGCATGCATTATATTGTATGGGTTATAGAGCCAGTTTTCATCGCTTCATGGCTAAGAGTAATTAAGAAACAAATATGCCATTGAGATCGACAGGTTTGGGAGGAAATATGCTCCAACGTTGATGTTTTTTTCTACCTGATTGGGTGGTCTTATGCACGTACCTTCGTTGTTTGCTACATGATCGGATGATTATGTGGTCTTATGCATGTAGATTCAGTTCAATCAATTTATATTTATATTTATTTCATGTGCAAAATCTATAGTATATGAAAATCAATTATTGAATAGATTAGCACAATTTAAAATATCGATTTTTGACGTTCTTCAGTGCCGAGAGAAATTATGTCTAATTTGATTGTGAGATTCTATTATATGATGATGGGTCTTGTTGTGGTTAGACCTTCAAGAGCATCAGTCACATGTTATGTAATGAGATCCATGTGTGCAGAAAGGTTAGTTGCATAATTGACTATTGGATATAGTCCAATATCTAGATTGTCCTTCGAGAGATTGAGAAGTGTCGTTTATACAAAGTTTGTCAAAGATGGTTAGAGGCGGTTATATCTTAAATGAGTTGAATGGGAAGCTAGAATATTATGGTGGTGAAAAGAGCGTTGTCTTGAGACTTCAGAGTGGGGATAAGTGCCAAGGATGACCAGTCAGATAGATGTGACATGTGATTTGTAATTTGTCATCATGGTAAATTTTAGGGGCAAATTTTAGCCCAAGGGCGAAATTTAAGGGGTTTTTCATTTTAGAGGGGCGAATTTTTTATACAATACCATTTTCATATAGTTAGCCAAAATTTTATTTAATTTTTTTTTTTGTTTTAGCCCCAAAAAAGTGGTAGATAGCCATGCGAAGGATCATTTGGCCCGATTCCCCTGGTTTGGGATATTATATTCCTGATTTCCCTTACAATCACCATATTTTCTAATTTTCAATGTTAAGTTCATTTGCAATCACCCTTTTTTGGTTTTTCAGGTTTGGAGGTGGTTTGGGAGGTTCAATTTGGTCCCACTCGCCCTGATATTTTTGTTTTCAAATGGAGGGCAAGGGTGAACGGCTCCCTGTTTTCAAATCTAGTTTTCATTAATGGCAAGGGTGTATAAGGTGTATAAATTTGATAGTTTAGGATTCCTCAGTTCACAAATCTTGCATTTCTGATTTCTGAATTGGTGGCTTTTTCCAGCAGCACCAGGGACCAGGGTATACATTTTGTGTGGAATCCTCCATTTCTTGGTGACTCGTTGCAGGCAGCGCCAGGTTTTGGCATTCTCGGTAAGTTGCAACAATTAGAATCCTCCATTTGGACCATTTCTGGAGACCACCACTAACCGGGGAACTAGTCGATTACAAAGAGAGGAAGAATCATTCATAAGTGAAATCTTGAAATACGTTGGAGAACACTCTCTAAGTGATTGTTTCTCTGTTTCTTCGCTCTTCTCTTCTTCAAAGTCTAGCCCTTTGAGTGCAGCGTTATTTAAAGGCTCATTAGATTTCTTTCACCGGGTTATTCATTCAACAGTTCTCCTCTCCCGGTGGTTGAGTTGGAAGCTCCCCTACAACCCTCTGCCTCAAAAACTACCCATAAAAAGAGAAAGCTCCCCATTTATGAAGGGGTTTGGCATTCCAGGTAAGCCACAACCATCAAACCAACTGACACTGTTTTTAGTTAGATTTGGCCTGTACACTGAAACTGATAAAGAAATTATCTGCAACTATTTTCGAGCTAAAGCTAATATTAGTAATGTTTGTTCACAAATGCCATTATTCCAGTCGTAGATTTCTATTAGTAATCTTTGTTAATGTTTGTTAGAAAATTTAATTCCATTCATTCACAAATTGCTATTATCCATTCCATTCACGGATTTCCATTAATCTTGTTCTTGTTTGTTTGCAAGTGCCATTCAATTCATAGATTCATATTAGTGTTCCATTCTTTTGTTCTAGAAATATATATGAACACAGAGATGCCATTGATGGATTGATCATGGATTCAAACCAATTACAATGCAAATTTCCTAAATTACAAGCTTGTCTTCAAAATTACTTCACGTTCTCAAATTAACTTCTTTTTGCTCAGTTTTAGTCTACTTTTTCTGCTCTCAATTGAGATGCCCTGGTTTGGTTCTCTATGTCCCAGCAGTGGAATTTTGTTGTCAAAGGTTTTCATAGTAGCCACAAAGGTTTCACAATGAGGAAAATGTTTCTTATTTGTTTCTATTCTTCTAGTAAATTATTAGATATTCATGATGTGTTGTTTGCCATATTAAGGGGATACTATGTTTGTGTTTCTTTTCCTTTTCAAGGAAAACGAAAAATAAAAAATAAAATAATAGTATATTTACTATTTCAAACAGAAATTGTATATTTACCATATGACAGAGAGGAATTGAATTTGAATATATGTTGCAATTGAGGAAATATTGTTTGTCAACATCAAAACTTGACAACAAAATAAGGTCTATAAAGTCCAATTACTACAAACGTCAAAAAAGAATTGTCATACAGTCTCTTCTAGCAAAATCTTGGATCGAGATCTTCCCTGTGGAAAAACAAGAAAATGAAATAGTGCAGTTCCATGAGCATTTGTCCTGCAGTTTTTAGCCACTTGTTGTGGTTGGTCTCCTCATTGGGTGTTAATAATAATAGCATCTGACAATGGCTGGCTAGGTGTTAATCGTAGAAGAATCAGACCCAGGCCGAGAGCTGGGACATTGCTTCTTCCTCCTATGTAGGAAGATTCAATTCTACAAAGGTGTTGAAAAGGAATTTTAGTGAAATTCTCTTTCAGCTCCTTGATTCTTTCCAAGATTGGGGGAAAGTACCAAATTTGGTTGACTTACTTTACCATTGATCTAGTCAATGGTGATCTTGGAATCTCTTAAAATTTGAATATGTAGACTCGTCCTTCCTATTGTTACCCTCTTTAGCAATCAAAGAGAATTCAACGTTAGCCCAGGTATTTGTACCCTCTTCAAATGCTTCAATGGAACAATTACCTTTTAGCTTCCTACAAATTTGAAATTCCTCTTGTGCCAACTTCTGTGGCTCTCCTGGACAGGATCGATCAAAATATTCCCATGCATAGGAGTTTTGTCAATATGTGGGCATACAATTATCCTTGCAGGTTTTTTCTTTCCTGGTCTCCACATCCCTCCATATGAAAATCTAATTTAGTGGATGACTTGAATGGAGAGGACCCTTCTAGGTTTCCACATCCCCATTGACCTACCTTTTGGTCATTGTGGGGCATTAATAAAAAATATCTTTTCGTATCACAGGTTTCAAGTTTTCACCTATCTCTATTTGAATATGTTGTTCAATTAAGGCGGTCTTTTCCTTTTCGAATCGTTCATTCATCCTGAAAATTTGAAGACAGACCCTCCATTTCAAGGAGTTTACCTTCTTTCAGGGCCTTAGGGCTCCTAGCTGATAAGCCAGTAGTCTTGCAAATGGAGGCACATCGTTGAATGAGGGGACCTTGGAAAAAATAATAAACAACATGTTGGCATCACTCCTCTCAATTGACCGGCCAAAAGCGTTGCAAATAGAGGGATGACACTGAATAAGGGGATCTCGAGAAGAATAATAAATAGAAATTCAGCATCCCTCATTGCGAGAATCTGAAATGAGACCATTTTTTCCAAGGGGTTACTTTCTTTTGGACCCCGAGGACTCTCAACCGACAGGGAGAAAATCTTGCAAATGGAGGCACAACATTGAATGAGGGGATCTCTAAAAAATAAAATAAATTGGGGTTTTATGTTCCTATCCCATCCCCTAACTTTATTTTCAATTCGCCAAATGTGAAGGCATGTTTCTAGCTCAACAACAACCAACACATATCAAGACAATTTATTTTCAATTCACCAAAAATGAAGGCATGTTTAACTGACACATCTCATGTCAACTCACATGAGTTCAGCAACCAACACATGTCAAGTCAATTCACATGAGCTCAGTGACTGATACATGTCAAGTCAATTCACCAAACATGAAGGCATGTTTCAAGCTCTACAAATGCTAGGTCAATCCACGATCTCGGTAGCCAAGCCATGTCAAGTCAATTCACCTAACATGTCAAGTTGTTGAGAGTATTGGGCCCGCCCACATGTCATGGGAGTATCCCCAGTAAGAAGTCCCAATTATACCTCACACCATTTGGTGTAGGAGTCCCAGTAGTGGGTCGTAAGGCAATGCCTTGACCATGATGTCACATAGAGGAAAGTAAGATAACTCTATCAGTAGCAAGGGTGTGACCACTGTACTGAGTCAATGAATTGAATGAGAGGTCCTAACACATTGGGGGTGAGATGAGTGCGTCCCTTGGAAACCTATAGCAGTACTCCACTGAGAAGGGAACACACAAGCGAAGATGCATCACAAGCTGGAGAGAAAATCACTCAGCAATCCAAAGTCATTGTTAAACCAACAACACATCTGCAACAAGATTCTTATAATTGCATACAAAGCAGTTCATACACAAATACGTAAGTTAAACAACATACATTGCTAAGCAATCACAACAGTCCAACTGCAATAATAACATATGCATGAAAATGTGTTGGCTCTTATTATATAGAGAATTGTAAGTCCTAATCATACAATACATCCATGTAAACATGCTAGCCCCAATAGTGGAACGTTGCAGCCACATATGCCTGCTACTCCAAAGAGATGAACTAGCTTCGTACAGTGGAAAAGCCAAGGCACATTACAATATTTTCCAAGCCTTGTCTAACATAGTCTTATCAGAAGCTTGGCTGACCAAAAGCCTATACAATGAGTTATGAGAGACTATTTATAGAAAAGGGTAGGGTGGCCCTTGGAATTCCCCTTTGTGATTGTTCAACTACCCTCATGACTCTTCACCTACTCTATGACTGTGACATCCACTATTGACACTTGACATACACTTGACATGACTCAACATTACAATGCACATGTAACCATGTGAACACAATGGCTTGAGAAAGCCAAACTAGACATCACTATGACATAGATAACTATAGAAGTCTAGCTGCTCAACATCCTCATGTTGATCAACAGTAACATACTAATGCCAAGATCTATAGTCTCTGATAGTGTCGTGTGTTTCATGGTGACATCAGTCTGAAACCTGACCTTCGCCTCCATAGCATCTGAGTACACTACTTGGGCTCCTCTGTCCAACTCATCTGAAAGCATGTGCATCATTCTCCTCAATGTGGCTGAACCAACAACATACTTGTGCATGATGTCTACACTGATAGGCAAGTTTAGGCTGGTGGTGATGCGCATCAACTCATCGAAGTAAGAGTCAAGCTCTAGTCGGACCTACTTCTTGGTCTTTGCCTCGGCAAGAGTCATGATTGATGGGATCACATGCATGCGCACCATAACATCCGTACTCTTGAATACTTGTGCATGGGAGGCTTATATGCTAGTGATGAACTATGGGAGCTCTTCATAATTATAGATCTGATTCCGGATATGTGGTTTCAACTCGACCGCATTGACCCTCATCATCTTAGGCAAGTGAAGTGGGACTCCCTTGTACTTCATCATCCATGTTTTCATGTCATCAATAGAAGAATGTACATTCGTTAAGTTGCATGATCTTCTAGCGCATCATTGCTGCCATCCATTGAGATGAACGACTACCTTGTGCACGGTACCAAACTTAGAGTAAAATGCTTGCATAACTGTGTCAAGAGACAATACTTCATCCAGTATTGCCTTCTTCAGTTCAGCTCAAGCGAACATCGTCACCAAGTCTCCTCCTTGCTTGGCCGTCTGTAGTTCCTTTTCCATTTGCTCATTCTCAGCTATTAGGAAGTGAACACTTGATCTAGTGGCTTCGAAATACACTCTGGTTGCATCAGCCAAGGTAGCTAGATGTTTGCGCACATCAGTCATGATCACTCATTCTTGAACTTGCGCAGGAGATGTTTGATCCTCTGGAGTTGACACTTTGTGAAACTACACAACTCTATGTTGGGATTCATCAAACGAGATGTTGTGCGTCTCTTCTTCCAGGTGATCACCAGGGATCTTAGTGCCTCCTTGGTCATCCGAGACTTGCTCCTCTTCTGGATGCATTGAAGCGAGTGAGTCAACCTCTTTTTGGTGAGGCGTGAGGTCAGTGTCCTCTTCCAACTCTTGCTGCTCCATGACTACATCCAATTGTTGAAGTGCTTGTTCTATCTCATGAGCAAAGTCTTGTCCCTATGATGGTTCACCTTGTTCACCTAATGCCAGCTATTTGGATGAATCAACTCCTTGTATGGGCGTTGCTTCATCTGTTTGCACATGTTTTGCCCCCTCCTGTATCTGTTGTTGTTGCGCTTCCCTCTCTTGCTTGTGCAGCTCTTGTTCCTTTTGGAGTTGCTCTATCAACTCATGCAACTCCTTCTCTGCTTCTTAGATTCTCCCCTTATCCTTCCACCTTCGTGTTATATACCTAGGGGGGATAATATGGGGTACCAAGGGAGGTACCCAAGGTAATAATGTAATAATGGGATGGGCCATAGTAATAAATAATGTGGTTAACCCATATCATGTAAGGGACCACAAGTAGTTAATAATAATGTAATGGGCCCATGGTATTAGTTGATGGTATGAGGGAACCATGGTAATGACCCATGGTATTGTATGTATGAGGCCTATATAGAGGCTAAAGACTCCACATGGAGAGAGTCAAGGATTATTGTATGAACAGGCATATGGCTTGTGGAGTGTTCTCCTTCCTTAAGGAGTGAATGTATGGTGTTGCCCTACCTTAAGGGTTTTGATCAATAAAGTGAATCATTTCTATCTATTTCTATCTTTTTATTTCTTGGGTTTAGTCCATTATCATATATTTCTGGGTTAGATCTACAACAATTGGTATCAGAGCTCTTTCTTGGGCACAGAAGTGGAGATTTTTTTTTATTTTTTGCAGGGTTTCGGGGGCGGCGACTTTGCAGGTCAAATCTGTACATTTTGGTGCAATATCTGTAAAATATAATTACATATCTAGATTCTTTGTGCAAAAATAGTTGAATTCAAAAAAAAAATCAGTTGAATCGGAGTCCGGATGAAGGAGATATCACTGATCTAAAAATCAGTGGGGTTGCAGACAATTTTCAGGGCAGCGATTTTGTGGCGCAGATCTAGATGTCCTGA
The DNA here is from genome assembly GCA_031772625.1 of Pinus tabuliformis. Taxonomy (NCBI): domain Eukaryota; kingdom Viridiplantae; phylum Streptophyta; class Pinopsida; order Pinales; family Pinaceae; genus Pinus; species Pinus tabuliformis. The sequence goes on from CM062805.1 coordinate 124,480,592, forward strand.
TACAAGATCTGTAAAATATAATTGCATATCTGGATTCTTTGGGAAAAAATAGCCAATTTCAAAAAAAAATCAGTCGAATCGGAGTCCGGATGAGGGAGATATCGCTGATTTAAAATCAGCTCTTTTTGCAGAAATTTTGGTGACGATGGGAGAGTAGCAGCACAGATCTGAAATTTCAAGTGCCTGGATCAAGATTTCTACCACATGGGCAGATGCAGAATGATTGTTCCATTTCTAAAAACAGGTTATAATAGAGATTCTGAGCAATATTGACGAAACTGTGACAATTTCAAATTTTCGCCAAAGTAAGTGAATTTTTTTCAAACCCTCTTCATGGAAAATTTTACTGGAAAAGATGATAGCCCTACTATTGAAGAATTCATACAAAATCTAAAGAAAATATTTGAGGAGAGATGGAAGTTTATGGTACCACTTTTTTTGAAAGAAGAGGCCGCCATATGGTGGAACTCACTGGGCATTATAGGCTTGTCCAAATTCTCGAATGCAGAAATGGAAAAACTCCTTATGGACAAATGGTCTCAGACTAGAAAACAAGATAAGGGGAAACATGTGGGGTTATTTCCTACTGGTATCTCCTTATTACAGGTTCATGGATTGATTCAGAAGGAGAAAATCATTGTTTCTATAAATCCTAGTTGCAAGCATAATTTCATCAATGTTAATTTGACAAACAAATTGCAAGTTCCAGCAAAATAAATTGAAAATACACAGGTTGATGATGAGGATGTTCAAATTTATAAGGATTTGAAGCTTTCTATGGATAAGTATGTGCTTCATGGTGATTTTTATGCTTCAGATATGGATAATATGCATGTTTTTTTGGGATATCCTTGGATGAAATCTGCCGGTACAATCAATATTAATGTGCAGAAGAAATTCCTGAAGCTATGGTATAAAAAGAAGAAAATTACATTACAGGATATTTCCATTAATAAGCAGGTAGAGTCCAAGGAGGTTGATGCAGAAGATGTTCCAGGGACTGACATATCAGATGATGAGCAGTTGATGGTCGACAATCAAACACAAACAGAGGCTGAAGCAGAACAGGTTACAGGTACTGACACATCTGATGAGGGTTCAGTGGTTGAAGTCATATTGGAAAAGAAGACACCACAACAGGCACCACAGCAGAGTGAATTAAATAAAAAGACATCGTGGGTTAAAACTTCAACATATCATCACCCACATCACCCCGTAAGACAACCATCAAGATGGAAACCAAGTAGTCACATGACGGATAGCGAGGAGAGAAGATCCACCCACTACACATCAACACAGAAGAGTTGCCACGGTCAACTTCCATCTCAAGCGAGCGAGGCACTAGCAAGATTGATGGTTCACCTTCCTCTTGGATGGCTAGATGCACGTGCATGGTACCAGTGGACTACTCTTTTGAGTAGATCTTATTATTTGTGTTCTTCCCATGTTTCGGGGATGAAACATGCTTAGGGGGGTGGAATGTTATATACCTAGGGGGGATAATATGGGGTACCAAGGGAGGTACCCAAGGTAATAATGTAATAATGGGATGGGCCATAGTAATAAATAAGGTGGGTAACCCATATCATGTAAGGGACCACAAGTAGTTAATAATAATGTAATGGGCCCATGGTATTAGTTGATGGTATGAGGGAACCATGGTAATGACCCATGGTATTGTATGTATGAGACCTATATAGAGGCTAGAGACTCCACATGGAGGGATAGTCAAGTAATATTGTATGAACAGGCATATGGCTTGTGGAGTGCTCTCCTTCCTTAAGGAGTGAATGTATGGTGTTGCCCTACCTTAAGGGTTTGATATCAATAAAGAATCATTTCATATTATTTCTGGGTTTATTTGTATTCTCTTATATTATCATATCAGATCTATAGTATTTCTCGGTTAGATCTACAACAATTGGTATCAGAGCTCTTTCTTGGGCACAAAAGTGGAGATAATATGGGGTACCAAGGGAGGTACCCAAGGTAATAATGTAATAATGGGATGGGCCATAGTAATAAATAAGGTGGTTAACCCATATCATGTAAGGGACCACAAGTAGTTAATAATAATGTAATGGGCCCATGGTATTAGTTGATGGTATGAGGGAACCAAGGGGGGATAATATGGGGTACCAAGGGAGGTACCCAAGGTAATAATGTAATAATGGGATGGGCCATAGTAATAAATAAGGTGGTTAACCCATATCATGCAAGGGACCACAAGTAGTTAATAATAATGTAATGGGCCCATGGTATTAGTTGATGGTATGAGGGAACCATGGTAATGACCCATGGTATTGTATGTATGAGGCCTATATAGAGGCTAGAGACTCTTCGTGCAATTTGCTTGTAATGTTGCTACCTCTTTGCCTCTATAGCCATAGCTTCTTTCTCTACAAGTGGATATGGTTGAAACTTGCAACTTTGTTCCTCCTCGATGTGATCGACAATCTTCATCTTCCCTTTGTCGCGCACTGGTATGCTTGGCTCTGTTGCGACTGCTGCTGCTACTGGTGCTCTCCATGATGCCGCTTCACTAACAATTCCACAGTGAAGTTGACCGATTCATTGGCTCTAGAGAAACTATAGCAATATCTCCATGGGTCCTCCTCAACCCAATGAAATTCCCTGTAGATCCAATTGAACTGAAATCTCGTGCAGTGATCCCTCACAATGCAATGTGGGTCATATGGATTGTAGCTTCGGAGGTTGAATGGGTACTTCTTCATCAATTCTGCTTCAACATATTGTTACTTGATACTCCAGATCTCATATATCCCAATCCACAATGAAAGAGTGGGCCAAGGTGCCTTCTTCTGCTGCAGTCTTGCTATCAAACCTCCTGAGATGTGATAGGCTACTTCCTACACGACAAGTACATCCAAGGAAAACTTTGGCAGAACATGCGTAGGCTTCCACACACTGAACATTTAGATGAAAGTGTCGGATGGTGAGGCATACCAATTTGTAATGCCCATCAATGCCACCATTGCTTCCTTTGACATGCAGGGTAGATCCTGTTCAAATATCATCTTGTACACAACGACAACAAAATGATTGGACAACCATGTTATTACTCCTTTGAAGTTGCATTCAGACAAGAACTTGAAATATGTGTTCATAGAAGTCTTCGTCAGTGACTATGCCCATTCCAAGCCCAGGAAATCATGTCGGGCACAGATTGCATCTAAGATGTAGGCGTACATGTAAATCTCTACATGTATACCTTTAGGTGACTGTCGAGCCTTCGTGACTTTTTCCTTCAACTAATGAGCCAGTATGTCGGACCAGTTACATGGCTTTCCTTCTCTAGCCAATTGGTCCAGTGCAACCACCAAACTTTGTCGGAAGCTTTCCTTGTTTTCTTGTCCATACAGTCGACAAGAAAAGATGATTAGGTATTGGTATGCCTTCCTCAATATCTTTGTCTTGTAGACCTGGTTAGGTGTCATCGTGAAATGAGCTAACTCCTTTACCCAATCCTTCAGAATGTATCTGGAGTTAGCACTACTGTTGGGTAAGCCGAATGAAGTTTCCATGACAATAATGGGCTTTGATGTCTGATACATATAATCATAATCCTATTCCTAGAAGGTCACAAGCTTCTTCCCACTGAAATTACTCAAGGTCATCGTCTCGGGACCAATGTGAGAGACGATATAGTGTATCATGTCTGCGCATGGGAACATGGGATATCTACATACAATTCGGTATAAGCCAGACTTTTGAATGCTCACATACACCTAACAGTCTTCAAGATGTTCCCCAAAAGTTCCTGCAAATGTTTCATTGACCTCTTGCCACTTCAATTTCATGTCCTTATCTAGATACCACTTTGTATCTTCACATATCGAGAGACTAGAGGACACTTGCTGCCTTGTTGCTCCAACTACATTTCCATCAATGTCCTGAGATCCTGTTCTCTTAGAAGCCATTGAGACAGATGAACACCTGAAATATCTAGAGACAAGAAACATGCATGGAAAGAAATATGTTAGTGAAAACAAAGAAAATTCTAGGGAATGACATAGCACATACCTGGGAAACTGACTGGAAAGATTACACAATTTCTTCTGGGAGGTTCAGTGACTGGATACCAAAACTACACAAAGTTAGTCTGGGGTGTCTAAGAGGTAGGGCTAGCTGCTGGATCTACGCAATGTGCAATCTAGACTGGCTGTTGGCTACTATGATTGCATAATACGTAATTCCAGTTGGGAAGGACTGGGGGCCCGAGGACTGCATTGCGCAATTTCCTGGGCCAGAAGTTAGTGTCCTCCAAAAATGCACAAAATTGTCCTATAGGTCAGTGTTGGGAAAAAATGTGCATTTCTGGAGAGGAAAGCAGAGCGTTCCTTCCCTAAATTCCGCAATGTAGTCTCAGTGAAGGGAGATTACGAGCCAAGGTTGGCCCGACTCGCTGATGACAAACTGAAAGAAAACAAGGCAGTGAATGCATGACGACACTAAGTAAAAGTATAAGTGATTAATAGTGCATGCAAAACATGAATAAAAGATTCAACAAACAGATCAACATGCATGTCGGTGAAGCAGTTCGTCGGTTCAACGAACGTTCATGCAAAATAGTTTCATGCATGCGACAGCAGTGAGATAGCAACGAAAACTAAAACAGAGCTAGGAAAAGCTAATATACATGTAAACGATAGAAGTATTTCAAAGATATCAAGCAAACAACACTCACACAAGTGAATACACAAAAAGTGACAGAAATGATGAAAAAGACAAGTTGAGGCCACTTACCTATGAATAGCTGAGCTAGATGTGTCGAAGAGTCCTGGATGTGTTGTGGGATGTCAGATCTCCAAGACTGATGTGAAATAATGAGCTCTGATGTGTCGAATAAATAAGCTTGGGCTCATGATACGCATGCCACAAATCTAGGAAAAAGCAACACTTGGAGGGAAACTTCTAAAACAACTTTTCATGTAACCTCCGGCTACTAAAAATATCTCCCTAAATCATGGGATGCCTTTTACATGTTGCCTTTTTCTATTCTGGGAAGAACAAGTCATGCATGCATGCAAGTCAATTTTCCTTTGTCCAGGGTGGAACTCGTCAACCGGACTGCTCATTCATGCAGCTGCTCAACTGCTTGAGAAAAATGTGCATTTCTCACTGGGAGCTCGGCTGACTGCATAGGAGGTTTGTGCAATTTTTGGGCAGAATAACTAACTACTACTCAGATTTGAGGAAATTCTTGGCTGAGTAGCCCTGCTAGGGAAATTATTCTAGTCTGAGCAACCCTGCTGGGGAAATTTGCACAATTTTGCTGGGAGTGTTGGCTGGCAGAATTGAGGAATTCTCGAGCCCAACAGGCTGCCAGATAGAATTACACAATTTCTGGAGGGAAGGCTGGTTTCCATCCATAAATACGCAATTTCTTGGGGAAGTTACTTAGCCTGTAGCTGGACCATGTCCGGGTGAATAGCCTGTGATGGAAGTGGATCAAGTTGTGATCAATAGGTTGCCTTTGTGCATGAAAAAAATTGAAGCATGTGTACTTGACGAAGCAAGATAAGGTGCTTTGAAAGGTTGGTAGGGAGGCTCCAAAATGAGCTAGGGTAAAATTTTATAGGGTGGTTGTAGCCGCTACAACACTTGGCGACACATTGGTAGAGATCCAGCTCTCAGAATGGACATTGTTCATGAAAAACAAGTCTAACACCTCCGAAATTATTGTTCAGTTCTTAGCTCATCTTGGCTTCACACTAGCCTGATTGTAAGATGTAGCATCTGAAAAACTCTTGGTCGATTGACACACATTCCAAGCCAAGGCAACACAGTTGTTTCGATTAGGGTTAAGGGGTATATTGGTGCACAAGCAGTGTAGTCGTCAGAGTCTTAGTTTCATCTCTAGTGTTGCTCTGCTGCGAGCAGGCCTAGACAGTACCTCGGTGGAGTCAGATAGGAACACAAGCATGGCTGCCCTGCCAGCGAGCCTAGTCAGTACCCTGACAGAGTTACTTGCATCACCTCCCTGTAGAGGAAGCCTTTTTCTTCTTTGGCCTTATTCATTTTTCATTCTTTTTATTTTTTGACTTTTTATTTTCTTTTATTTTCATTTTTTCAACTGTGCATACTACTTATTCATTTCAGAGGTAGAAGAGGGATCCCGGCTTATTGAGAGCAGAAGAGGTTGTTCTAGCAGAGAAGTAGTTTATTTTTATCTCTCACGTGCCTATTAAGGTTTTCCCCCTCACCTTACTCTACTTGATTGAGCTCACAAGGGTTAACCCAAAAAAAACCGAATAGAGAAGGTGACACTAGTTAGCATGCAAGCATTGTGTTTTCACCATGGTTCACTTCAAACAGTACGTATTTTCCTTCAACGCATCATGGACTGAAAGTAATAAGTTCTTCATATAGAGGCAAGATGACAGATAACCAAGTAGTAATGGTTGTACAAGACCTCTTGTACTTCACCCAACTCGTTTCAAGAGTCATACATGGTTTCATGTAGAACTAACCTACGAACGAAACAAACAAACTATACGAAACAAGTGAACTAACAAACAACAGAGAACATAAAGAGAAGAAGAAAAAGTGAAATAAAATCAAGTAAGAAAACGAGCAAAGAAAACAAAGAAAATAACCAAACAAGCATGCAAGAAAATTGACTGAAATCAAACACTGCTCATACTCCTACACTAACAGTGCATGGGCATGATCACGTGAAGTGATATTTCCAATGCAGCCATCAGTGCATTGGTAGACCCATGTTGGTGAAGGCTTGGTCCACAAGCAACCAGGTTGTGCGAACTACTAAGCAAGAAGGATATAACAATGAAGACAACCACACTTCGTGTTTGACGGTGCCCACAGGACATAAGTGAGTGCAAGTGCATGACGAGCAGTCCATGGACTTATCATGGTGTTGTGTGACATTGCGTGCAACTTTGAAGCATAAGCACACTCTTGACTAAGACATGCAAGAAAATGAAAGAAACAAAGATAACTTGTGTCGTACATGTGTGCTTGCAATGTAAGATTCCTCTAATGCATGAGCGATGGGATCGTGCAGTTCGAGTGGAGGAGATGTGACATGTGTGTTGTTAGAGTTGGTCTGGTCATCCCTCCGTCAGAGATCAAAACTCTTTTTGCATTTGATTTTTAGGTGTCCCATCTTGCTCGATCAATTGCATTCCGCTAGGAGCATGCCATAAATCTGACGGATGGGCTTTTTCATTCTTCCCCTCATGTCTTGTACCTGTTGGATTAGCTCTTTTCATCAATGTTTATTAAAGTCCATGACAGTCAATGTTTGATCTTTAATGGGAAAAGAGTCATGTCAATCATAGGTCTAGGGTTTCACAAATCGAGTCGTTAAAATGTCTAAGTGCCAACAGGCCAGAGGGAGGTTCTACACATTTTTTCTATTTCGCGAATTAAATCATTATATCAATGGATTATGACTGTTCTCCAAAACTCTATTTTGAAGAAAAGTCAACATTTTGTCCGTTGTAATAATTTTCAAAAGTTTTCAGTTTTTGAAATCTTCAGGTGCAGCCCTGGTCTCCTTTGCCAAATTCCATGTCAGCTATCCCTGCAAGAATTTACCAAGAATTTCATTGTTTCAGTCAAAAAATTCAAAAGGAAATTTAAAACAGAGTTGTGTTAAAATAGAAAAAGTGCCAATGCCAAAACATTACAAACATGAGTCTTGGAGAGTCAAAAATCAAACCCATGTCTTTATAAAGATATTTTCATAAAGATCAAGGTCTTTTGTATGCCAAGACCAAAAAGAAGCGATTCAAAGCAAATTTGTAGAGTTAGTGCGCAATTTGGGTGAAGTTGGAGGAAATTTGGCCAGTGCGATGAACTGGGGAGGCACGACGCACTAGGAAAAATTTCCCAGAGTAATTTTGAACGGGCGTGACGCACTGGGACGGTGCGGCGCGTTGGGTGAGTGGTGCGGCGCACTCAGCTGTTTGGCCCAAAATTTCCAAAACGTCCTCCTAATGCCAAAATCGTGCCATTTTCTTTTGAATTCAAGTAGGTTGAGTTCCTTCTTCACTGTTCAACATTCAAGTTTATGGTGTATGTTATGGTTGATGTGTTGAGCTTCCAAATAAACAATCAAACCCTATCATTTTGAATGCCTCACATCTAAACTACTGCCTAGGGTTTCAAAACATGTTCGCCACCAAGGTTACTCTTTTCTATTATTTCTTTTTTCCTTAATTCCCTTTGTTCCTTGACCCCATTGTTCCCCATCCCCTAAAGTTATTAAACCCCTATCCAAAATTCCATTTCCCAAAACTGTCAAATGTGAAAAGCCCTAAAACCCTATTCCCACACCTAATTCCTAAACCCCCTCCCATATTTCCCAAAACAAAAATCTCTCCCAATAATTCCTAATCCCTTGATATTATGTCCCTTTCCTAACAGTCCCTGTTTCATTGGTTTTCCCCTTTGGTGGTAGAGTTGGCACACATTACTAAAAGAGCAGTCTAAACAATTTTCATTCACCAGCATCTTCATCTTCAAGGCAGTTTGAAAAATAGCAGTCATGACATCTGAGCATTCATCCGACTATGAAGTGGAAACCCAAAGTGACTCACCCTTGGAAGAACAGGCACCCCGGAGGCCTCATGAAGGTGGCAGACATGTTAGAGAAGAACCGACCTCCCTTACAGAATTGCAGGCCTGCCCTCTTGCCATATTTTATTTTTGGCATCAGTCATGCTATGATTTTTGTCAAAAGGTGGCTAGTGTTCAATTTCATCATGAGTTGGCTCGTCTTTTTGTGTTGCACTTACATGGAGATCAAGCTATCTTAGCTCGTGTCACCTTCACACTTACACCAGAATCTGTCTCATTAGCAACCGGCATACCTAACATTGGTGAACCATGGAATAAGAAGTAGAAGATTGACCAACAGCATTATGAGCCATACATTAAAACCGGTTTCTTGAGGCAGCTCAAGAGAGTGTTCCCGTTCCGATATCTGAAATATGAATATGCTCCACTAATGAAATTGATCATGAAATATTTCAGCTGTGAGGGATGGTTCTCTCGTCTCGATGCTTATCACATTAGGTTGCTCATGCATTTCACCAGGGTACGGATGATGAACATTCCATATTTCATTTGCCGGAACATAGAGAGGATGACTACCCTTGTGCAGCATAAAACCCCTCAGCAGCAACTTAACAATGTCTATCATTTTGCTCTTATTAAGATTTTGGTGGTTCATCAACTTGAATTACAGGGCATCACTTGTGATCATTTCATATCCCGTGACTTCTTCAAAGCTTCACAGGGATTATCAGAGGCTAAGCATGAAGGTGGACCTTCTCATCAGTATGAGTGCCATGAGACTGCTAGTGTGCCGGTATTCATTACATATCAGAGAGGTACCAGACATTTGTTTGCAGTGGCAAAGCGAGTGTTATATCTACCCAGGGAGGAAGGGGCCTCATTTCCTCCATCAGCATCACAGGAATAGGACATAGGCAAGAGGCCAATGCAGGATGAGAGGCCTTCAGGTGAAAGAGAGACCGACTTCATTCTCATTCATGATGATGATACAGATACGGGTCCACAAAGTGCCAAACTTAGGGAGATCATCCAGGAGCAGAAAACAGAGATCCAAGCCTTATCCCTTGACTTGGAGAGAGCTAAGTGGACCATGAAATATTTGAAACAGAGGAAAAAATAGCTTGAAGATCTGCAAGTAATCATGGAGCTACAGAACATCTGCGAGAATTGCCAGGCTGCACAAAGGAGAAGAATTGAGCTCACGTCATTGGAGCAATAGATCAATGAGCATCGGGAGTCTAATCTTGAGAGAGTTAACATGCACTTAGAGAGGCTGTTGGACAAGGCCAACAAGTACCATGCATTTCTGAGACACATGGCTTTCCACTATATGGCACGAAACAAGGTGTGCAAGGCACAAATCAGGAATTTAAAGGCAAAATTGAGAAAGGCAATAAGGAAGCAAAAGAGGCAAAGGGAGCTTGATCGTCTTTAGATATTGGCTGAAGCCTCTTTAGCCCAGCATAACACTTAATGAAGAAGCTCCAACCCAAATTTCAAGAAATTTGGGGCATTTTTGGCATTTTGGCAAATTTTGGTACAAAAAACAGGGTTTTTCTCCCTGTGCGTTGCGCCACTTGGCGCGCACTTTTGCTAGGGACCTCCAAACTGCAAAAAGTTTATATTTTTGGATTTGGCATGAAAAATAATTACTGTTTTTGCATGGCCAAGAATTTTGGGCAAGTTTTGAGTCCCCAGGAGGTCAAAAACACTCAAAAAATGACCTCACTGCCCCTATTTTGACACACAGGAAGCAGTCTTGGGAGATTGAAGTTTTGGAGGGAAAAATGGGCACCAAATTCAGAAATTCCAGTTGGGTTGGAAAGTAGACAAGTAGGGCTTTCCAACAAGAATAGTTGGGCTCAATTTGGACTTTAGAAAGTTCCTCAAACTCAGCCTCAAAGTGGCGCAATGCATACAGATTTTGGCACGGCACACAGAGGATTTTTGCTCAATTTTTCACCTTCCAGCTCAGAAATTCAGCCAGTTTGACTAGTTTTGCTTTGTGATGTAATTTTTTATCTATATTGATGTAATTGGATAAAAATGATGTAATTTTGGCACTTATTTACTTGTTCTAGAGGATTCATTCACTAAAAAGTGAAAATTTAATGAATTAATCAGTTTTCTACCTTATAGAGGCAAGTTGTTTTGATTGCCTAGATTTTAGTGCTTTGTTTAGAATTGGTTGAAATAGCTCCTAGAATGATGAGCTCGACCCCTAGAGGCAAGGAAATGGGTTGAGCTAGTTTATATCATGTAATTCCTAAGTCATTTTCAGGGTTGGACACTTGGGATTGCTTTGGCATATCATTGTACATTCTATCTCTGCATTTTTGGCTAAGGAAAGACCAGGGTTTTGCAGCACTGTTTGGGATCCATGTGGCTTTATGTTTTGATGGTGTGCTTATCTAGGTAATTGTAAGTTTCATTAGTGTTATGTGTATCATTTTCCTGTCTTTTCTTCTGAATTTGAACAAATGAGTGATTAAGGTGGAATCCATTAACTGTTATGCTCTGCCTTTGAATTTGTTTAAATTTCCATGTTTTCATTTGTTTAAGGAGAATTCTTGAGACTCTCTTGCTCTCCTTAGCTCCTCACCAGTCCGATCTATTCATTCACCTTCCTTGCCCCAATCAGAACTCTGCAGAAATTGTGACTCATCCCTGAGCCCAATTTGTCTTTCCCTGTTTCCAACACAAAACCCCCAAAAACTCACAACAAAACCTTGTACTTTATACCTAGCCTTAAATTAGCTTTTATTTCAGTCATCTCGATCTTTTATTTCAGTCTTCCACCGAGATCGACCCGGAGAGAGCCCTCTCCTGTCCTCGTAGGGCTAGCTACGAGGCTGAGCGTGGTTTGATGTGTACCTAGAACCTTGTTTTTTCAGCCTAAGGCAAATCTAGGCTCTAACATAGTGGTGACCATACTGGGGAAAAAATGGTTTGCTTGTTAATGTCATTGGTTTTATAAGCTACAGACGGAGCCTGAAGTTATGCCAGGTAGCCTTGGAAATGCTTTTGCTTTGCATTAGCAGAAGTAGATAAACGCTGCTTCAGTCAATCTCCGGTCTAGCTTGTAAACGTGACATCTAACTTGTTAATCACCCCAGTACATGTATCAAGTTCAAATCTGATTGTTGATGGTGGACAACGATCAGACATAAGAAGGTTAAAATCATTCACTTGGAAACTTCATTCACTGAAAAATCTAGAGATCAATGCTTCATGGTGACTCCACTATAGGAAGATTAGTAGCTTTAAGGTTTTCAAGATGGATCAGGTTGCAAGAAGATACGCTCCCATGAGCCGAGATCACATCCCATGTTTTCCAAATAAAATGCCCAAGGTAGATTGGTCAAATAACTTGCCTATGTTCAGAAATGTGGAAGGTAATGACATTGCTCTTCATCTGGTGAAATTTCGCATTCATGTGCATAAATTAAAGATCACTTTTCCTTAAGCCTGTTTGATGAAACTGTTTATGGCTACTTTGGAAGACGAAGACCGATATTGGTATGAAAGTTTTCCACCGGTGTCTATTTATTGTTTAAAAGATTTTCATGCAATATTCTTTGAAAGGTATACATAATCATATCCATCCTTGGCTTTAGTTCGGGACTGTTGTAGCCATGTTCATAGTTTTATTGAAAATATTGAGAAAGTTTATGAAGATGATAAGTTCATGGATGGTGAGATCATGGAAGCCCTGTACGAAAATCCATTTCAGTAGCATAAAGACGATCATGAAAATTTGCAGCAGGATCAAGATCTTAGTACAGTGGAAGATGAAGGAATTTTGCATTTTGACAGTCAACATGAATTACATGAAATGGATCAACAGTATGAGGAAAATTTGTACACTGCTTCAATTGAAATTAATGAAGACAATCATTGTTTGAGCAAGAGAAAACAAAAATTATTATCTCCTGTGTCTGAAGATGAGATAGATCAACTCTTGAACAGTCATATTCCAACTCAAGTTAATGCAGATCTGCAGTGTGCACATGGTCAAGAAAGTGATGGTGAAACTTCCTCTTCTTCTGAAAAGGATGACAGTCCTGTAAGCAGCCTTATAGATCAGCAGGTTGAAGATGTCCATATGGCTCAAAGTGATGAAAGAAAAAGTGTCGTTTCAGATCTATCCATAGAAGAAGACAACATGTAGGGAAGTCAAGTTTCCATTTCAGAATGTGATAACGTTAAGTCAATCATTTCATATCTAGATTTAGATTGTGATGACCAAGAATACCTTGTACTAAATCCCATGAAGGAGAACCCTGCTGCTGAAAACATCTGGAATGACTAAAACAGAGTCTTGGATCCAAATGTTCTCATGTCATCAGAACACAGTCTTCATGAAGAGGTAATCCAGTCAGCTCATGAACAGCAAGATGCGATCTTTTCTCAAGTAAGTGAAAAAGTTCCTCTGAATGAATTTATGGTAGATGATAGAAATGTTAGTGTTGGGTTGCACGAAACATCTGAAGTTTATTTTCTCATGATTGATGAATGTAATGAGAATCTGGCTGTCATATCCTATGAAGATGACCTACAATATGGTCAGACTACCGAAGATCAGACCGTTCAGGATGCCATTTCAGATTCTTCTTCCTATGTTTCATGTTTTGAAATGTTCTTTGAAGAGGAAATAAGCTCATCTACTTATTCAGAATTTTTTGAGGACCAGGAACTTGCTTTTACTAAAGTACATGATGAAGGAGAATCAGAATCAAAAGAAAAGGACACTTTGTTTTGTCAGCAAGAGGTCAATCCTCATGTTTTTCAAGATCCAATGGCAAATATGTTGCAGTCAGTAGTGAAGGTGATTATTGCAGTATTCAGTGATGAAGGAGATCATGGTCAATTATGCTTTTGGATGCCCAGTTACAAGTATCTACTGTTGACCAGGAGATCTGATTAGGAGAATCAATCAAGAATGCATCTGCTTGATTGGTTACATTGGCATTTTGATATAGTTTGATCGTATATTGTCTTGTAAGAAACACAGGTGGTCATGTACTACCACCAAGCTTTAAGCTTTAAGTTCAGGTCATAATCATTTTGAGTTAGTTTTTTAAAGACAAGTTTTTTCAGTCATTTCAGCAGTTATTTCAGTTTAAAGTTGAGTTAGTTGGAGTCAAAGTCTAGTGTTGTTTGTCGAAATAATGACTCCATAGCCCAATGGACGAAGGCACTGTCTAGCACTTCCAGAGATTTTCCATTCTTGGCACCTTCAAGGAGCTACCATCCCCATTGGAGCCAATGTTAGAGTCGGCCTAGTCATCCCTCCGTCAGAGATCAAAACATTTTTTTGCATTTCATTTTTAGGTGTCCCATCTTGCTCGATTAGTTGCATTCTGCTAGGAGCATGCCATAAATCTGACGAATGGGCTTTGTCATTCTTCCCCTCATGTCTTGTACCTGCTGGCTTAGGTCTTTTCATAAATATTTATTAAAGTCCATGACAGTCAATGTTTGATCTTTAATGGGCAAAGAGTCATGTCAATCATAGGTCTAGGGTTTCACAAATCAAGTTGTTAAAATGTCGAAGTGCCAGCAGGCCAGAGGGAGGTTCTACACATGTTTTCTATTTTGTGAATTTCATCATTATATCGATGGATTATGACTGTTCTTCAAAACTCTGTTTTGAAGAAAAGTCAACATTTTGTCCTTTGTAATAATTTTCAAAAGTTTTCAGTTTCTGAACTCTTCAGGTGCAACCCCGGTCTCCTTTGCCAAATTCCATGTTAGCTATCCCTGCAATACTTTTCCAAGAATTTCATTGTTTCAGTCAAAAAAATCAAAAGGAAATTTAAAACAGAGTTGTATTAAAATAGAAAAAGTTCCAATGCTAAAACATTACAAAGATGAGTCTTGGAGAGTCAAAAATCAAACCCATGTCTTTATAAAGATTTTTTCAGAAAGATTAAGCTCAATTTTATGCCAAGACCAAAGAGAAGCCATTCAAAGCAAATTTGTAGAGTTAGTGCGTGATTTGGGTGAAGTTGGAGGAAATTTGGGCGGCGCGGCGCACTGGGGAGGCGCGGTGCACTGGGAGAAATTGCCCAGTGTAATTTTGAACGGGCGCGGCGCATTGGGACGACACAACACGTTGGGTGAGCAGCACGACGCACTCAACTGTTTGGCCCAAAATTTCCAGAACATCCTCCTAATGCCAAAATCGTGCCATTTTCTTTTGAATTCAAGTAGGTTGAGTTCCTTCTTCACTATTCAACATTCAAGTTTATGGTGTATGTTATGGTTGATGTGTTGAGCTTCCAAATAAACAATCAAACCCTATCATTTTGAATGCCTCACATCTAAACTGTTGCCTAGGGTTTCAAAACATGTTCGCCACCAAGGTTACTCTTTTCCATTATTTCTTTTGTCCTTAATTCCCTTTGTTCCTTGACCCCATTGTTCCCCATCCCCTAAAGTTATTAAACCCCTGTCCTAAATTCCCTTTCCCAAAACTGTCAAATGTGAAAAACCCTAAAACCCTATTCCCACACCTAATTCCTAAACCCCCTCCCATATTTCCCAAAACAAAAATCTCTCCCAATAATTCCTAATCCCTTGATATTATGTCCCTTTCCTAACAGTCACTGTTTCATTGGCTTTCCCCTTTGGTGGTAGAGTTGACACGCATTACTAAAAGAGCAGTCTAAACAGTTTTCAAACACCATCATATTCATCTTCAAGGCAGTTTGAAAAATAACAGTCATGACATCTGAGCATTCATCCGACCATGAAGTGGAAACCCAAAGTGACTCACCCTTGGAAGAACAGGCACCCCAGAGGCCTCATAAAGGTGGCAGACATGTTAGAGAAGAACCGACCACCCTTACAGAATTGCAGGCCTGCCCTCTTGCCATATTTTATTTTCAGCATCAGTCATGTTATGAGTTTTGTCAAAAGGTGGCTATTGTTCAATTTCATCATGAGTTGTCTCGTCTTTTTGTGCTGCACTTACATGGAGATCAAGCTATATTATCTGGTGTCACCTTCACACTTACACCAGAATCTATCTCATTAGTAACCGGCATATTGAACATTGGTGAACCATGGAACAAGAAGCAGAAGATTGACCGACAGCATTATGAGCCATACATTAAAACCAGTTTCTTGAGGCAGCTCAAGAGAGTGTTCCCATTCCGATATCTGAAAGATGAATATGCTCCACTAATGAAATTGATCATGAAATATTTCAGCTATGAGGGACGGTTCTCTCATCTCTATGCTTATCACATCAGGTTGCTCATGCATTTAACTAGGGTATGGATGATGAACATTCTGTATTTCATTTGCCAGAACATAGAGAGGATGACTACCCTTGTGTAGCATAAAACCCGTCAGCAGCAACTTAATAGTGTCTATCATTTTGCTCTTATTAAGATTTTGGTGGTTCATCAGCTTGAATTACATGGCATCACTTGGGATGATTTCATCTCCCGTGACTTCTTCAAAGCTTCATAAGGATTATCAGAGGTTAAGCATCAAGGTGGACCTTCTCATCAGTATGAGTGCCATGAGACCGCTAGTGTGTCGGTATTCATCACATATCAGAGAGGTACCAGACATTTGTTTGCAGCGGCAAAGCGAGTGTTATCTCCACCCAGGGTGGAAGGGGCCTCATTTACTCCATCATCATCATAGCTATAGGACAAAGGCAAGAGGCCAATGCAGGATGAGGGGCCTTCAGGTGAAATAGAGACCGACTTCATTCTTATTCATGATGATGATACAGATACGGGCCCACAAAGTGCCAAACTTAGGGAGATCATCCAGGAGCAGCAAATAGAGATCCAAGCCTTATCCCTTGACTTGGAGAGAGCTAAGTGGACCATGAAATATTTGGAGCAGAGGAACAAATAGCTTGAAGATCAGCAAGCAATCATGGAGCTACAGAACATCCGCGAGAATCGACAGGCTGCATAAAGGAGAAGAATTGAGCTCACGTCATTGGAGCAAGAGATTAATGAGGATTGGGAGTCTAATCTCGAGAGAGTTAACATGCACTTAGAGAGGTTGTTGGACAAGGCCAACAAGGACCATGCATTTCTGAGACACATGGCTTTCCACTACATGGCACGAAACAAGGTTTGCAAGGCACGAATCAAGAATTTAAAGGCAAAATTGAGAAAGGCAATAAGGAAGAAAATGAGGCAAAGGGAGCTTGATCATCCTTAGATATTGGCCGAAGCCTCTTTAGCCCAGCATAACACTTAATGAAGAAGCTCCAACCCAAATTTCAAGAAATTTGTGGCAATTTTGGCATTTTGGAAAATTTTGGTACAAAAAACAGGGTTTTTCTCCCTGTGCACCGCGCCACCTGGCGCGCGCTTTTTCCAGGGAGCTCGAAACTGCAAAAAGTTAATATTTTTGGATTTGGCATGAAAAATCATGACTTTTGGTGCATGTCCAAGAAGTTTGGGCAAGTTTTGAGTCCCTAGGAGGTTAAAAACACTAAAAACATGACCTCATTGCCCCTATTTTGACACACAGGAAGTAGTCTTGGGAGATTAAAGTTTTGGAGGGGCAAATGGGCACCAAATTCAGAAATTCCACTTGGGTTGGAAGGTAGACAGGCAAGGATTTCTAACAAGCACACTGAGGCTCAATTTGGACTTCAATAAGTGCCTCAAACTTAACCTCAAAGTGGCATGATGCATAAAGATTTTGGCGCGGCGCACAGAGGATTTTTACTCAATTTTTCACCTTCCAGCTCAAAAATTCGGCCAGTTTCACTAGTTTTGCTTTGTGATGTAATTTTTGATCTATCTTGATGTAATTGGATAAACATGATTTAATTTTGGCACTTATTTACTTGTTCTAGAGGATTCATTCACTAAAAAGTTAAAATTTAATGAATGAATCAGTTTCCTACCTTATAGAGGCAAGTTGTTTTGATTACCTAGATTTTAGTGCTTCATTTAGAATTGGTTGAAACAGCTCCTAGAATGATGGGCTCGACCCATAGAGGCAAGGAAATGGGTTGAGATAGTCTATATCATGTAATTCCTAAGTCATTTTCAGGGTTGGACACTTGGGATTGCTTTGGCATATCATTGTACATTCTATCTCTGCATTTTTGGCTAAGGAAAGACCAGGGTTTTGCAGCACTGTTTGGGATCCATGTGGATTTATGTTTTGATGGTGTGCTTCTATAAGTAATTGTAAGTTTCATTAGTGTTATGAGTATCATTTTCCTGTCTTTTCTTCTGAATTTGAAAAATGAGTGATTAAGGTGGAATCCATTAACTGTTATGCTCTGCCTTTGAATTTGTTTAAATTTCCATGTTTTCATTTGTTTAAGGAGAATTCTTGAGACTCTCTTGCTCTCCTTAGCTCCACATCTATTCTTGAGTCTGATCTATTCATTCACTCAATTTAAAGCATCAAAATGATTGCCTTCCTTGCCCCAATCAGAACTCTACAAAAGCTGTACCTCATCCCCGAACCCAATTTTCCCTTCCCTATTTCCAACACAAAACCCCCAAAAACTCACAACAAACCCTTGTACTTTATACCTAGCCTAAAATTATCTTTTATTTCAGTCATCTCGAGATTTTATTTCAGTCTTCCACCGAGATCGACCTGGAGAGAGCCCTCTCCTGTCCTCGTAGGGCTAGCTACGAGGCTGAGCATGGTTTGATGTGGACCTAGAACCTTGTCTTTTTAGCTTGAGGAAAATCTAGGCTCTAACATGTGTGACATGGATCTTCAATGTATATAGAGGAGCGATGAGGAGCCTTGGTTAATTGAACAGTTTCCTGACTGAAAGTGAGACTAACCCCAAGAGAGGGAGGACCTGACATAACCATCATCTTGGACTGAAGTGCCTCGACAATCTTGGGTGTTTCAGCTTCATCATTAGGTATATCATCATAAACTGGAGCCTTCAAAATATCAACTGTGATAGGGTCATGATCGTGATCAAATATGGACACAAATGGATCACAACTGCCATGATCAAAAAAATAAATGAATTCATCAGCATCCTCATGACCAGATGAATCAAATAGAGGGGTAGATGGAAATCAAGCAAACGCATCCTCTCTATTTCCGAAAAATACAGATGAAAGATCAAGTGGATTTTCAACGAATAGCTTATCTGCTCTATTATCAAAAAATGGACCAACATCTGGTGAGTCCTGCGAGTGATCAACAATGGATGCATTCATGGATGAAGACACACATGTGAAATCATGGATGGTAGGTTCATCAAATATGTTAGGAAAGAATGGAAGGGGCTCGAACAGAAAGGAGTCCTCCTTTGCTGAGTGTTGATGCTCAAACTCCCACTCATACTATTCATGAATGACAGCGCATGTTGGTTTTCCAACACCAAATTCGTCAATGGGTTGTTCCTCGTTTGAAACAAGTGAAGAGTCTAGAATGGATGATTGCAAGACAACATCATCTGGAGGAACACCCAAGTGAAAAGACGAAGGTCATAGAACATAGTACATATGAGAACTTAAGGGACTCATTTCCAATTCTGCATGAAAAAATTGAGTGAAGTGATGTTGGGAGAATGTGAAAGATGAACAGGTGTGTGAGCATGATCTTCAACATCACTTGGTAGTGGAGGAGCTGTTGAATGAAAGGAAGGCAGACAATTAGTCGAGACAGTGACTGCATCCTCATGAGATTCCGCATCTCCATCAATGAAGAATTTTGAGCGAGGCTTGATCTCAAGCTTCTTCTTGGGATGAGAAGATTTCTTAAGTAAATAGTCAAACTGGTCCCAAAGATAAACAAATTTCATCTAGCTCCTCGAAGGTTGAAACTGCAAGTCACAGAAGCACTGCCAAAAATCAATAACCGATTCATGCAGAGCCTTCTGTTTCTGGAAAAATTTTCGGTCAAGATGGTCTGGATAAAAATGATATAAAGTTTCTTCAATAATATCATAGAAGTGCTCAAGTCATTGCATGCTATCAGCTGGTAGGCTAAGAAACCATCTACGTGGAGATTCACGAAGTGTGTGTGTAAGTAGAAAGTTGGCCTGTTCGTCAGAACACTCATCTTCCTTATGAAGCATGGAAAGAAATTCATGTAAGTACTCAGGCCAGGCTACCTTGCTTTCACCATCATACATGAAAGGGGACAAGAGATCGAAAAACTCCCTAGTGATGGAAACATATTCACGATTCTAAAAACATCATAGAGGGAGAAGAGTGCAAGAATCCATGAAAGGTATGCAAAGGTTCAAAACTGGATGAGAGGATACAACTTGTCATCTGGCCCTCCTTCTAGCACCAGAAATGTTGACGGTGCTGGACCCACCAACATGTCAAGGGGATCTCCCTAGTAAGAAGTCCTAATTAGACCTCACACTGTTTGGTGTAGGAGTCCTAGCAGTGGGTCGTAAGGTAATGCCTTGACTGTGATATCGCACAGAGGCAAGTAAGATAATTATGTCAGTAGCAAGGGTGTGACTATTGCAATGAGTCAAGGAAGGTGAATGAGAGGTCCTAACACATGGGAGTTGAGATGAGTGCACCCTTGGCAATCTGTAGCAGTACTCAGCTAAGAAGGGAACACACGAATGAAGATGCATCACAAGTTGGAAAGCAGATCTGTCAGCAATCCAATGTGATGGTTAAACCAACAACACATCTGCAGCAATATTCATATAATCACATACGAAGCAGTTCATACACAAGTACATCAGCTAAACAACATACATTGATAAGAAACTAGAAAAATCCAACTACAATAACAACATATGCATGAAAATGTGTTGGCTCTTATTATATAAAGAAGTGTAAGTCCCAATCATACAATACATCCATTTAAACCTTCTAGCCCCATCAGTGGAACATTACGGCCACATCCTACTCCTCCTCCAAAGAGATGAACTAGCTCCATGAAGTGGAGAAGCCAAGGTGTATTATAATAATGTCCAAGCTTTCCCCAAGATAGTCTTATCAGAAGCTTGGTTGACCAAAAGCCTATACAATGAGTTATGAGGGACTATTTATAGCAAAGGGTGGGGTGGCCCTTGAAATTGCCCTTTGTGACCGTTCAACTACCCACATGACTCTTCACCTACTCTATGACTATTACATCCAGTACTTGACCTACACTTGACATGACTCAACATTACAATGCACATGTACCCATGTGAACACAATGGCTTGAGAAAGACAAACTAGACATCACCTTGACTTAGACAACTATAGAAGTCCAATTGCTCAACATCCTCATGTTGATCGACAGTCACATATTGATGCCAAGCTCTGTAGTCTTTGATAGTGTCCATGTGTTCCATTGTGGCATCCATCTAAAACCTGACCTTCACCTCCATTTCATCTGGGTACAGTGCTCGGGCTCCTCTGTCCAACTCATCTGAAAGCATGTGCATCATTGTCTTCAATGTGGCTGGACCAACAACATACGTGTGCGTGATGTCTGCACCGATAGGCAAGTTTGGGTTGGTGGCAATGCGCATCAACTCATCAAAGTATGAATCAAGCTCTAGTCGGACCTGCTTCTTGGCCTTTTCATGGGTGAGAGTCTCAACTGATGGGATCTCATGTGCGTGCACCACAACATCCATACTCTTGAATACTCATGCATGGGAGGTCTATATGCTAGTGATGAACTCTAGGAGATCTTCATAATTCTAGATCTAACTCTAGATATGTGCTTTTAGCTCGACCGCATTGACCCTC
The DNA here is from genome assembly GCA_031772625.1 of Pinus tabuliformis. Lineage (NCBI taxonomy): Eukaryota > Viridiplantae > Streptophyta > Pinopsida > Pinales > Pinaceae > Pinus > Pinus tabuliformis. The sequence continues at coordinate 124,501,849 of CM062805.1, forward strand.
ATCATCTTAGGCAAGTGAAGTGGGGCTCCCTTGTACTTCATCATCCATGTTTCCATGTCATCAACAACATCATTCATGTTCATCAAGATGCGTGCTCTTCTAATGCATCATTGTTTCCATCCGTTGAGATGAATGACTGCCTTGTGCATAGTACCAAACTTGGAGTACAATGCTCACATAACTATGTCAAGTGACAATACTTCATCGAATATTGCCTTCTTCAGGTCAACTTGGGTAGAAATTGTTACCAAGTCTCCTCCTTGCTTGGCTGTTTGTAGCTCCTTTTCCATTCTCTCATTCTCAGCTATTAGGATGTGAACACTTGAGTTAGTGGCTTCGGCATACACTTTGGTTGCATCGGCCAAGGTAGCTAGATGTTTGCACACATCAGTCATCATCACTCATTCTTCAACTTGCACAGGAGATGTTTGATCCTCTGGAGTTGACACTCTACGACACTGCACCACTCTATGTTGGGATTCATCAAACGAGATATTGTGCATCTCTTCTTCTGGATGATCACCAAGGATCTCAGTGCCTCCTTGGTCATCTAAGACCTACTCATCTTCTAGATGCATTGAAGCGGGTGAGTCGAACTCTTTGTGGTGAGGCATGAGGTCGATGTCCTGTTCCAACTCCTATTGCTCCATCTCTTCATCCAACTGTTGAAGTGCGTGTTCTATCTTATGAGAAATGTCTTGTCCCTGTGATGGTTCACCCTGTTCGACTAATGCCAATTGTTTGGATGAATCAACTACTTGTATGGGCATTTCTTCGTTTGTTTGCATATGTTGCACCCCCTGCCATATCTACTGTGGTCATGCTTCCCTCTCCTATTTTCATAGCTCTTGTTCCTTTTAGAGTTTCTCTCTTAGCTCATGCGACTCCTTCTTTTCTTCTTCCATTTTCTTCTTATCCTTCTTCCTTTGCACAATTTGTTTTTCGTGATGTTGCCTCTTTTCCTCTATAGCCATAGTTTCTTTCTCTATAAGTGGATCTGCTCAAAGCTTGTAGCTTTTCTCCTCCTCCATGTGATCGACAATCTTCCTCTTCCATTTTTCATGCACTAGTGTGCTTGGCTCTGCTTCCACTACAACTGTTGTTGGTGGTCTCCGTTATTCTGTTTTGCTAACCATTCCATAGCAAAGCTAACCGGTTCATTAGGTCTATTGAAACTGTAGAAATATCTACATGGTTCCTCCTTGGTGCAATGAAATGCCTCATAGATCCAGTTGAAATGAACTCTCGTGCAATGATCCTTCACAATGCAATGTGGATCATATGGATTCTAGCTTCAGAGGTCGGATGGGTACTTCTTCATCAATTCTGTTTCAACATCTGCTTGCCATCTACTCCGGATCTCATATAACCTAATCTACAATGCAATACTGGGCCACGGCACCTTCTTCTTACACTGTAGTCTAGCTGTCAATCTTGCCGAGATTTGATAGGCTACTTCCTACATGATAAGTACATCCAAGGAAAACTTTGGCAGAACATGAGGAGGCTTCTCTGCACTGAAAATTCAAATGAAAGTGTTGGACGGTGAGGCATACCAATTTACAATGCCTATTAATGCCTCCATCACTTCCTTTGACATGCAGGGTGGATCTTGTTTGAATTTCATCATGTACACAGGGACGAAAAAATGATCGGAGAGCCGTATGATTATTCCTTTGAAGTTGCATTCGAACAACAACTTGAAATATGTGTTCACAACAGTATCCGTCAGTGACCATGCCCGTTCCAAGCCCGGGAACTCATGTTGGGCACATACTACATCTAAGATGTAGGCAAACATGTAATTCTCTTCATGCATACCTCCGAGTGATTGTCGAGGCTTTGTGACTTGTTCCTTCAGCTAATGATCTAGTATGTTGAACCAGTTACATGGCTTTCCTTCTCTAGCCAATTGGTCCAATGCAACCACCCAACTTTGTGGGAAGGTTTCTGTGCTTGCTTGGCCATACAGTTGACAAGAAAATATGATCAAGTATTGGTACACCTTCCTCAGTATCTTTGTCTTGTAGACCTGGTTGGGTGTCATCCTTAAACGAGTTGCCTCCTTTACCCAATCCTTCAAAATGTCTCTGGAGTTAGCACTGTTGTTGGGTAAGCTGAATGGAGTCTCCATGATAGTCACGGGCTTTAACATCTGATACATATCATCATAATCCTATTCCCAGAAGGTTGCAAGCTTCATCCCACTGACACTACTCAAGGTCATCGTTTGAGGATCAGTGTGATAGATGATCTAGTGTATCATGTCCACACATGGGAACATGGGATATTTACATGAAATCTGGTATAAGTTGGACTTGTGAATGTTCATGTACACCTGACGCTCTTCAAGGTGTTCCCAAAAGTGCCGACAAATGGTTCATTGACCTCTTGCCACTTCAGTTTGATGTCCTTGTCTAGATATAGCTTTGTATATTTGTATATCGGTAGACTAGAGGACATTTTCTCAACTGCTACTCCATCTACATTTCCATCAGTGTCCTGAGATCCTGTTCTCTTGGAATTCATCGAGACAGATGAACACTTGAAATATCTAGAGACAAGCAACATGCATGGTAAGAAATATTTCAACTAAAACAAAGAAAATTCTGAGGAATGATACATCAAATACCTAGGAAACTGATGGGACATATTATACAATTTCTTCTGGGAGGTTGGGTGACTCGCTACCGTAACAGTGCAAAAGGTAGTCTGGTCTATTTGGGAGGCAGGACTGGCTGCTTGATTTGTGCAATGCACAATCGAGACTGGCTACTGGTTGCTAGGATTGCACAATACACAATTCCAGCTGGGAAGGACTACAGGCCTAGGGACTGAATTGCACAATTTCCTGGGTTAGTATTTGCTATCCTCCAGAAATGCACAAAATAGTCCTAGAGGCTAGTGCTACGAAAAAATGTGATTTTCTAGAGAGGAAGGCAAAGCCTTCCTTCCCTGGATTGCGAAATGTAGTCTAAGTGAAGGCAGAGTTCTGGCCAAGGTTGGCCCGACTCGCTCAGAGGCAATTGAAAGAAAATAAGACATTGAATGCATAAGGACACTAAGTGAAAGTAGAAGTGTTTGGTGCATGAAAAACATGAATGCAAGATTTAGCAAACAGATCAACATGCATGTGGGTGAAGCAGTTTGCCAGTTTGGTGAACGTTTGTGCAAAACAGTTTCATCCAGGTGACAACAATGAGATAGCAACAAAAATTGAAACAAAGCTACGAAAATCTAGTATATATGTAAATAATAGAAAATTTTCAAATATATCAAGCAAATGGCACTCACACAAGTGAATACACAAAAAGTGACAGAAATGCTAAAAGAGACAAGTTGAGGCCACTTACCCATGAATAGCTGAGCCGGATGTGTCAAGACTCCTGGATGTGTTGTGGGATGTGAGAGATCCAAGATCGATGTGAAAGAATGAGCTCTGATGCGTTGAATGAATAAGCTTGGGTTCATGATGTGCATGCCAAAAATCTAGGAAAAAGTGACACTTGGAGGGAAATTTCCAAAACAACTTTGAATGTAACCTTCAACTACTAAAAATAGCTCCCTGAATCATGAGATTCATTTTACATGTTTCCTTTTACTATTCCGGGAAGAATAAGTCATGCATGCATGCAAGTCAAGTTTCCTTGGTGCCGGGTGGAACTCGTCAATCAGACTGCTCACGCATACAACTACTCAACTACTTGAGAAAAATGTGCATTCTTGGCTAGGAGCTGGGCTAACTACCTAGGAGGTTTGTGAAATTTCTGGGTAGAGCAGCTAATTTCTGCCCAGATTTGCACAAATTCTAGGCTGAGCAGCCCTTCTGGGGAAATTTTCACAATTTCAGCTCGGAGTGTTGGTTGGAAAAATTGCACAATTATAGAGCCCAACAGGCTACCAGACATAATTGCGCAGTTTCTGGAGGGAAGGCTGGTTTCCCTCCAAAAATACGCAATTTCTTGGGGAAGCTTCTCAGCCTACAGCTGGACCAAGTCCGGGTGAACAGCCTGCGAGGGAAGTGGATCAAGTTGTGATCGATAGACTGCCTTTGTGCATGAAAAACACTAAAGATCGTGTACTTGATGAAGAAAGACAAGGTGCTGTGAAAGGTTGGTAGGTAGGGAGGCTCAAAAATAGGCTAAGGAAAAATTTTGGAGGGTGGTTGTAGCTGTTACAACACAATTCAATTCACTTAACATGAAGGCAAACACATGCCAAGTCTATTCACAAGATCAACAACCAACCCATGTCAAGTCAATTCACCAAACATGAAGGCACGCCTTGAGCTCACCAACCAACACATGTCAAGTCATTTCACCCAACATGAAGGCATGTTTTGAGGTCACCAACAAACACATGTCAAGGAATCCATGATGTCAAGTGATATTGAGAGAGCGATTGATATGAAGGGCATCACTACCATGCCATCCTCATACATGTACATGCTAACCATAAATGGTGACTGACATTTTGGAACTCATTGGGAACTACCTCTAGACTCCGGGGCATAATGGCTCTGTATGTGGGAGGGGACTCTTGCGAGCGATTTCTACCCTTGTTAGATTTGGAAGAACCTTGAATAATTGAGTAGGATGACCAAGATTACGATAACATAAAATTGGAATAGCGTGAAAGACTACTGGCCAATTTTGGAAGGGGAAGGATCAACCTTTTGGGTTAAAAACCTAAAATGAAAAGTGTTGGAGCAATGCTCGATACCTTTGAAATCAAAATCATGAACATCGTCGAACTCAGAGAGGGAAAAGTGATTTTTGAAAAGTGGATAATACATAAGTGGTTGGAACGCCAAAGAAAAAGGACAATACCCCCAACAAAGGAAGGAGACCCAACACTCTAATTAAGATTGGGTCATGTCGAATGACAATCCCAAGCAGAAGGTATAGCTCCAAAGCTCATCCACAACCCCAAGGAGATGGTATAGCTCCCGAAACTCCTCCCCAACCCCAAGAAGATGGTATAGTTCCCAAAACTATGTCTAGAAGTAGCAATGTCATGTTTGTTGGCAGCGAATAACATAATTCTATGTTAGGTAGGAATAAGGAAGGGATGCTTCCAAGGGCCACATAGATGTGGTGGATGCTTGGGGGAAGAGGAAGATTCAATCATACACAAAAAACCTAGATAGGATCCTCCATGATAGCTATCACAAAAATAACCTCAGTCAAACAAGGAGGAAAACTCAATGTTTTTCTAATGCACTAAATAAACCTAGAGGGGATCTTCCATGGTAGGGAGAGGCTCAAATAGGGACAAAGATAGACAACATTACGAGAGAGAGAGAGAGAGAGAGAGAGAGAGAGAGAGAGAGAGAGAGAGAGAGATAATGCGAGTAGAGTTCCATAAACTGAAAACATAAGCTTAGGAATTTGTGTAGACCGTTTGAGTTAATGAGGCATGCATCGCATCTATCGCCTTGTCATGGACTTAAAACAATAGAGAGAGAGAGAGAGAGAGAACACGAGTAGAGATCCATAAAAATAAAACACAAGTTTATGAATTTGTGTAGACCGTTGGAGATAGTGAGGCATGCATCTTAAATATCTCCTTGTCATGGACTTAACATTAACCTCATTCGTCGTACTTGAAACTAGATTTCTTTCTCCATTGATGGTTAATTTGATCAAGCGGTTTCCACACCTCTGAGGCAATTTTTAAGTGCCATGATGGATGGATCCTTCCCAATTATTCATTTTGTGGCAAGGTGGATTGATGGCTTGAATTCCCATCATTAAAGATCCTTTATCCTCCCACATTATTCTTGTATGCATCATTCTGGAAGTGAAGTTTGTCATTTTATACCCCCCTGGAGGATGCTCCACATATTTGGATATCTTGTTGCACCCATCCTTCCTACTCCTTGCGTGTTTGAGTTCCAAATTGGGGATGAGGGAAGCCTCCCTTTTCATTTATGACAATGGACTCCAACCTCCAATGATTCATTGAAGGTTGTTGATTCCTTTATTGATTGTAGTTGAGTTTTGAGTCCCCTTCCAAGTCTACACTTCTGCATTCAAATTTATGGATGCTTTAGCTCCTTCTTAGATTCCACAATGTTGACATAATTCTTGGCAAGTTAGCCTATATTCCCTATAGCAACACAGGCTAAGGAAACCTCTTGAAGAACCATCAAAATGGAATTTAGAATGGAGACTTTCGCAAGTGGACATATTATTTGTCATTGGATTTGTGGTGATACTTTCACAAGTGGGAATATTGTCTATCATTGAATTCGTGGTTTTTACAGCGTCAAATATCTTTTTTTGACCCATGAAAATCATATTTTGAATGGAGACTTTCATAGGTGGACATATTTTCTATCATTGGATTTGTTGTGTGGTGATACTTTTAACTAGTGGGCATATTGTCCGTCATTGAATTTATTGTTTTACAGCGTGAAATATCTATTTTTTGACCCATGAAAATCATATTTAGAATGGAGGATTTCACATGTGGACATATTGTCTGTCATTGGATTTGTGATTTTTAAAGCCTGAAATATATTTTTTTGAACCATCAAAATCGAATTTAGAATGGAGACTTTCATAGCTGGATATATTGTCTATCATTAGATTTGTGAAATATATTTTTTGGAGCCAACATGGGTCAAGTGAAGCACTTTCTTCTTTTTAATCATTAAGCCCAAAAGTGTGGAAGAGAAGAGAATAGTTTTGCAAATATTTGGCTCAACAATATTTCATGCATCAGAAACCAAAAATCCAATGTCGTAATAGATTTTGCTACCTTACCTTGAAATAAGGGGAAAGACCAAAGTTGCAAATTCTCATTACTATTTTCACATCGTGTTTGGATGATTTTTAAAGTGTCATCTGCCTTCTGCCTAAAATGAGTCCACCAATCCTACTATATATATATATATATATATATATATATATATATATATATATATATATATATATATATATATATATAGATATAGATATATAGATATAGATATAGATATATATATATATGTGTGTGTGTGTGTGTGTGTGTGTGGAGTAGAGAAAATGCAGAAACAAGGTAATCATAATTCCTAGTTTTAAGAGGAGCCATTGACAACTAGTTTGTACAGTGAATGTGGCTGCAACCAAGACTTAGACCAATGGGACTTGCGAGATAAAGAGGACTTGGTCATGTTTCCATTTTAACTATTGTAACAGCAACAACCATTGGAGGTTGCAAGCATTGTAAATTCCATTACTCGGATAACTAATAAATAAGAAGGAAAACACGTTGTGTTTATTTCTTTCTTAAAAATAGAGCCATAAGCATGGAATCTATATCCTTACCAATCAAAATGAACTTCACATTGTTATCATAATCAATCAACCTTTCTTCCACCTCTCCTCCAAAATGAAATGTGTGTCATATCCAAAAGTTGTCAAGTTCCGTTTCACTTGGCTTGTTCCTGTGTCATATCTTCAAACATGACATGATTCCACAATGTTGCAGTGGGAATCCCATCCTATCCCAAACAACATATGGCATAGCACGGTGTCATCTGCCTTTGCCCAAAATGGATCTAACAAGCAAAATCCTGTACACATATATATTTGAGCACGGACCCTGCACTCTCCCTAAGAAATCCCTATTCTGCCATTTTCACAACATCACGAAGATGTGTTGAAGATGAATTCGACACTATATAGTCCAACATCTATCATCTCACTGATAATGAAAGAAATATAATTGAATTCTCTAGAGACGTACTGTGCTAACCCCCATTCTCACATTTCAAAATTTAATTTTCAATGTTTACCAAAGTGATTCTCATGTTGCTAATGACTTGGGGATATTATACATGACATCACTTCTTCCTTCCTACATGCATTTTGTAATGTCGAGCCATAGTTGAAATAGCTGCAATGAGATATAAATAAAATTATTCTTCACATCCAAAAACATCCACATACACAAATGCCCATCTCATAACGACAAAATATACGCAGAGACAATATCTTATCCCTGCTCATATATTGAAATGGATGCTATGGTATTATATATAAATAAAATTATTCTTCACATCCAAAAACAAAGACAAGTACATGTACAACAAAATTTTCGTTTGACATTCACATCCGTCCATCCCTACTCTTATATATCTAGATTAAGGGAGCGAAAGCTGTGTGACAGACCCCACTCACTGTGGCCCTGAGAAACACCAAATCATCGAGATAGAGGGAAGTGTGTTAATCTAGTAAGAACCAATAAAAGTGTTAGCACTATTAAAGAGATGGGATTCGTGATGAAAACTACAGATGGAATTACAAATGTTCACATAGAATTCCCATTTAACACATGAAAATTTCATTGATTAACCCACTTCTTAGCATGATAGATGGCTACACAAATGTAAAACAATAAGGTAATTCTACAACAAATCCATATGAAATTTACTCATTTAACAATGGATTTCATGCTAGATCATGCCTACATTCAAATCCATGAGGATTAATATCCTATTTTCTGCACAGAATTCAAAGATTCACTAATTTTTCTAATAGAATTTGTCCAAAAAACTAACTGCATGGAATGGGAATGATTCAAAGCCCACCTATAGATATTTAACATGGATATCGACCCAACCCAAACTAGTAAACCGAAAGGACTAAGATAGACCTACAAGGATGATGTTGTTTCAATGTTATACAAATGAATTATTATATTTTATGTCTTAAAAGTTAATAGTTTCCCATTATCATTGTTAAATAATTTTTTTGAAATTCCATTTTGCCTCAAAATTCAATTTCTGATATATGTTCTTTCAATGTTGACTCAACAATTCTTTTGCAAAGTACAATTCTATTTTCTATGAACAAGTGAATTTATATGAAGCATATCTCAACTCTTGGAAACTTTTGATGCATGTTTGCAAATCGATTTGAAATTTTACTTGTGGAATACTCAGTAAGATGTTAAAAGATAATCGTGGGAATAAACCATCAAGGAAAATGGATGTATTATCATACTTTCAAAAGGCTCCATCCAAAAATACACATTCTCTTCATTATTCAAGATACTTTGAACAATTTGTTACTCTGAGAGAGGTTTACTCTTGTGGAAATTCATTTGATATCCATACAACGGATGAAATAATAGGTTCCTCAAGTGATCAAGCTGAGATAAATGTAGTTTCAACATAAATTGGTGATGAAAATGTTAAATATTTTTCCTTGGAAGCTGACACAATCCATTCGCAAAAAAGGAAGAGGCCAGTGGCATAGGGAGACAATTCCAAGAAAATTGGGTCTTAAGTTTTCCGTTTATTGAAGAAATACCTCCTACAAATGAGAACGAGGTTTTCTGACAAGTTAGACGTAATGCGTGTAGTTGGAAAACACAAAAGGTAGTGAAATTTTAGATGAAGCTAGATACAGTACAAAAGCATGCAGGAAAGGTGTATGAAAAGAAAAACGTAAATGGTAAAGAGAAATCTATTGTTAGATGGAAGTCTTCTTTGGAATGTCGACATATTGAATATGCAGAAGAATATAAAAAATATTTAATAAGTAAGAGGAAACTTGAGGCAAGTGGAGGAACAATCATATCTCTCTTTGAAAAGATGATGGAAAGAAGTTTGTTATCTAAGACGATACAATTGAGCATTGTATTTCACATCTTATCTAAAGGTTGTCCTGTGACAAATTATCCATATCAAATGAAATTTCTATCTTTTCTTCAAGTGTCAAACTTTCCATCTTCTCATTGATCTATAACCAGTGGTTGGGAATGGACAAGATATCTAGCTCAAGTAGAAAAGGATGATTTGAAAGAGAATATTGCAAATGCTAGGTTTTTTTCATTGTCTTTGTATGAGGTTACGACTATAGATAATACTTCATGGTTTTGCATGAGAATTTATATGGTTAATGACCATATTAGGCATTCCTATCTACTTGGGATTAAAAAGATGAGAGAGACATCTATAGCTGAAAATATCTATGAACTTGTTCTTAATGGTTTGAAGGAAAGTGGTATGGATCATTTAATGATTGTAAACAATTTGGTATGTATTGGAGCAGATGGAGCATCGGTAATGCAAGGACAAAGGAATGGCCTTTGTGTTAGGATACAAATATCAACTTCACCATATATGCTTAATATTCATTGTATGGCTCATATGATGAATCTTGCATTTAAAATAGTAAGAAAGTTTCCATCAGTTTCAAAAGTTGAAGATCTTGTACATGAGACTCGTGCATAATTTTCTCGTAGTCCCAAACAATATTTAGATTTTCAACAATTTGCAGATGGTGTTTTGGATGGAAAAGAACTACTAAAAGGTGTTGATAAAAGATGGATCTCATTAGATGGACCAAATCAAAGACTATTTAGTGAGTTCAAATCTTTGGTAGGGTTGATGTATGAAAATCACTACAATGTAGATGAAGCTCAAGATCTTCTTTCTCGACTAACTAATATAGATACATTATTGACATTGGCTGGAATTCTTCCTATGCTACATGAAATGAATGTCCTCATGAAAATGTCTCACAATAATTGTTGGCTTGTTGGGGCCTGACCCAGGTTCGGAGTTAATTAGCCAAACAAATCCCTATATTACTAGCCCTTTCGGCAACAGTCCATGAAGCACTGACTGAGGTCTCACCTGAAGTAGTATGGGAGGGTTCTAGAACTAGGTTTCCACACCCTTGAGATGGCTGAGAGGTTTTAATTGTTCCATTGTTTGTCGCTGCATGTCGGTTACTTTGCACACTTCCCTGTTCCTTACACCATGATACACTGCCTTCGCGCAACCCCAACCAGGGGTTATGGAGCTTCCGCGCTCTGCGCTATCACCCGAGATCTTACTTATCTTCCTATACCAGTTAATTACCTTTGCATACTTGGATGTCTTATGTTATAATTAGTTATACAAAATATTCAAATAAGTTCACACAGCATATAAACAGTATAATTTCAAATTATACCCAGTCATATATTAAAACAAGAAAAGATGCACAAAAATATGGTAAACTTCTCTTTATTGATTCTTCCAAGAGTTACAGACTCAATCTGCCCTGCTCACTCAGCTACAGGGGTCCGCGAACTGCGGACTAGTTGGCCTCTATGCACTCAGCGGCAGAGCCTTCCCCTACTCTACGACCCAAAGATACACTTTACACTTTTACTCAATCACTTAGACTTCTCATCCTCTTCTTTTCCTTCTCTACACTTAGAGCTTCACTCTATTTATACAATTCCATGGTTTGTGGACCATGGGTAGGTCTTATTAAGTCAACATTACATTACAAAACAAGGGTAGACAACCTTGTGACTCTATCATAATTTCGTGCTCCGCACCCACAATTCGCGGAGCTTTTACAAAAATATTTGGCCAAAACTTGGGCTTTAAGCCCCAAAACATACCTTGGGGGGATTCCATGCCCAACAGGCCCCCAACACAAATATTGTAACTCGCCCTTGAGCCACTCTGTCGACACAGAGATCTTCTCGTGGAGTCCTTCCAACTCTGCTCAAATTGCTGCAAGGTTGGCAGCACACTAAGTTGCTACCTGCTGGATTTGCTACATGCGTTGTTCCAAGACCATGGTGTCAGAAGTTCTTCTATACATCTGTGCTTATATCGACTGCATTTGTTTATAGTTCCACACCCTCTTCTGGATCCTTGGAGTGCGAAGACTGTGCTTTTGTCAGCTAGTCAGATAGTCAGGCCACCCATGTAGGGCTTTAATCGGCTGCCATTCAAGTTGCCTGGGAAAGGCTCTCCATTTAGTTTGAATAGTTGTACCACACCTCCGTCTGTGACCTCATTAATAACATATGGTCCCAGTGAATGAATTCTAAACTTTCCTAGGAATTTATCAAACTTACTATCATATAGCAGCACTAAATTAGTTACTTTGAAGGTGCATGACTTAATATGGTGATCGTGCCAGGCCTTCTCACACTTCTTTTGTACCCGCTGATGAAAGATAGCTAGGAACCGTTCGTCCTTAACTTCTTCCAACTATGTGAGCCTTTCTTCCAGGGCTTCGCGGTCCATCATACCTGTGAGCGCTACTATGCACAGAGTAGGTACAATACACTCCATTGGCATGACAAATTCCACACCATAAACCAACCGGAAAGGTGTATGTCCCGTCAGTTTCTTACACGTTGTCCTATAAGCCCATAGTATTGTAGGTATGTGCAAGTCCTAATTGCTCCACTGCGTGTTGCAGACTTTGGCTAGTGCAATCTCCAGTATTTTGTTGAATGCTTCTACTGTCCCATTGGCTTGTGGGTGATACTTTGTGCTTTTCTGATAATACACCTGGAACTCTTCTATTAGCACGCTGATGGTTTCATTCAAGAAATGTATACCGGAGTCACTCATTAAGGTTTTCGGATAGCCAAATTGAGTCAACACGTGCTAAAAAATAAACTTCACAGCCATGGCGGCTGTGCAGTCCTTGATCAGGCGCGCTTCCGCCCAATGAGTTAGGTACTCTGTCACGGTGATCATGTATCACGCACCCAGTTTTCCCTAAGGTTTGATAGGTCCTACAAAGTCAATTGCCCACTTTCTGAAGGGTTGCAAAGTTATTTGTGGATTCAAAGGCATCTTGTTCCTCCACGATGGTTTACCTGTCCTTTGACATATATCATAGGCCTTATAGTGTGCTTTTGAATCTTGATGAAGATTTGGGCACCACAACCCTACACTAAGAATCTTTTGTGCGGTCACTCATCTTGCATAGTGTCCTCCTATAGCACCCCCATGCGCTTCCACAAGGATCTGACTTCATTCAAATTCAAGTACATACCTTCATAGTATCTCATCATTTCCCATTTTGTATAGGTGCCACGCGCACCACCAGTTCCTTCTTACGCTGGAAAAAATATTCCTTCGGTGCGATTCCCGTTATCAAAAAGTGGATTATATCTTCAAAGTGTCCATCCGCTACACGCACAGAAAAGAGCTATGCGTCAAGTAATCCTCCCTCCAAACTAGTAGGTTCCTCTCCCATCTCAATACGTGACAAGTGATCTGGTCGTGAGTTCAGGTGTCCAAGCTTCAACACGACCTCAAAGTCATATTCTTGGAACAATAGGAGGCACCTGCATATGCACCCCCCCAACAAAAGCTTTATGACCAAGTATTTTAGCACCGAATGGTCTGTATACATCTTGAAATGTCCCTTAGCAAATAGTGTTGGTATTTTTGGAGCGCGTACACCATAGCCAACCTCTCGCTTTTGGTTGTGGAATAGTTATTTTATTCTTTAGACAAACTGCGACTTGTGAACATGATAGGGTGATCGAAGCCCTCTCCACCTTCTTGTGTTAGCACCACTCCTAGCACTATACATGACGCATCAACATGGACATGAAACTCCACATCCCATTTTGGGAAGACTAGGAGGCTAATTTCTCTTTTAGTACATCCAGGCTCTTCATGCAATCATCATTCCAGTAGAACATGACATCCCTTTTCAACAGCTTGTCCATTGGCACAGTGATCTGGGCATAGCTTTTGATGAACTTCCTGTAGTAGCCCATATGTCCCAGGGTAGTGTGCAATTTGTTTAACACTTCACGGTGCTTCCAAATTTAGAATTACTGCAATCTTCGTGGGGTCTACCATTAGTCCCTGTTTATAGACCACATGTCCCAACATGTTCCTAGAAGGAACAAGGAACATACACTTTTTGAGGTTCAGCACGATTTGGTGTCGTCGGAAAGTATCCAGCATCAAGCGTAAGCTCACTGCATGGTGCTTAACCAATCCAAATACAGTCCAATCATCCAGATATACCACCAATAATTTTTGGATATACTCTTTAAATGTTGCAACAACTATGTGTGAAAATATGGTTGGCGCATTCTTCAATCCAAATGGCATAACGTTGTATTGAAAGCAGACCCACTCAGTTGCGAAGGTGGTCTTTCTCCTGTCTTCTGACACGATTTTGATCTAGTGGTACCCTGAAAACCCATCAGTAAAAGAATATGCTTCTTGCCCACCGACATTTTCTAATACTTCATCTGTAAACGGAGTCGGGAATGGGTTGTGCACACAGGCATCATTCAATTTCCTGAGGTCCACACATATTCTTATCTTTCCCTTCTACTTCTTCTCCTGCACTACCATAGGGCTTACCCATTCGGATTCTTCCACTGGGTCAATGATTCCAGCTGCGAGCATTTTGTCTAGTTCTACGTAGACCTTTTCCTTGTACTTCAGATTCAAGCGGTAAGGCCTCTGCTTAACTGGCTTCGCGCTGGGCTTTATGGTGATCTTCATCATCCCTAAATTGCCAACGATCCCCTTTAAGTTCGTGATCTTGGTCGTGAATAAGTCTTGGTACTCACAGAGTAACTCAGCGACCTTATCCACCATGGCATCATCCCAGTAGTCGCCGAGCATTACATACTTTGGTTTGGCCTCTGTACCAATTTTTACCTACTTTGTCTTTACCGGTGCAGTTATGTCAGTGTCTTCAACCAATGGCCCTTGAACCTTGTGATAGCCTTCAGTTTCTGGAATGTTAACTTTTCGTGGTCTTCGTCATCTTCTTCAATATTTACGTTGTAACGCTCCATCGCGCAGCTCAACTGGGTTGCCCATTCAGGCTGAAGCACTTTCATTTTTTCCTAGGGTATTTTAAAGATAGCTACTTTTAGTACTTGTAGCACATCATCAACAATATCCCACCAATGATCCTCAAATGTGAAGGTTAACAGGAATCCCTCATGCAAAATATCCCATTTTTTCATGCCATGGCGGAGCTTGGTATCTATATACCCATAGATATTTGTCCATTTTACGAGGTGTTCACATGGATCATCCCATTCATCATACTTGTCTTTTAACCGCATCTGAGGCTTCCCAAACTGCATGCACATCATCCTTCTGCATTTGCACCAGTCCTCAAAACTTCTTCAGTGCGTACCCCACCACCTTGTAGATGTAGCTCGCAGTACCTATTTCAGAGTGTCGAAGCGCTACTGTTCCAGTAGCTCTCTTTCAAATTTGTTCAAGAAGTCATCCACCACGCTTAACCCATCATACATAGGCAGAACTCTTACCTCTATTACTACACAACGCAGTGACCTCATCATCATGTTATAGTTGAGCATGGTTACCTCGTGTAATCGGTTCTGCCATCGTTCTATCTCCTCATCAAAATTTGATGTGTAGGAGATTTCGTGCTCCCATGAGATTCGACCATCTACGGTTGGATTTACCCAGTCTTGTACCCATGCAGTTATCTTGTAGATGTAGTCTAGATCGTCATCGCTGTCGTAGTCGCGAACTGGCTCCGTGTAGCATGATCCTTCTACAGGGTCTAAAGGTACCACTATGTATAATGAATTTTTATAAAAGATCACCTTGCGCTTAGATTTATCACTCCATTCATGTCAGTGGCCCAATCTATTCCCAATAGCACGGGGTAGGGATTGTTGTCATCAAGAATTTTTATTACTTTGAAATCTGCTAGCGCACTTGCTCCTTTGATATCTAATGTGATTCCCTACAATCTCCCCATAGGTAGGATATTTTGTTGGTTCACCATTCGCAGTTGGATAGGAGACAATTGCAGTGAAGGCCTGCCCATGTGCTCCCATATCTACTTTGGCAAGATGTTCACGTCTGATCCTAGATCCAAAGTCACTTGGTCCATCTCATATTCCCCAATATTCACGATCAATATCATCTCCCTTCCTGTTCTCATTGTGTACTTCCCGAGCTTGCAAACGACATGTGGCTCTCTTGGCACGGTCCCAACACATTTAGTTATGAGTTCTTGCAGACCCTTTACAACCTTGTTGTCATGCAGTAGCTTCATGCATGTCTCCAAGAACATAGTGAGCATTGATGGGTCCATTTTCGGCTTGATTCTGTCTTTACTTCCTGAAGTGGAGGCATCGGCGAAGCTCCTCTTAGTTTCCATGAAGGTATCCTTAGCACGCTCCAAATGAAATTATGGTTCCTTCATTGGAGCCTTGTGAACCCATGTACTTTCTTCAGGCTACTTTCCTTTGTCATCCCATGTTGTAATTCCACTCTGGAGCACGATATTTACACTAGGGTCTTCCTCTCACGGCTTAGACCTCATCATTTGCAGGTTCTGAGTCAGGGGAGGTTGGAGTGCTCCTTTATCATGAAACCTCGCTATCAATGTGGGACAATCCTTCATCTAATGATCAAACAACATACAATACAAGCACGATGGTCGCATTGGATTCATACAATCGTGGGCATAATGTCTTGGCCCTTGGCAATTGTAACATATCAGTTGTCTGTGACCTCTTCCTGGTCCCCCTCCACCTCGGCCTCATCCTCGCCCCTGAAATCAATGCATGCCATTCCTGTGTTTTGATCGAGGGGCCATGTTTCGGCCTGAACTCTGTAGGTAGGAGTTCAATCCATCATCAACTCATAACTTCTACAGGTGCACTCATCATGTCCCATTGACCTATAGAAATTATAGAAGAACTGCTGTGAATTCTGCTTATACTTATGTAATAGATGGTAGTTATCTGTAGCATGCTTTCCTCCTATCTAACAAATCATGCACCATAGGGCAAGCACCGCACTTGGTCTTGCTTTTGCCTCCAGTATTAGTGGCATTAGCCCTCCTCCCACAAGGTGATTCGTGAAAACCGGGCAGTGTTCGTTGTCGTGCCCCTGGCCCTTGCATTTTACACACCATACCTCATCGTGCATCTCTGGGCGGGTTGTCCTGTCTTGTTTCAAACTCTCCATATCAAGGCATGAGTTTTTCAAATACATGTGAATCTGCTGAACTCCCAGGTTGGGATCTTGTATCGGGGTCTCGTGCAATCTTATCGCGACCTCCAAGGCCTCATCCCGAGTTCTTAGCCTCTGTTGTGACAGTACGTTCTGTAGATGCGGCGTTAACAATGCTACAAACCATTCGTGATGTTTCCCATCTGTTAACGTCATTTTCGCTTCATGAATTGTGCACTTCAGTCTTTGATCCAAGTCCCACAGGGCCTTGCCTGGTAACATTATGATTTCCTTGAACCCAATGATCGATTGTGCCTCTAACTTTGGCCTGTCAAATTCTTTTTTTAGCGCATCTTGGATATCAGTGATCCCTGCATTCAGATTTTCATTGGAATGCTTAATGTACCAGGTCAGCACGTGATCCTGTAGAGCGCTTACCAAAGTTGCCTTCTTTATATTGTCATCTGTGACTCCCTGTGCTTCCCATACAGCTTTTATCACAAACCAAAATTGGTTCGGATCTTCATTCCCTACTCCCTTGAACACTAGTAGCTTTATTGCGCTTGCCATACTACTACGTGGTGGTGGCGGAGGTGGTATGGGCGAAGACGAGGATGAAGACAGTGAAACTGGCGATGCTGTGGGTGGGGGTGGTATGCGCGGAATTCTCTACCTTATCAAATTGATCGCACTTCTTGGTGAGACCTTTGCGAGCTCTTCCTCGCCCCCTCGTGGAGGGGAAATCAAGGGGCTAGTTTCTATTTTTTTGCTACCTTCATTTCTGTAGATTCTCCCACTTCGCGTAGCCCCAAACATCAATTTATTCGCATAACCCATTTTTCACATAGTACCATTTTAATCTAAGTGTTCAAAGACGTAACATACTTACCTCGCGATCCTTTGTGGAAGTGTCATTCTACCTCGCTATAATTGACTAAAGTATCTACCATTAATTCAGTGATGAATCCTCCTATGATTCGATCAATCCAGTGATCAACAACATGCACGATCTTATCTTCTGATACTTCCAGTCTATGCACCAATTCTAGAGTCCACACAATAGGTCTGCTGAGTTTACACCTTCCTTGGCTATCTACTAACTTTGCTATCCACTTGTATAAATCAATGGGGAAGGATGCGAAGAAAATTTCATGGATGTCTATATATAAGTAGCAGTCTAAACACTCTTCCTTTGATAGTCGCGGATTCATGTTTTCCTGCACCATGAATTCATGAATCTTCCTATCTAACCAATCTTTAATTCCTTTCTTTGTTGGATTCCAATGATACAACATCAGAAATCTCTATGCAGATCCCAATCCCAGCAACGGAACCATTTTTTGGCTTGTTGGGACTTGACCTAGGTTCAAATTTAATTAGCCAAACAAATCCCTATACTATTGGCCCTTTCGGCAACAGTCCACGGAGTGCGGATTGAGGTCTCACCCAAAGTAGTATGGGAGGGTGCTAGAACCAGGTTTCTGAACCCTTGAGATGTCTGAGAGGTTCGACTAGTCCCATGATTTGTCCCTGCGTGCAGGTTACTTTGCGCACTTCCCTATTCCTCATGCCCTTATACACTGCCTTCGTGCAACCCTAACCAAGGGTTGTGGAGCTTCTGCGTTGCTAGAGCTGCGCTCTATGCTATTACCCAAGATCTTACTTATATTCCTATACCAGTTAATTACCTTGGTGCACTTGGATGTCTTATGTTATAATTAGTTATACTAAACATTCAAATAAGTTCGTGCAACATATAAATAATATACTTGCAAATTATACCCAATCATATATTAAAACAAGAAAAGATGCACAAAAATATGGTAAACTTCTCTTTATTGATTCTTCCAACAGTTACAGACTCGACCTGCCCTATGCACTCAGCTGCAGGGGTCCGTGCACTCAGTTGCGAACTACTTGGCCCCTGCGCACTCAGTTGCAGAGCCTTCCCCTACTCTACGACCCAAAAACACACTTTACACTTGTACTCAATCACTTAGAATTCTCATCCTCTTCTTTTCCTTCTATACACTTAGAGCTTCGCTCTATTTGTATAACCTCATGGTCCAGGGATGATGGGTAGGTCTTATTAAGCTGACATTACATTAAAAATTATGGTGTACAACCCTGTGACTCTATCATAATTTTGCGCTCCGTGCCCACAATTCGCAGAGCTTTAAAAAAGATTTGACCAAAACTTGGGCTTTAAGCCCAAAAACATGCCTTGGGGGAATGCCCTGCCCAAAAATCGCACAATGTATATTGCGGAATACACAAATGTGATAAAGTCAACATGCCTTGCATTGGATAATTTGTATATGATGCCAGACTCTTTTACTAGTCCAAAGTTTAAAAGTTGGACTAAGATCATCAATATAGAAAATACTGGAAAAAAAAATTGACGTTTAATGAAAAATGGATACTATGTATCGCAGTGTATGGGTATATGGTTCCCTTTCATTATATTAGTAAGATGGGACAAATCACCAAAGATTGCCCCATGTCAAGAGGCGAATTTTATAATATTGTGATTTCAGTGAGACAAAATTTGATAGAAATTGCAAGATCACTATCATTAGAGATAAAAGAATGATTTCCTCGAGATGAATTGTTGGAGGTCATGTGTGTGGTATACCCTCAATGTTGGAACAATTTTCAATGTAAAAGAACTTTAAAAGCCGATTTTCAAGAAAGATTAAAATGTTTAGTAAACCATTTTTGCAAGAAAGTATCCATACATGGATAACAAATTGAAGGTATTTTAGATTCCTCAAAATTGTATCAACAAGGTGGACACTTTGCTAAAACAATGTGGAAGCAATATCCTTTTTTGGAGAATCCTAGTGAAAATGGTGTTATAACAAGATTATGGACTACTTTAAGTTATAGCCAATACCTGCAAGAAACCATATCAGAATATTTCAAATTAGCAGATTTGTGTCAAACCATGATTTTGGGATCAGTGGAAGATGAGAGAATGTTTACTGTATTATCATTCTTGAAGTCAAATTTGAGGAACAAGCTTGATAAACATGTGGATACATGTTTAGGATTGTATGTAACAAAGTATGACATTGAAAATTTTCCATATGAACGAGTGCTAACTCTTTGGCGATCAGATTGTGATAGAAGGGGAGAAAACAATATAGCAAATTTCTCTAATAAACTTTATATCGAACGTAATGTTTTGGAGGCTCATAATGATAGTTCATTTAGAGAAGATCATATTCACAATTTAGAAAATGAGGACCAAGATGAGAATTGGGAAATTGAAATACCCTAGGACTCTTATTTTGGTATACATGTTCCATTGATCATGCAAGCTTATTATATGTCAAACTCAGGTAAAAATAGGTTCTATATTTGTATTTTTCATTGTAACATTCAAGGAAAATTTTAAGGATGGAAATTTTTCTTGAAGTTTAAAAACATTGGCGAATCTCACTAATCCCTAATATGCAAACTATAAAAAAATTATTGATATATTTGTAAAATTATTCAAATTTATAATGATTTTATATATAGTCTCTATATAATGTTGGTGATTTTTAAGGTAAAATAATTTTATACTCTAAAATTTGGGTGAATTGTCTTTTATGAAAATTGGAAATTGGTGAATCGTTTTTGTGGAAAAATCATGGAAAAGTAGCCCACTTGGTGAACATTAGACCGTAAAATTTTCCATGGTAACATTACAATGACATTACTTTGATGTTTCATATAATTTAATCATTACATTGTTTGTTTCTTATCTATGAAAGGAAACGAAGCTGGATTTGATGAGGTTGGGACCTATTTCCTTTCACATAGATACGGTCTGACTAGTATTAAATGATAAATAACTAATTTAACAAGACTAACACAAAGCATCAATGGGCCCATTCAAGTACATGAAACTACCTTGATGTATAACTCTGATATCTTGGAAAATTTTAATGGTTTATATGTTGCTTGTGATTGGGGCATTTTATTGAGTTTTGAGTTATGTTTTGGTCAAATATTATGTTAGTCCCTTAAATTATCTTAGTTATTACTTCATTCTTAGATTCATAGATCTAGTGTTATAATTATTATTGTTTTCTTTATATATTTTGTGGTTTGAAGAAAGTTGTTTTCATTTCCTTTCACTTTGTGCCCTGACTTTTTAGACTACTATGCTTATTTTATATTTTCTTGGAAAATAATTATTGATGTTTGGAAATGGAAATGAGCCATGGGTAGCTAAGAGAAGAGAAAAATGGTTTATGTACTAGGTTTCTACGCATTCATCATAGGAGACCTATTGACATGAGACTGACATTCTTTTGTATAGTCTTGTCAATCATCTGTCAACCATGCTTTCAAGTCTTTCAGGTACTCAGTTGTTCGGGTCCCCACATGTCCTTAGGACCATTAAGGGATGAGTTAACATGAGTCAGTCCAACTCATGCCTCAAATTTACTTTTTACCTATTGATGTAAGTGTTTTGTTACCACTTATCACCAACAAAATTCTACCATAACATAACCCAACTTGAAGATAACACTTCTCATATTCCTTCTAGATAAATTCTCTATGGATCTCCCTACTATACTTTCCTGAGACCAACGTCCCTTCTTGGTAGGTCTCTCCACCATACCACTAATTTCACACACTAGTAACTACCACATTCTATAAAACTCTCTAGTCTTAGTTATTGGTGTCCCTGTCACATTTGACCAATACAATCTTGCAGGACTATTTTTTATCATATCTTTATTTTCTGTTATTTTGTGTATTTAAATTTAGTACGATCCTAGAGTAATGAGTTAGTGTCCTTTGGATTTGATCTTTGATTAGAAATGAAGTCAGAATTGATGAAGCTAGGACCTATTTATTTTCACATGTATCGTGTCCTAGTATTAAATGATAAATAACTAATTTAAGAAGTCTAATGCAAAGCAACAATGGGCTTATTCAGGTACATGTGTTGATGTCTAGCTTTGATATCTTAGAAAATGTTAGTGGTTTGTTTGCTGCTTGTTTAGAGGATTTTGTCAAGTTTGAAATTTTTTGTTTGTTTTGGTCAGATTTTTTTAGTCCCTTTACTCATTTCATGCATAGATCGATAGATATAGTTTTATTTTTATAATTATTATTGTTTTCTTTATATATTTGGTGGTTTGAGGAAAGATATTTGATTTCCTTTCACTTTGTGGCATGATTTTAGCATCTTCACGTTTTAGAATATAGTAAAATATTATTCTTATTTTATATTTTCTTGGAAAATAATTATTGATATTTTGAAAGGGAAATAAGCCTTGAGTAGCTAAGAGAAGAGAAAAAAGGTCTATGTACAAGGTTCATGCACATTCATCATAGAAGACCTATTGGCATGAGAGTGACATTCCTTTTATGCAATTACACTATTGATGCCAAGGTGGATTTGAGTTCACTGACGTGGGAAGAACAGTGACAACTAATCATAATGCTAAGGAGATTAGAATGTTGGTTTCAAAAGAAGGATTGTAAAAATTATTCGAACTAGTTCTTATTTTGGTCATATTTACTACCAAATTTGTGTCTTGTTGATTTTTTACATTTTTAATGACCTTATGCAGAGTTGGTTTGAAGAGCCCAATGTTAGAGCAAGAAGACTCTCTACAAACCACAAGGCCTACATTGACTCGGATGACCAATGCTTGGAGGGCGCTTGATGTTCTTGGTGTTGCTGAGTCTCTTTGCTCGAAGCGTCAATGGATATAATGGTATGGCCATAACATCACTTAATTTGATCCTCTATACTAATCTCCTAACATCATTTGAAGACATCAAATTGTTTTGTTTTCATGGAATTCAGAGATACATCAGTAATGTTATTTTTTCTTGGAAATACTAAATTATTTTGTTCTGATATAACCCAGTTTGAGTTGTTCATTGCAGCCACCACTTGATCCTTTAACAAGCATTTCAAATTCAAAGCGTAATAAAACCCTTTTAGTTTCTTTCTAGAAGAAGATTGCTACAAGCCAATGAATATTACTGTGATTAAACTAGATGTTGCACTTTGTACCATAGGCCTTGTAATAGGGTTATACTCCATTTCAGTCTATGGCAGTAGAATGATTTTTAACTGCTCCATGTACAGTGACATATGATATAATATATTACCCACATAACTGTAACTTCTAATCTTTTAATAGATCATGTAATGAAGAAATATTTATCTTTGAAAATCTATGGACCCACATCATACAACTTGATAATTAACATGAATTTTGAATTTATGACTTTGCACAAATATTTTTACTTGGGTTTTCACTTAGAATATATTATGATCTTGTTGCGGATCCCTGTATTGGTTTCCCAATGCCCTTTTGTTTTGAATATCTAGCTTGATTTTACAATTATAACTTACAGTGGTTGTAAGAGCACTTATCCATACAACATATGCAACAAAATTTAAACTTGTTCAACTTCTTTTGGTTATATTTGAAAAATCTAGTTTGTTTCATCCTGATAGGTAAATGTTTGTAGATGAAGCTTCCATCTTAGCAACTCCGTCACAAGGAAATTCTTTATATTTTGTTGTTGCTCACTACAAAATTAAGCAATTTTTTTTCTTTTAAACTCAACATTGGTTGCATTTAGGAGCAAAGAGTTGTCTCCATGTCTTCTTCATGCAAGAAAGTTGTATGGTCTAATGATCCTACCATATGACTATTGACAACTAGCTTGTTGTAAAAGGCTATCTTTGATGATGAAGCAGTAGTAGTAGCTTAGTGGTGCGGAAGATTTGGAAAGTTAAATCTTCAATGAAATCCATGATTTTTATGTGGTTGGCACTAATGAATAATGTTTTTACGTGAGAGGTTCTACAAAACAGGGCAAGGAAGGGTCCTGGAATTTGTACTCTATGCAAATGTGAAGAGGAAACAATAGACCACGTGCTGGTGTTCATTTGTATTTTTCTCAGGAGGTATGGGGTGTTATTCTCCGCTTATTTGAGGATAGGGTACATGGAAGGAGGCTTCCTTGTTGGGCTGTTTGATGATAGAGCACTCAAATAACATAGATCATTGCCCTTGATTGCCTCTAGAGCCATTTGGACATGAAAGAAGGAATGACCATTATGAATGAGCCATTGTGTTTGAGCTGCTTGGGAGTTTCTTCTTGCCACTTTGTATTTTTTTCTTGTTAAACTCAGTTTCTCTTAGATTTTGGACCTGTACTTTTTAGTTTGAATGTTTGACATGTGTGTAATGGTTTCTGGGTTCAACGTTATAGTGTAGAGACCTGTAGTTGTTGCATGAGTATCTGTTATCACAATGAAGGATACAGTTGTTTGAAACTTTTCTATATTTATTCACTACTGTGTTGGGTTGGGATTTATGCCATGTAGATAATATGTTGGCAATGAATTCATTGACCAAAGTGAGAGGCTTTGCTAGCAGAGGGGCCTAGAATCATTCCATCTTGACAACAATACATGGGGTGTTAATTTTCAACCATTATCTCGATCCCCAGCTAACTTTCATGTTTATACAACTCTCCTCCAACCACATCATCGCATTATGGTGTGTATGGTTCTAAACTATGAACATCCTTTGATAAGATTATCATTCTTATTTGGGCATGTAACATGTGAAAATTTTCTTTGCAACATTTAGGGTTTGGACTTACCACATGGAGGGCATCTGCCTCATGGATTCATGACAGCAAAAAAACTGAGTATATGCTACATCAATTTACTTTGAATCAATGCCATATCATCTAGATGAGTCCACAGGTGAGCTCACATTTCCAGTCTAATAATAATTAGGAGGGAAATAGTTCCATGATTGACAAATATTGAACTAATATTTTAGGGAAGTGTTCAAAGTGTTAATGGTTGGGTTTGTTTTCTTGGGTTATAGGATTCAATGACTATGAGATGCTTGAGAATAATGCCACCCTTTTAGGATCAAGCTTATCATTGCTAGTGCTAGTGCATATCCCCGAGATATTGATTAACCTCGCATGAGGTAGGTATTGAAGCTGTGTATTCATATAGATATTATAGTGGCAATCCTTTCAAAAATTTCTCTTTCCAGCAACGTTTATTCTAGTAGATTTTATTAATATGTTCTTATAGTATGTAATATTGGATTTTTTATGATTTTTAGTACTAAAAAGTTTGTGGTTTGGGAAGATTTCCAATACATTTGGGGCATACTTAATGATGGACATGGAACACATAAGAGGTCTCATCGTTGCTTCTATAATGGCCAGTCCATTTGATTTTTGTGATGTAATAACAACTACAATGCACAAGGTGAGTTGATGCTATTAATTTTCTCTACACTTCACCGTTTCGATTAAAAATATTACTATATTAGATGGATATTTATTTGGATCTATCTTAATGCAATATATATATGCCATTCCCCCCTTGTAGAAGAAAAAGAATCCCATTAATGTTCAAGAAACGATGAAGAATTGAAACAAATATGCCATTCCCATCATAGGAGGAGTGATTATAGAGTTAAGAGGTGTAGGTTTTCCTTTTGATTCTCTTAAATGTTCTTTGATTCAGTTTCTAGCTTTCATTTTTTTTTATGTTCTTTTTGTTTCTTATCACTACTAGATCAAAGCTTTCATGAAACCCATTATGTTCCTTGAATTGTTTGTTAATTGTTTCACTTTTTTCCTTTCATTTTTATCTTTTTGATATTTTTCATTCTGAAATATTTTTGGGTTGGAGGATTGTGATTTTTAGTCTTTACGAGGTCCTTGGGGAGGCATGATATTCTTCAGGAAGGAACCAGTATTGGGGGTCGACCTAGAGACAGCCATCAACAATGTAGTTGTTCTAGGTTATACGTCAATCTGAGTTCTCCTTCCTTTCCTCCATCATCCATTTTGTTCTCCTGCTCACTAATATCATAATATTGGATATATCGATTTTTTGTGTCATTTTGTTTCTAAAAGATACATGAAATAATTTGTGGCTTTATAGGGAGGACCGCATAACCATACCATAGGAGGATTGGTTGTTTGTTTGAAACAGGTTGTAACTGCAGAGTTGAAGGCTTATCAAGTATAGGTGTAGCACTCTCACATGTCTAAGCTTCTGTAAAATTCATGCATGTGAATTATTTTTTGAATGGATTTTGTTTCTTATCAAAGGTAAAATAGTTTTAGTAAGTTGTAGCAAATTGTCGAGCCCATGCAAAGAGCCTAATGGATTTGGGTTACAATTTGGTGTCTGGTGATAGTGAAAATCACCTAGTTCTAGTTGATTTGAGGCCCTTGGCAAGGATCCTCTGTTCATATGCTGGAGTACTTAACCTACTTATATATTGATTTCTATTGGATTTAGTTGGTTGAATGTAACATGGTATATATTAATGGGCTTGGATAAGGCATTGATGGTGCAAGAGTAGAGGATGTTTTGGATGTTGCTTCTATGACACTAAATAAGAATTTTGTACTAGGTTACATAAATGTTTTATTTATATATTTAGATGTAAGGTATTCATTGATTTTCCTTTCTCCATGGGATGATATACATTTTTAGGTGATAAAAGTGTTATGGTTCCTGGTGGTATATGCATAGGGACTCCTACATTAACCACCAATGGGTTTCTTGAGGATGACTTTATTAAGGTTGCAGATTTTATCCACAAGGGGGTGGAGATAGCCATTAAGGCTAAGGGCTCTGTGAAAAGTACAAAATTAAAAGATTTTATAGAATTTATTAAGTCAGACAATTTCCAGCTATGAAATAGCATTGTTGATCTCAAAAAGTAGGTTGAATAATTTTCTAGCCAATTTCCATTGTCTAGTGTTGGCACTGAAAATCTTAGCTAGAGATATGATGTGCTCACAAGCTTAGAAGTGCCCTTTATTAACTTTTAAGTTGGGCTTCAGTGATGATAACCAAGTTGGTAAGATTTGGTTCCATTTGTATATTATAGTGATGAATAATGTTTTAAGATGAATTTTGTTTGAATTTATGTGCTTTCCCAACATTGGCATTAATAGATTCTATTCTGATGTGTTGGATGTTGAGTTTTCCATTTTATTTATTGGCAATTATGTACGACTCTCTTTTTGTTCATCACAAGAATTTTGGGTTGAAAAATATTGATAACTTGTATGGAAGCTATGATAGCACTTATTTATGTGGTGTGACTATGGATATTCTATATAGCCTAGAAAGCAATATTCCATACTTCTCAAGGGCCCAGGTATTGGGCCAATTACATAGTTTCATAAAGTGTGTTCACTAAGATACTTCTACATATGCACAGATTCCATGTATACATGACACATTTGCAAACAATTGGGCTTCTAAGATTTTATTGTTACATTCATCATCTCACATAGGCTTGCAAGAATTGGTCCCATTTGTAGATTATAGAAATGAACCATGTCGAGATCTGTATTTTTCTTGAATTTATATGCTTTCCTAGTATAAGCATATAGAGTATGTTTTGTTCTGGTGGATGTTGAGTTTTCTATTTTATTTATTGGCAAAAAAAGTCTACATAATTTGTATGGTACACCCTTTCAATCCTTCATTTTCCTGAGAAGTTATTTAGAGTCTCTTCTATTGGTTAGGACTAAGTAATAGGAACAGTAGGAATAAAGACTTAGGTTGGAATAAATATAAAGAAAGTGCTATTGTTACATTTATTGTACACACACTTTATAGAATGAATTTACCACCCTATCCATGATTTATAGATAGAATTGACATAACTTGAGTAGGTATTCACACAGGGTTTGATTGGTGGATCACTGAATTTACCACTTTACACACGCTTTCTGTGTTTCATTTGACTAGTTGGCTACTCTTACTGTTTTGAATTATATTAGTATTAGTCAGTATATTAGGTCGATTGGGACTTACACAATTAGGAAGCTACATGTTGAGTTTATTGAGTCTATAGAATCAAGATCTCATTTAGTCTATAGGACAGAGGAATGAAAAGTATATAGAGACAATTTTGAGAGCCAAAAACAAAAAGCAATAAGTGGAGTATTTGATCCAATTACTATTGGATTCAATTATTCCAAACAAGTGTATAGATTATTTGTTATGGAGTTTTATGGGGTGAAGAAAAAAGTGCAAGGATTTTTGGATTAAGGTTGTGAGACGTGATGTGATGTGCCTGAGGATTGTAAAATATACCATGACTGGGTGGTATCTATTTTTCCAAAATTGCACAGGAATTGTAACAGTTGGTCCCGTAAACAATAAGAGACCCCTTGTGGAGGCATTCCAGTCCACGAGAGGTGAACATGTCACTTGGGTAGGTGAACCCCAGTGGGAGTGATAACAAGACCCCTCTTACACTGATTAGGTAAGACCCTGCTTACAATATTGTTTAGCTTTTGATTTAATAGTCTTCTGGTCTTAATTGTCTTAACATGAGAGGGTATTATTCAATGGAATCATAGTATCTAAATGATGAACATGGGTTAAGTTTTTCTTCATGATATTTGACTCTTGAATGCTCAAATTTTTGTGTGACCACCAAATGCAAGGCCTTTCAACCAACTCATGTTCAATGTAGTCCAAATTATAGTGAGTGCAGTCTCACATTGCTAGAGATTGTTTTCAGTTGGAATTGTTGAAAAGAATAATGGGAGTTTTCCAAACTGGGATTGTGAAACATATGAGTAACTGATTCTATACCTTGGTGAACTTTCATTTGCATATACTATATTCCAACTAATCTCTCCTTGAATTAGGAGGATGTAAAAGCTTTTGTGAATGGTGGGCATGATGCATTAGGATGTTTCCATTAACTCGAGTTTTGAACATCATGATTGAGTGTCAGGTAAAAAGTTGGCATGTTTTGAATTAGTAATAATTTCTTTCTCAATGTAAAATTTTTCATTTCCATATACATATTAGTTGGGCTCTCTCAAAAATGGTAGAATATAAAACTTTTGTTGTTGTGTCATGGATGGCATCAAGTAATATGATTTAATTAGCTCAGTTTTTCATTAGGTCAAGTGTCGAAGATTAGGATTGAAAGTCTTCTATAACTGTGGTGGCTTATCAAATAGTAATGGTGTTTTGATGAGAAACCTTCATCTGCATGTACATTCCAAGTCAACTCTTTCAGAAATGCTAGAATGTACTTTTTGTTTTGAGTATTATTGGTCGAATAAGGTAACATTATTTATGCATCTCTGTTATTTCATAGCAGCCACGATTTTTCTATGTCTAGTCATCATCTCAAATTCTTGTGCTTGTTTTTTTGGTGCAGATTCCAAAATTGAGAGTTTTTTGCTATTGATCAGCTACTCTGATTTTTCAATGGGAATTTATGTTTGATAATGTGGTGATTGTGCATGCTTTGTTTTAATTCCTACACAGTTGTTGTGATATGTCATTCATCAAAAGATAACATTTTTTTCAGTCTGGATTATTTTTCATTACTCTGCTGCCAAAACATAGAAGTCCCTGCTGGGTTATGCATGTATTTGATTCTTGGGATTTTATGTTGGCAGTTCCTCTGTTGTTCATTGTAATACATTTGAAATTAAATGCAAGGTGTTGTTTTTGGGGTAATATATTATTCTTAAGCAACGCCTCTTGTTGATCATTGCTTTGAATCTTTTTGTATTTGACGTCATGATCCCCATTCGTTCCTACTATAATGGAGATCGTTCTCGCAAGAATTATTGCATGCTTAATTTATTATCCTGATATAGTGACCTAATTATGTTTTTTTATTATTGCAACTCCATTGATACTATTTTCAAGTTCTCATTGGTTCTATTCAATTGTAATCAATGCCTTATGAGTTTGTGATTCTGGAGCAGGTGATAAACTAGAGGAGGGAAGCCAGTATGTAAAGACACTTCAAATCCTTAGACATTAAGAACCATCAAATGTTTAGTCCAACAAGGTTCAGTTTTGATTTACATATTACCTATCACATCTAAAAGTGAGGTTGATTTCTGAAGAACGTCTATAGTAAATGATGTTCCAATATGCATAACCTCAAGTCCATATAAAGCCCAATGCTTCTTTTCCCTTGTGCATTTTATTAGACATGAATAGGTAATGCTTACCTTTCAATGCTTTCCATGACCCACCCTAAGTTTTCAATATATAATGCAAAGGAGTAACTTATTCAACTATGTTCAAAATGACCATTAATCAAATCAATCTGCAATTGCCATTAAACATTTTAGAAGCACAAGCATTGGCTAGGAGGAACTAAGAGCCCCTAGATAATAATAAAATCAATCCTAGACACATATATCATCATTCTGCATATGAAATTCATGTCGATGACCATTCACCACTCAAATTTCCAATGGAATGTTATACATTTAATCTATAATTCATGGAAGCACCATTGTGGCAACTCAGTTTACAATACGTCTTAATAGATCACTCTCAGAATTTCATACAATGTATATTTATTCTTGGGACTCATCAATCAAGATTTCCAGTGGAGCATTTGTTGAGGCAAATTAATTACCTATCATTTAATCGTCAACCCAGGGGTTTCATAAAACTTGCGAAGCATGCGTGCATTATATATGCTAGAAATTAACTTCCAATTTAGATCAATCTAACTATGAAACCAAATAACGACAAACCAAATTCACCTATTGTAATTCAACAATCAATTCAAAAGAAATTATAGTACAGTGCATGGAATTGAAATATTAATTTCTCACACTTGCAGGAATTGAAATCTTCATCTACCACACTTGTAGGAATTGAAAATAAAACCACCCTTTCAGGAATCAAATTGCATGAAATGAAATCTACTCTAAGGGATCATGTGTACATTACCAAATCAGGATCCTATGAAATGAATAATCAAAACCACATGAGATAAAAAAAAACACTCTTAACCTCTTACACAGGAAAATATATGAAATAAATAAATCTTAATCTATGAAATAAATAAATCTTAATCTATGAAAAACAATAAATCTTAATCTATGAAAAACAATAAATCTCGCACATTATAGGTGGCCAATCTAAAAGAATGAGGGATGGAAAGTTGAGAGGATCCAAATGTAAGCATAACCAAATCAAAGTGAACATCGCTCATGAGAATGGTGCCAAATCCAAGTTCTCTATTCAAAACATGATCATTTCCCCAACTTTACACATGCCTTTGAAAGGAGGAGGCTCTCCTATTTATACAAAAACATAAGAAGCTACCTCATTAATGGAGGTCCATTATTCTCTCCCTAGATCTGTAGAAAATCTCATAGAGTTACAACTCAAATAAGTAATGATGAGACACATATCCTCTTTGACCTTTATCCAAATCTTCTTCCATATCTTGAAGGGAATCTAAGCATTGGAGGCCACATAAGGGTGCCTTGGGAGCTTCCAAATGACCTACACATGTCATGAAACTCAAGCCACTTTTAAATATTAGCAAGTATATGCCTTTTTTCTAAGTTTTAACAATTTAATTCACTTATAATACTAGAAATCATTCAATTTTGGAAAACACAAAGGTAACCCCATGTAATCATGAGGCTAATGAAAGATTATATGGCTATGGAGTTGTGACATGTGAGTGAAATGGTGGCGATAAAGGTGAAAGTGGATGATAATTTGAATACATTTTTGAGGCTCTACATATCCCCCAACCGACATTATTGCATGTCCTCATGCAATCTATTGCATTGTTTAATCATGATTTGTTTTTGAATGAGCTTGACTTATATCATATGTCCTTAAACTTTGCATTTGATAGTATTTGACAATTTTATTTCATTTTGCAAAGTATTCCTTGTCATACATTGAATTGCAACATGTTTGGTTGGTTCTTGTGTGACAACCAAATCTTAATTGGTATTGGTTCTTGTGTTTCAATACCTTGTTTCTTTTTGTTGTAGCAAGATTCATTGAACATGTTTAAGAATGCATATTTACATCAGCCATATAATATGCTCATCATTTAGGCATTTATTTGCAAATCACATAAATTTTGAACCATATTGCAATCATAATTGGTTAGGACAAGTATGTTAGATGGAATGAAGCGATATGGATGTGATAATAAATGGATTTCCCTTCCCCCCAAACTAAAGGTGTTTACGATTTTTTTTCAATTGAGAAAGGAAATATGGTGAAGTATTTTCCAAAAAAATATAATTTCAGTATTCAAGGAATTCTATGATTGAAAGCTAGAAAAAAACATACCTTTACTTACCTAGGAAGTGGACAACTCTACATATGTAGAGAAGTTGTAACTACTACTGGATCATGGAATAGAATGTAGAATTTCATCTGTTTCTTGGTTGCATAAATGATGGATGAGGTGGTGAGAGTGGATTCTTTATTGTTGCTACTAAATATGTTGGATCTGCTACAAAATGCTGAAATGTAGTCTTCACTTGCTACAAAACTCGATGATACAATTTTAGTCATGCGAATTAATCAGTTGTTGTCGAGCATGAAGAGAAGTCATTGGATCACTAACCAATAATGAATGTCGTTAACCAATGCGAGGCAAACTCGCCATTAATTTCAACGAGTGCCAAGGTACCTAAGTACATCTTGCAAAGTGTGAATGGATGATCTGATGTCGAGCCACTTGCAAGATCCAACGATCAAGGGACATTGATGTATTCCCATGATTGTTGGCGAGAGAACTTGTAATTGATGCATACAAACCTCAAGGTACTAATAAAGATTCTATCCTTGAACCTAGATAATGTGCTGATGTCGATAGGCCAAGACTTGTTAGAAGGGAGGCCTTAATGAATCCTCCATCATCTAACGCGAGCATAAAACAATAATTTTGAAGGACTATGGATGAAATTTTTTGCAGTGGATCAAGGTTTATTTGAAAAAGAAAAGGAAAAATGGAATGAATCAGATTTGTAGGGGAGTTGAATGGTTTTATTGCTAGGTTTAAAGTTTAGTGAAAGCGAGGCAGAAAAATGATTGCGAAGGAAGATGAGATGAAGATTTTATTTCCTTAATAAGTAGGAATACAATGGTAATACTGGTACCTGAAAGGCTTCCAAATGGTGTGATGGATCTAATTCGACATTATTTATCCAAAACCATGTGCCAATTCTTGGATATTTCATCTTTGATGTTGCTCTGATGATGTTCTTTTGAAAGAAATATGGTCTTTGAGAGACATTGTTTGTTTGTGTCCATCTGTTTATCTTCCTGGAACCTGCAAAAACTTAGTACTTTTTCTACAATGAAATGTAAGATTATTAAAAGAGAGAGGTGATTCATCTATATATTTATGACATTTACACAAAAAAACTGAGAATTGGTACTAATAAAACAAATTCACGAAATAAAATCAAATGAATTTTTACATGTTTCGAGACTAGTGCCTCACGTTACCTATCATGTCTTATCAACAATTTCTTCATTCTTTCACTATTTTAAATTCTTCTAAATTCTTTCTCATTGTGTAGATTTCATTGATATCTTTCCAAGTACGCTTGAATCGTCAAAATCCAATGTCATATGAGAAAGTTAGGATGATTTGAATTTTGGGTGAAATAGTGAAAATTGTCATGCTTAAGTGTGGCATGGGAACATGATGTTGATGTGAGGGATGAAGTAGGAAGATGATGTGGCATGTTGACCATGAGTTTTTGATCAGAATGAATTTTTGACAACTTGATCATTGAGTTAAATACATAGCTGCATAATTGTTTTTCAGCTGCAAAATTTTTGTTTGGCTACATAATTGTGTTTCAGCTGTAGAATTGTGGTTCGGCTACAGAATTGTGGTTCAGCTACAGAATTGTGCAGTTTCTGTAGCTTTCCATCAGATCTGCACATCCTTCATCTACCTGGAATCTACAAGGGCCTTGATAGCGATCTCAAATTGCCACAATAGGTCCTATCTTTCCCATCTCTATCAAAAGTTCAATCATTGTCACGAACTACTTCCATGTTTCGATCCAATGCAAAGAGTTCCTTCACTACTTTATACACTCTCTCGAAATATCTTTGTACACTTTGATGCCTCTTTACATATTTCTCCATCACTGTCTCTATGAATCAAGCCTCTTGTTGAAGATGATGGTGCAGTATTTACTCCTTCCACGACATTATTTCTCAGAATCAGAGAATCAAGCCCACTTGGCTGCTTATTGCAACTGTCCAATTCACTGAAAGATAATAGGAATTCTCTTGTATAAGAATGTTTGGCATTTTTGGAAGGAACAACTGTATTTGAATCAAGCAAATCCTTCAAAGCTTCGTACTACATACTGATCATTAGGCTCTAGCCCCATTTAATATATATATATATATATTCCCCATTGTTTCAATGAGAGAATTTACATCTGAATTTTATACCAGCACCTTCCACCAAATAAGGATTTGATCTCAGCTTTATTGAACTTCTGCAAGAGTGCCTTCAGATTTACTTCTGAAAAGTGCAGCTGCAGAACAAAATGTTGATGTATGTTTCGAAAGTGGTCTCTATGATTCATACTGAGAGATTGATTGGCATGGTTGGCATTCAAATTTTGGAGAAACAGATGTTGGTACAAGAATAACAACAAATATTTGATGAGCTGAAAGTCATAGCTTGTATTAAATGCCAACTGAAAAATAAAATCAAAGCTAAGGATAGTGTTTGTATCCTCATTTGATGGTGGAAATCCCTCAACTAATAGCCAACAAGTGGTGCGTGCATCTTGGCCGGATCTAACTTCTTTCACTCCATCGGCCTCCCTGATTCTTGGCAGATTGTTTGCAGGAGAAAATCGAATGGCAGCAACTGTTTTTGTTCATTAATTAAAAACCTGTTTTTTTCACGAAATTTGGCAAATGAGGCTCCAAAGAACCCCAAATATCTCCCAATCTGTTACGAATTTGAGAAAATAATTCCCGGGTTTTATAGTTGACCCCGTTCTAAGAAAAAATCACATTTTGGACTTCTCAAATTCATTTTAATTGGTCCAAATATCGTGTTTAAAAAATGATGTTTTAGAGCTCTTACGCATTCTCGCAAATGCTCATGTAAAAAAAATTACTTGCTGGATTTTTCATGTCCACCGCCAAGCATGGATGAGGATGAGTGGAAGTCTGCAAGGGTAAGTCTGGCTTCAGCTTATAGCCATTTGGATCATCCCCGGGTGTATGAAGAATAAAAATGAAAACACAGCGATCTAGATACTATTTGGATCATCCCTAGGTGTGTGAAGAAAAAAATGAAAACACAGCTATCTTGGATAATCATTTGGATGCACAACTTTTGAAGAATATCCACCCAGGGTTGAATAACCCTCTACATAAGGTTCATGCCATAGTGTGTCAAGATTGGCTTACATATCATGTTTTTTTTTAGATGGATCCTTCAAGTTTTCACCTATGATGCTCCTATCAGGATATTCTTTCTTCAACTGTTTGAATTCTTTCAACATGGTCACAAGTGGAGTGTCACTGATAAGTTCAATATTTTTTTGCAAACATAGTTCTTATAGGAAAATTTTTTCCAGGAGTTGGATAGTGATTGATGCAGAATCAAATCAGGCTTGGCTACAGAAATGATTTGTTTCTGCGGCTCCTCAAAAAAGGAATAAATGTGCAGCAATTTGAAGCAAGATTTATATATGAATTTTTTATTATGATTGATTTTGAATTTCTATACTAAGCCAACGCAATTTTTTTTTTTTTTTTTACAGGTCGTATGAGAGCCTAAATAGTCAATTTCTCAATTCTCTTAAAAAAAGAATTGATATTTTTTATTTAAAAATTTGCATTTCCCTTATTCAAAAACATGATTTTTTATGTTATTTTTTTTTATTAAAAATCTAACATGATTTTTTTATTTTTAATCATTTAAAATCAAAACATAAATTTTTTATTGAAAATATTTATGATGTTAATGAAAAAAAATGCAAGAAAATAAATAAAAAACTAAAATATTTTAAATTCTAAAAACTTAAAAAAAATGCAATCAAGTTTGATTTTATTTTTCCTAATTTATCTACTTGAATTTTTTTTATTTTTAAGTATATGAATGGTTCCAATGGATCCATGTGTGTAACAAAATGATAGATATACTCACATGCAAGTTTGAAATATATTCTTTGATACGCACCAGTGTATGAGAGACCAACTGTCTTCATTGAGATGATGCCAGAATATACTGAAGAATGGAATACTGGGATCTAGCGACTGTCTTGAACCAAGATTCAATATAATCTTGTCTTTCTATCATGCCATGCAAGTCCTCATATATGTGGTCTCCATTCATACAATCTGGTGAAAGGCAGGCATGAAACTTTTCAATCTTAGGTTCCAGCAACTCCTCTTTATTGATGGGCATCCATGATTCTTGGACCTTATCTGAATCTTCTTCTTTTGGTTGTTGTTCTTCAATGGCAGTAGGTTGATGAGGTTGCCATGATCTTTTTGGAGTCCCATAACAAGTTTGTTCCAACATTTGATTTTCTCCTTGGTAAACTGCCTTTAACCCTGCTAATGATGGTCAATCTTTAGTAGCATGTGATCCTGCACAATTTTTACAAATTTTAATGTTATTAAGTGGACATTCATGCAAAGCAACATTTTCAACATTTTGCTTGTTTTTCATTCTTAGCATCTCAATTTGTTCATTTAAATTACCAAGTACATTTAGCAAATTGTTAAGTTCAGTTTGACTTACCAATCCTATTGTCAACTTACTTTCCCTTGTCATAACTAGATCTTGAGGAGATATTCCATACTTTACTTTTCCTCTTGGTATGTTCTTGCATAGTTCACAAATCTCTTGAAATGACAATTGATAATCATCTCCTTTTCCCACCAGGTTAACAAGATCAATCCATTCATCCTTTATAGCATTTAGTAGGAGAGCTTTTAATATGCCTGATCCTAAATTATGCATTTTATATTTTTGGATATTATAAGTAAATATCTCCACTAGGTCTTCAAGATTTTCATCCTCTTTTTTATTCATCTTAAAGACTTCATTTCTAAGGTCATGGTGTTTTTAATGATTTTTATATTTTTCCAAAAATAGCATTTTCATATCATCCCATGTCCTTATGGAATTTGTTCCTAAAGTCACGTATAGAAATTTTGAATAATATAAAACTTATTCACACAGATTATCCTGATTATACTCTATTGTGGAATGCATGCATAATACATAACCTCCTCTACATTTATCATCAATTTTGCGGAATTAAAAACAATGAAACATCAATCGCATGTGCACATTAACACAGATGTAACTGGGAAAAGCATACAGCTGAAAACCCCCAACTATCTGTATATTATAATGATAGAGAACATGTAACAATACATAGCACAATACTCCTCACAAGTACTCAATACTATCTCCACCTGCTACACACAAACTAGCTCAGATCTGAATCAAGTCACAGGTTCAAATCTCCTCCGTTGTCTGGCTGCCTCTACTGCGCAATCCAAAGCAAGAATAGTGAATGATCCAAGCTCATTTTCCTTGGCTTGTATTGCGAAATCCTCATTGGAAATATCCATCATTGATTGTGCAAATCTCATGCACAACTATAGTCACAACTGATAGCAATCTCAACCTCTAACACCTGTCTCCACTGAGCTGTCCATGCACTAAGTTAACTGATGTATTCTTTAGTTGATTTATGAGTTAATAATTAGTGAATTAATTAACAATTAATTCACATCACTCATCACTTGTGTATTCTGCAGTTAGACTAAATACAACTAGTTCAACCAAGTCAAACTGAACACAACTCCATCAACTCCTCAATTAACTCCACCAAACTCAATCACTTGAGTTCTAACTGAAGTCCATCAAGCAATAGCTCAACTGACCCATAAGAAAATTGTATTTCCTTCTGGCAGCTACATGTGCCACATCCGTAGCTCGAACTGAAGTGCTCCAAGAGGATAAGATAATGTTTATAGTCCAAATATTATTAAGAGCTAATAATATTCGACTCTTCTATATTTAGATTGGCAGTCTATAGATAAACTCCGCCCATATGTCTAAAAATAGAAGTCCATCTATTTTTACCAACATGACCAATCATCCACAAATAGCATCCTGCAACTCATAGACCATGATCCATATGTCTAAAAATAGACTTTGTGCCAAAAATAGCCTGCGGGCCCACTTAGTGAAGGTGACTTCTTTTCACTAAGCTCCATCATCTTGTTGCATTTTCAACACTCCCTCTCAACAAGATATGGATTATCTGCAACCCCTATCCTGCCTCGGTGGTATTCGAATTTTCTCTTGGTGAGTGCCTTCATCAAGATATCAGCATCCTGATCCTCCATTGGAATGTATGAAAGTAACATGATTCTGCTGCACACAATCTCTGATATGATGGTACCTGATGTCAATGTGCTTAGATCTATCATGAAATATTGGATTAGCCGAGAGTTTAATGCAACTCTGGTTATCACAATAAATCACAGTAGGCTCCAAGTATGAACCGAACAACCCGACCAGGATCTTCCTCATCCATATAGCCTCGCATGCAGCCAAACTTGCTGCCATATACTCGGCCTCTGTTGAACTGAGTGCCACGGATCTCTACTTCCTGCTGTACCAAGAAACTGTTGTCGACCTGATACTGAAGATCCCTCCAGGTGTGCTCTTTCTGTCCGTTGGACTCCCTGCCCAATCTGCATCCGTGAAGCCACATAGCTTCACCTCATCCTCCTGTCTGTACCACAATCCATATCCCGATGTGCCTCTAAGATAACGCAATACATGCTTGCCTGCCTTCCAGAAGAGCTTGGTTGGCTTAACCATAGTTTGTGAAAGTTGGTTAACAGCACAGCATATATCGGGTTGTGTATTGACCAGATACATAAGTGACCCCACCAACTGTCGATAAACAGTGGCATCCACTACCTCCGCTGAAGTAGCATCCTCCTTCCTCTAACCTCCAGGAAGAGGAGTATCAATAGGCTTGCAGCCATGCATGTTGAACTTCTCCAGTATCTCCTGAGCATACTTACTCTGAGAAACAAATAGTCCATCACTGCGCTGCCAAATTTCCAATCCCAGGAAATAATGAAGGAGGCCCAAGTCCTTCATCTCAAACTCCCTAGGAAGATCCTCCTTGCATGAAAGTATCAACAGCTCATCACCTGTCAAAATCAAATCATCTACATAAAGTACAATGATAAGCAACTTACCCTCCACCACAATCTGGTATAGGTTAGGATCCGCCTCACTCTTGGAGAATCCAAGTCCGGTGAAATAATTGTCTATCCGTGTAGACCAAGCACGTGGTGCTTGTTTCAGCCCATACAGTGCTCTCTTGAGCCTGCACACATGTGACTCGCTGCTGAAGATCTCGAAACCTTCGGGCTGCTCTATGTACACCTCCTCCTCAATGACTCCATTGAGGAACGCAGTCTTCACATCCATCTGATGAATGTGCCACCCCATCTGCGTTGAGAGAGAAAGAATCGTTCGTATGGAAGAATACCTTGCGACAGGTGCAAAGGTATCCTCGTAATCGATCCCCTCTATCTGTGAGAAGCCTCATGAAACAAATCTTGCCTTGTACTTCTCCACACTCCCGTCAGATGCCTGCTTCACTTTGTAGATCCATCTCGAACCCACCATTGATTTCCCCTCCGGTCTTGGGACAATCTCCCATGCACTATTTCTGACAATCGAATCATACTCTTCCACCATGGCATCTACCCATGCGGGATCCTCTAGATCTTCCTCAAAAGAGGATGGCTCAGTCACGACACACTTGCTCACAAGAGCCATGTATCTAGTGTACCGATCAGGTGACTTTCTCTGTCTGCGCAGTACTGTAGGTGGTCCTACAACCTTCTCTGCACATTGAGCCAGTCGCTCAGCTTCTGTAGTGCGCTTTTGCCCTCTGATGGTTGGCGCTGCATGAGTGGTCTCTTCCACTCCATGAACTTCATCTTGTGGCTGATCCACGTCCTAAAGCTCATCCTTAGGAACTAATAGCTCCTCATTTGCATGCAAGTGTGGCTCCCTCTCAAGCAAACACTTCATGGCTTTCTCCTCCTGAAATTTGATATCCCGTTGCACAACAGTGTTGCAACTATTTGGAAAATACACACGATAGTTGTGGGGCATATCAATGTACCCCACAAATATCCCAACCTCTGCAGTCGGCTCTAGCTTCTTCCTAGCATCCATCGTCACATGCATGTAAATGTTAGAACCAAAAATCCTCAAATGGGAAATATCAGGCCTCTTACCAGAATAAGCCTCCTCGGGTGTACTCATGCCAAGTATCCTGTGAGGACAACGGTTCTGCACATATACTGCAGTATTGCATGCCTCCGCCCACAAGTGAAGGGGTAGGCCCTGATCATGCAACATCACCCATGCAGCACCCACGATCGTTCTGTTCTTCCGCTCAGGAACCTCGTTCTACTGTGGTTTATGGGGAGCTATGAGCTCTCTTTGAATCACTTCTGCACTACAGAAGTCCTTGAACTCGCCAGAGATGAATTCACCACCATTTTTTCTCATAAGAGCCTTCACCTTCTTACCCGATTCCTTCTTGACCAGTGCTTTGAACTCACAGAACTTTGAGTATGTCTCGCTCTTCTTCTGCATGAAGAAGATCCAGCACTTTCGAGAGAAATCATCAACAAAGATCACATAGTACCTGTGCTTTGCTGTTGAAGCTACTGAGAAAGGTCCACACACGTCTTTGTGAATTCTCTCAAGGATCGTCGTGGTGCAACTATCCTTCTCGTGAAAGGTGGCTTTCACAAATTTTCCCAAAGTACACCCCTTTCACTGATCTGACTGTGCAAGAGTGCCTTTAGGAAGCCCAGTAGAAATCTATTGGAGTATCTTTAAGGCTCCATGGTGAACGTGGCCCAATCTCTTGTGCCACAGCTCGCCATCATCCCAGCTCACCAATCCTTCTGCCTTGCATGCCATTGCTGCATAGCCATCTACATGCAATTGATAAAGGTTCCTAACTCGAACCCCTATCTTTTGGGTTTCTCCAATTGTCTTACTGCACAAGAAAGCCTTTCCCTCGCTGAAAACAACATCATATCCCTTGTCTTCTAACATCACCACAGAGATAAGATTATTCTTCAATCCTTGAACATGCATCACTTCCTTCAATACGAAGGGTTTACCAAACTCCCTCTCAAAGGAAATGGTACTGATACCGGTTGCACTGTATCTACCATCATCGCCCATCTCGATGTGCACTCCAAGATCTTTCTCATCCAGATCAGAAAACAAATCTCGATCTCCTGTCATGTGAAAAGACACACCACTATCCAAGAACCATACCGATCCAATCACACTTGATAGCAAGCATGCGATCAATGAAAAATCCAGCTCAAACTGCGAGGCTAAGGCCTCTCCCGCTGCAGATCTAGCAGCTTGCTTATTTTTCTTCTTCTGCGGAAAATTTGTGGCATAATGTCCATGCTAGTGACAATGAAAGCACTTCGCCTTGGACATGTCTTGCTTCTTGCCTTTGGCACCGGAATGAGAAGCTTTCTTTTTCTTCGCCTTCTTTGCTTTGGCAACAAAAGCGCAATTTTCTTCATCAGATGCCTTTGATGAAGATCCGTCCTTGGTATTCCGCCTAATCTCCTCCTGCACAAGATCTTACCAAAGTCTCTCCCATCCTAGCAATTTCTCCTGACCATTGACAGAGTCCTGATAGGAATTCCAACTCTTCGGAAGACCAAGGAGAGCCAAGCTCACCAAGTCCTCATCATCGACAGTCACCCCCACACTTCCCAGCTCATCCCGGCATTGAGTGAACTTTGTGAGATACTTGGGCATACTGTCTCCTTTCTCACACTTAATGTTTCTGAGTTTATCCTTAAGTGCCAACTTCCTCTGGTCACTCTTGCTTTGGAATAAATCTGCCAACACTTTCCACATCAAGTATGGAGAAGCCTTTCCATGCAGGCTGGATACAATGTGATCCTTCACGCCCTCCAACAGAATCATTCGACACTTTGTTGTCTTCTTTTGCCAAACCTCAACGTGAGCAGCATCGGTAGGCTTTGGGACCTTAGCCTGTATGAACTCCTTCAGCCCATTGTCATCTAACACCACCTCCATCCTGTATTTCCATGAAATATAATTTGAGCTACCCTCAAGAGCATACTCTAATCGCAATCCGTTGAAAGACATTTCAACTTTGACACCAGAAAAACACTGCAGCAAATTTGAATTCCACCAGCTCAAAACTCAACCGCTTTTGATCTAAAATTCGTGTGAACAAAGTATTTCTCATACAGAGATTGACTATATGGGCTTTTACCAGATATCTCACCTTCCAAAAGAAGGATGAATCCAGAGGCTACCTGGCCCGATTACAGACTCTGCCTGAAGAAATAAAATGTAAACACTTTCTGAATAATAGATCTGATGATCAACTCCGCTCCGATACCATGTAGAAATTTTCAATAATATAACACTTATTCACAGAGATTATCTTGATTATACACTATTGCGGAATGCATGCATAATACATAACCTCCTCTACGTTGATCATCAATTTTGTGGAATTAAAAACAATGAAACATCAATCGCATGCGCACATTAACACAGTATGTAACCGGGGAAAGCATACAGTTGAAAACCCCCAACTATCTGTATATTATAATGATAGAGAACATGTAACAATACATAGCACAATACTCCTCACAAGTACTCAGTACTATCTCCACCTGCTACACACAAACTAGCTCAGATTTGAATCAAGTCACAGGTTCAAATCTCCTCCGATGTCTGCCTACCTCTATTGCATAATCCAAAGCAAGAATATTGAATGATCCAAGCTCATTTTCCTTGTCTTTTACTGCACAATCCTCATTGGCAATCTCCATCACTGGTTGTGCAAATCTCATGCACAACTATAGTCACAACTGATAGCAATCTCAACCTCTAACACCTGTCTCCACTGAGCTGTCCATGCACTAAGTTAACTGATGTATTCTTTAGTTGCTTTATGGGTTAATAATTAGTGAATTAATTAACAATTAATTCACGTCACTCATCACTAGTGTATTCTGCAGTTAGACTAAATACAACTAGTTCAACCAAGTCAAACTGAACACAACTCCATCAACTCCTCAATCAACTCCACCAAACTCAATCAATTGAGTTCTAATTGAAGTCCTTCATGCAATAGCTCAACTGACCCATAAGAAAAGCGTATTTCCTTCTGGTAGTTGCATGTGCCACATCCGTAGCTCGAACTGAAGTGCTCTAAGACAATAAGATAATGTTTATAGTCCAAATATTATTAAGAGCTAATAATATTCGACTGTTCTATATTTAGACTGGCAGTTTAGAAATAAACTCCGCCCATATGTCTTAAAATAGAAGTCCATCTATTTTTACCAGCATGACCAATCATCCACAAATAGCATCCTGCAACTCATAGACCATGATCCATATGTCTAAAAATAGACATAGTTTAAAAATAGACTTTGCACCAAAAATAGCCTGCGGGCCCACTTAGTGAAGGCGACTTATTTTCACTAAGCTCCATCATCTTGTTGCATTTTCAACATCACGAACCATCTAAGAGCTTTATCCTTCAATGTTGGAAACAATTAAAATTTTGAATGTGTAATGAGTAGCCATAAGATCTACAAATGATTTCAAATTCTATAAGAAAAGTTTCTGGGTCT
This sequence comes from Pinus tabuliformis, assembly GCA_031772625.1. Taxonomy (NCBI): domain Eukaryota; kingdom Viridiplantae; phylum Streptophyta; class Pinopsida; order Pinales; family Pinaceae; genus Pinus; species Pinus tabuliformis. The sequence continues at coordinate 124,545,159 of CM062805.1, forward strand.
TCTGATCTCACACCTTTGAAGTTAGGAAGTACAAAGGGAGGGATGTTCTTCATTTCAAAATTGACATTAGTTTCTTGAATGGTAAATCCAAAAGGATCTCCATCCATTTCTTCATCCTCCTTTGTCATCTCTCCTACTTGTAAAAAGAAGAATTCATGATGTGGATGTGTGGCTCTTACTGCACCACGTGATATGGTGGGGGTGGTAGGTGATTGAAGGTTTCTTTTTATGTATATTTTTTATAAAAATGATATGAAACTAAATTATTTATGAATCTACATGCCTTAATCATGCATCTAGAAAAAACTGAAAAATGAACTTTAGACTGAAAGCTAGTTCCTATGCACACTTCCCTGGCAATGGCACCAAAATGTTGAGGCAAATTAATCACCTATCATTTAATTGTCAACCTGGGGGTTTCATAAAACTTGTGAAGCATGCATGCACTGTATATGCTAGAAATTAACTTCCAGTTTAGATCAATCTAACTATGAAACCAAATAATGAAAAACAAAATTCACCTATTCTAATTCAACTATCAATTCAAAAGAAATTATAGTACAGTGTGTGCAATTGAAATCTTAATCTATCACACTTGTAGAAATTGAAATCTTGATCTACCACACTTGTAGGAATTGAAAAAAACACCACTCTTTCAGAAATCAAATTGCATGAAATGAAATATACTCTATGGGATCATGTGTACATTATCAAATCAAGATCCTATGAAATGAATAATCAAAACCACATGAGATAAAATGAAAGAAAAAAAAATCATTCATAACCTCTAGATATGAAAGCAAATGAAAACAATCACTCTTAACCTCTCACACAGGAAAAGATATGAAAGAAATAAATCTTAATCTATGAAAGCAATAAATCTTAATCTATGAAAAACAATAAATCTTAATCTATGAAAATCAATAAATCTCACACATTATAGGTGGCCAATTTGAAAGCATGAGGGATGGAAAGTTGAGAGGCTCCAAATGCAAGCATAACCAAATCAAAGTGAACATCACTCATGAGCATGGTGCCAAATCCAAATTCTATATTCAAAACATGAGCATTTCCCCAACTTTACACATGCCTTTGAAAGGAGGAGGCTCTCCTATTTATACAAAAACATAAGAAGCCACCTCATTAATGGAGGTCCATTATTCTCTCCCTAGATCCATAGGAAATCTCGTAGAGTTATAACTCAAATAGTTAATGATGAGACACATATCCTCTTTGACCTTTATCCAAATCTTCTTCCATATCTTGAAGGGAATTCGAATTTGAGCATGAGGCCACATAAGGGTGCCTTGGAAGCTTCCAAATGACCTATACATGTCATGAAACTCAAGCCACTTTTAAGTATGAGCAAGTATATGCCTTTTCTCTAAGTTTTAACCATTTAATTCACTTATAATACTAGAAATCATTAAATTTTGGAAAACACAAAGGTAACCGAATGTAATCATGAAAATGGAGGCTAATGAAAGATTATATGGCTATGGAGTTGCGACATGTGAGTGAAATGGTGGTGATAAAGGTGAAAGTGGATGATAATTTGAATACATTTTGGAGGCTCTACAACATTATAAATCTAAACCATCATTAATGGAAGCACCATTTCTTCAACTCAGTTTACAATACTACTCTATAGGTCACTACAAACATTTCTCTCACAACAAATCTTTAGTTAGGGATCAACACTATTTCATAAACTCTCTCCTTCTAAAGTTTTGTTTCTTGTCACCTATGTTTACCTTAAAATTTTCCATTTCCTTGTTGCTATGTACTTCATCAACCTCTATTATTCTAAAATACTTGTTCATTTAATGTTTTTCTATGATGCACGAGGAAATAATGTTGCTCTTGTGAGGGTAAGAATGAAAGTGACAAGGGATGATCATCTACAACACTCTGCCTCAAATGAGGAGTTAAATCAGGCAGGTTTTGAAGAACATAATGATATAAAAGTTGAAGAGCATATGATGTAGATGTTGAAGGTGATTCTTCTACATTAATTATAGGGTAGAGTGCAAGTTTAACCAAGAAGATTAGTGTTAACAGAGGCCAAAGTAAAGAGGATTTGCTGAAGGCAATTGGTGATGTTGACTTCAATGGATGCTTAATAAGAGTTGCAGTGAGAAAATATGAAACTCACCAGCATCAATACATTATTGGCTAAATACCTCATGAAAGGAAGAAGAAGAAAGTGGTTGTTACAATGTTAATTGAACAAAAGGAGGAAATAGTTGATTGGTGTAAGGAGATACTTGAAATTGGCCATGAACTAGAGTTGATACAACTGAAGGCTAACATTGCTCCACTTAGAGTCCATTCAAAGATGGATTTTGGGGAAATCAGGGTGTTCAGGAGTTAAGAAAATATATCAAGAGTTGGCATTATGAACAATTGAAAGCCTAAATAGAAACAAACCTATGGATTTACACCCTACAATTCTGACCAAGTTCTATTACACTCTATCCAAGGCATACAAAGATCATGCATACACTTTACAAAATATATATGAAATTTGACGAGTTTCCTTTCCAAGTTGGAAGGAATTGTTGCATATCGATAAATGCCAAGAGAATGAGTGAAAATGTGCCAAAGTGTTTCCTAGCAATAGTATGGATAACTATATTTTGTTGTGCAATTACAATTGGATTATCAATGTCTAGGCTATATTTATTTTAGGGAAATAAAAATATGAAGAACCATGTCAAGGATTTTGAGCAAGGAATATCTGTGGCTGCACATCCTAATGCATGGATGACTAAATAATTGTTTGTGATTTGGTTATACCATTTTGTCACTTTTTACCTAGATTCATCTATCTTACAAACATATACTTGTTAATTTTTTATGGCCATCATAACAAAATAGTTTTACAAACCACAGAAGCAAACACGATAGCCATACATAGTGTTGGAATTTCTTAGACATTACTCATAAGTTGTAACCCCTAGAAGTGTGTTTGGGCCTTTTAAGAATTATTTAAGGTTTGAGAGAATTAATTGAATGGAAAAGAACCCACGGAGAGAGGTAAAAAGGTTTGAAATAGTTGAAATTGCTAGCATATCTATTGAAAGGACCTTTCCCTCTAATATTAATTTGGAATGTAGGTGCAATGGAATTTGGCTAGTCAATTATGATGCTCTTACCAATGATGAGGCTTTTAGCCAAGTTTTTCGAATACATGGTGATAAAGACACAAAAGTTGTTAAAAACATGTTCAGTCTACCTCAAGGATGTTATCATCTATTAGGTGATGATGATGAACATGGCAACGCTACTTAAGAATATGATGGAGAAATTCAAGAAAAAATAGTATTTATTGATCACAAAAACCACATACAAATTTTACAAATTCTAATCAAAATGAAATTGTTGAAGTGAATATGATTGAAGGTGGTCGAGTGATGGGAAGCATTAATGATAAATTTGCATTGCCAAGCCAAGTAACCCTTAGTGGAAGCCATGATCAATATCAATTGAAATGATCTTTACCAAGACTAATGAAGAAATCCTTAACATGCCTTCATTCGTGCTGGGCTATAAGGTGTTCAGATGGTGGGGATCAGAGTTACATAAATATTTTATTGTTGGTCTATTAAAATCCATCATTCAAGGTAGGAACCATTTGTTGGTTTTGTAAGATACAACTATTCAGGTAAGAGAAATGAAGGTCGGTAAGTAAAGGGGCCTTGTTTCATTTTCCTACTTGCATAAAGCCTGCTTGAAGGGGAGGGACTTTATCACAATGACTCAAAATAGAAGATTGCATCATAAGACCATAGATAAGGTTCATGGGTATGGGATTCCCTCAATTCAACACTTCATGACATGGTAGAATGACTTTCATAACTTATATATTTCTTGAAGAATAGAGTGTAATGACCAAATATCATATGGAAGGATGAACTACCTGAAGGTCAATGGCTTAAAAACTACCCGGAGAGTGAATGAAAGTGTTTATAAATTGCCCCTGCAAATATAACAACGTCTCCTTACAATGAAGCTACAAATTTGTAGCAGCATGAAAGTCCTTTGTCACATTTAGGCTGGCATTTCAGAAATTGGTTTGATATGGAATCAACAAGGTAGTTATGGAAACACTCAAGGAAAGAGAAGTTGGGAGAAAATGTTATATACCTAGGGGGGATAATATGGGGTACAAAGGGAGGTACCCAAGGTAATAATGTAATAATTGGATGGGCCATAGTAATAAATAAGGTGGTTAACCCATAAAGTGTAAGGGACCACAAGTAGTTAGTAATAATGTAATGGGCCCATGGTATTAGTTTGATGGTATGAGGGAACCATGGTAATGACCCATAGTATTGTATGTATGAGGCCTATATAGAGGCTAGAGACTCCACATGGAAGGAATTGTCAAGGATTATTGTATGAACAGGCATATGGCTTGTGGAGTGTTCTCCTTCCTTAAGGAGTGAATGTATGGTGTTTCCCTACCTTAAGGGTTTGATCAATAAAGAATCATTTCATATTATTTATGGGTTTATTTGCATTATCTTATATTTTCATATCAGATCTATAGTATTTCCGGGTTAGATCTATAACAAGTGGTATCAGAGCGAATCATTTAATATTATTTCAAGGTTTATTTGAAGTGTCTTATATTTTCATATCATATCTATATTATTTCTGGGTTAGATCTATAACAAGTGGTATCAAAGCACTTTCTTGGGAAAAAGTGGAGAATTTTTTAATTTTTTTTAATTTTTGTAGGAACTTTCTAGGGCAACGAGTTTACAGATCAGATCTGTATGTTTTGGTGAGAAATATGCAAAATATAATTGTAGATCTAGACTCTTTGTGAAAAAATACCCGATTTCAAAAAAAATAAGCTGAATCGGAGTCCGGATGAAGGAGATATCGCTGATCTAAAAATCAGTGGTGTTGCAGACAATTTTTTGGGGCAACGAGTTTTCAGCGCAAATCTGGATGTCTTGGTGCAAGATTTGCAAAATATAATTGCAGATATGAATTCTTTGTGAAAAAGTACCCGTTTCCAAAAAAAAAAATCAGTCGAATCGGAGTTTGGATGAGGGAGATATCACTCATTTAAAATCAGCTCTTTTTTTCAGAATTTTTGGTGACAGCGGGAGAGTTGCAGCGCAGATCTGAAATTCCATTGCCTAGATCGGGATTTCTATCACATGGATAGATGCAGAATGGTTGTCCCATTTCCAAAAATAGATCATAATAGGGATTCTGAGCAATATTGACTAAATTGTGACATTTTAAGTTTTCGCCATGTTTTTTTGTGATGGCGGGCCTAGATCATAGTTTGAGGGACTTGTATAAATTTGATGGTTCACATCTAGCCAAATGGCTAGCACAAATGGAGAAATATTTCAAATTGAATTACGTCTATGATGATGAGACTCAGCTAAGTGTGGGAAAAATGTACTTGGACAATGAAAGATGGCAATGGTGGCAAGGGCATCAACGTTGCTATGGAAGGCCCCTGACTTGGGACACATTCAAAAAAAGCTCTTATGGAATAATTTGACTGAAAATCTAATCTCATGGATAAGCTCATACAAACAGACACACAGCCTAGCAAAGATTTTATTTTTATAGGAAAGAAGGAAACCAAGAAACCTAAAGGGTTATTTGCTGCTGGTATCTCCTTATTGCAAGTTCATGGATTGATTTAGAAGGAGAAGATCATTGTTTCTATAAATCCTAGTTGCAAGCATAATTTTATCAATGTTAATTTGGCAAAAAAATTGCAAGTTCCAGCCAAACACATTGAAAACACATAGGTGGATGATGAGGATGTTCAAGTTTATAAGGATTTGAAGTTTTCTATGGATAAGTATGTGTTGCATGGTGATTTCTACACTTCAGATATGGATAACATGGATGTTGTTTTGGGATATCCTTGGATGGAATCTGTGGGTACTATCAATATTAATGTGCAGAAGAAATTCCTGAAGCTCTGGTATAAAAAGAAGAAAATTACATTACAGGATATTTCCATCAATAAACAGGTAGAGTACATGGAGGCTGAAGCAGAAGATGTTCTAGAGACTGACATATCAGATGATGAGCCTTTGATGATCGATAATCAAACACAAACAGAGGCTAAAGTAGAAAAGGTTACAGGTGCTGATACATCAGATGAGGGCTCAGTGGTTGAAGTAATATTGGAAGATAAGACACCACAGCAGGAACCACAGCATGCACCAGATAATAGTCAGGCTCCAGCAAGGGGTGAATTAAAGAAAAATACACCGTGGGTTAAAACTTCAACATATCATCACCCACATCACCCTGCAAGACAATAACCAACAAGATGGCAACCAATAAGCCACAAAGACAACAACCCCCGCAGGACAGATAGAGAGGAGCAAAGATCCACCTACTACACATCAACACAGAAGAGCTACCACGGTCAACTTCCATCTCAAGCGAGCAAGGCACCAGTGAGATCGAGGGTTCACCTTTCTCTTGGATGGCTAGATGCACGTGCATGGTACCAGTGGACTACTCTTTTGAGTAGATCTTATTATTTGTGTTCTTCTCATGTTTCGGGATGAAACATGCTAAGGGGGGTGGAATGTTATATACCTAGGGGGGATAATATGGGGTACAAAGGGAGGTACCCAAGGTAATAATGTAATAATGGGATGGGCCATAGTAATAAATAAGGTGGTTAACCCATAAAGTGTAAGGGACCACAAGTAGTTAGTAATAATGTAATGGGCCCATGGTATTAGTTTGATGGTATGAGGGAACCATGGTAATGACCCATGGTATTGTATGTATGAGGCCTATATAGAGGCTAGAGACTCCACATGGAAGGAATTGTCAAGGATTATTGTATGAACAGGCATATGGCTTGTGGAGTGTTCTCCTTCCTTAAGGAGTGAATGTATGGTGTTTCCCTACCTTAAGGGTTTGATCAATAAAGAATCGTTTCATATTATTTCTGGGTTTATTTGCATTATCTTATATTTTCATATCAAATCTATAGTATTTCCGGGTTAGATCTATAACAAGTGGTATCAGAGCAAATCATTTCATATTATTTCCGGGTTTATTTGCAGTGTCTTATATTTTCATATCAGATCTATAATATTTATGGGTTAGATCTATAACAGAAAAGTAAAACAAAATTTGTGCAAACGTTAATCTCTCATAGCTTGACAAAAGTGGTAGCGAAAAGATTAATCTCTCCTACCTTGACATAACTGGTGGTCAATATCAACGCATACAAGAACCTTGTGGTGGAATATTATCAAAACTAATAAAAGGATATGCAAGGGTGTACAGTAAGAACATTGACAAGCATGCCCACTAAAACTTGCAACATTGTTTATAGGAAGAGAAAATTATGTTTCCTTTTCCTAACATGTATGTTAGTATATTACAATTTAATTAATATGTTTTCCTATTATCATATATGGTTTCATACTTTAACAAAACATTCGCTAAGACTTCACAATGTTTTATTATTCAGTGAAAGATTTGCCAAGATCTTACAAGGTATGTTCGTTATACCTTTTATGACTTGTTTGGGAATAAAGGATTCATGGAGTGGATGGAACATCACCGGAGAAACTGTAATTAATCCCGGTATTTTATAATTCAGTGAAATATTCACCATGATTTTACAATATAATATAATCTGGTGTGAGATTCACCATAAAATTATATATACATATTATATTATTGATAAAATTGCCTTCCATTTTTCCTATATATCATGGGGATTTGCCCATTTATTATACATATAAATTTAGGGTGGTTCTTAAAATTTTCCCTGTTTGTCATTTTTGTAATGATGTAATGTAATCATTAAAGGGGGGACTTAGAATAATTCTTTCATTAGTATATAGGTAGTATTGCATTGTTGGTTGTTGAAGTTTTGTTGAGAGATTTTCTCAACATTGTTCTCCTTGTTTGGAATCTGTTGGATCTCATGAGCATTATTTATGTGGCTTGTAATTTGGCTTTGTAATGAAGAATATGAATTGATTTATGAGTAATTTGTGCACAATGTCTGGTCCTCCAAATTTCTTGTGATTATACTTAAAATTAAATTCTAGTGGCCAAAATCTTTTCTATTAAGCTTGTTTACATTTGGAAAATATATGGTTTGATTGTTGCCTACTATTTAAAAATACTTGGAAACTCAAGAAGCTTCCATATTGGGGAATGTGCTTCTTGTTACCTTGTTGACCTGAATTCAAAGATATTCATAGTCCCAAACCAAATTCAACTCTATAGATGCACAAATTTCTCGAAATGAGTTCTAATGTGATACAAAAAAAACCTCGCCTCTTTGATTATAGGTCTCCCACATCTTAATCCTTTGAATTCTCAGCCTTAAGGTTGTTATGAGATAGAGTAATAAGAAACATTCGAAAGATTATAATATTTCACTTACTAATGGCCCAATATTCTAGTTAATCTAAGGAGAAGAGATATTGAACTATTTAGATAAGTTTTAACCCTCTATGGCACCTTATACATATCTAAAAATTAAATTTTGTAAATAATTGTCACAACACTAATGCAACATAATAGTAGCAACAAACTAACCCTTAGATTTGTCAATGGTCAAATCACACAAAAAATTGTCATTTTACTTATGTCAAATCATCAAAACATATGTAGTTGGTAGTTGCAAATAATAATACATGAAGAACATATATGGTTGAAAATGTCCAACTCAAACTTGTTATGTTGCATGAGTGAAATCTCTAGAATAACAATTCCTGAAGAATCATATGATTATGATTTAAAGAGAAAATATTTCAATTATTTGTCAAAATATTTAGAGGTTATATCACTTGAACAATCCCTACTTTGGAAGGAGTGTAAGAATCTTAGAAATTGTTGCCAAATTATTGTTGTAACATGGCCCCATCCACCACATGGCCTTTGCTAGAGTTGAAAGAGGGTTTCACTATCATTATCACTGAATCGAGATCCATAGACCTGTCATACAAATGAGGCCACCAGATTTTTCCTTTTCCAAATACTTTAAAACTATAAACCAATACCATAATTGTGGTAGGCTAGTTGGGACCTTTCCAATGATATAAATTTTACCCTAGTCTGACTTATGAATAAAATTTTATGGCCATTTATGTTTAGCCCATTAAACCTACCATCTAATAAATGCATGTCATGTGGTACCCACATGGTATCCCACATAGTCGCTCCTCTACTCCTAGATAAATCCACATGGAATGGTGGAATCCCATATAGCTTTTTTGTAGTTGGGGTCAGTCCCCATTGCCACAACCAGTGAACAACCTTGTTGACTCTCTACTACCATCTCCTGACTTGCCTGGCCCCTGACTAGAACAGAGCCAAATTCCTCCTGAACGCAACCTCCAGGATGACTCGCCTGACCACCAACTTCGCTGACTTCTAATTGGGTAGACCCTTAACTCAAGCTTGGACTAGTTTTGCAAGGATCCTTAGACTTACAAGATTATTTTGTAAATCTTACAATTCATACACAAGCCTATGAGATTTTTCCTAAATGCATAGGAAAGTATTTTTTCCTTGATTTTAATAATTCAAGGGCCAGTTTCATTTATGCCTAGGTTGTCTCTAGACTACCATGGCCACAAAAGCTTGAATAATGCACCTTTTCCATCAAATTTACCTACTGAAGAACATAAGGAATTCTTATTTCCCATACTTCACTAAGATATTGTTAAGATCTCAAACTATTGCATTGACCCATTAAGACACATAGGTATTCACACATATAGCTATAACCCTTAAGGTTACAGAGAAAGTCAGCTAGATCCCAATTCGTTTATACACAATTATACATCTTGGTTACTTCATTCATTACAACTCAACATATATTAAGTATTGGAATATAAACAATAACATTTCATGTCAAAACCATGCTTATTCATCACAACTCAACATACATAAAGCATAGAATATAAATAACAACAATACATGCTAAAAGAAAATGTTTAATGATCCAATGAAATAACATCACACAAACAAAGAACATAGGAAAAAACCCATCTTATAAGGAACTCTGACAACTAAGATTGGGAATTCAACTCTCCACCCAACCTTATATTGGCTTGTATTGTAACCCTTCTTGCAACAAATCACCCCTAAGCCATATTTTAGAGCTTTAGGAGGAATACTCAAGGGAGTCCAAAGGTTACACCACCTCCACCCATGAGCTAATGAAGTGTTCAAACTAAAATCATGGAATCGACAAACTAGTGAGGGACTCTTAATTCATCATTTACATACAATGAACAATGGATGTTTCTCTTTGTTGTTTTCAATAGATCTCAACTATTACACCATGGAGCCTTTATCTTGGTTAGTATCAATGCAAGGATTCTTGTAAGCATAGAGAGTGTCAACTCATTTCCAGGAGAGGAGTTCATTCTAGCATGGAAATATTCATTAGTTAGATAAGCTACTATAGGACCAAAGAGAACACCTCTTCAGGTAGTTCAGTAGTGAGTGAAAGCACCAATGTTATTAGCCCAAATTCTACACCTAGTGGTTCATCAGCCCCATAAGTACTTGTGTGTCTCCCTCTTGACCACTAGATTCATCAATCCAACAACCTTTATAGGGTGTTCTTCAACCCTAAGGCAAGCCATTGCTATGTGATTCCCAACCAAGAAGCCCTCTTGGGTTTCTCAGCTAAGCTACCACCAAAGTGATCTCCCTCCTTTTGAGCTCTCTATGTGTCTTGTTTTCCTGTCCCTCTTCTCATGAGGAATTCCAACCCCACAATGACTAACTGCATCTCGATGATGAATTCCCTAATCAATTAATGCTTGAATGGATGGATGTTCATTCAAAAGTCTCATTCTCTGTCTCCCATTATCATTGTTGCAACCATATATTGGTTTCGTGGATGTGTGCCTAACTAGTGCAACATCCCTAGCAAAACAACCCACCATAATTTAATTTTTGTCCTCTTACCCTAGTATATAATATATAATACATAATATTTAAATGGTGGGTAAAAATAAAAATCAAACTTCATTCGAAGGGTGATTTTAAAAGGAAACCCATCATAAAAAATTTACTTGATGGATAGGAGTGTTTGTCAAATTTATACCTTGATCCCAACCATATATATTAAATGGGTGAGATTTTTTTATAAGCATTAATCCATAATAATAATCAAAACACTTATTACATGACACATCTCATGCTAAAAATATATATATATATATATAACTTTAGTTTAAATTTCTATTATTATTATTAACTACAAATTTAAGGCTTAATATATAAGTTAAACATCTATACAATTAAAAAAAGATATGAGACAAGATTCTTAACCATGAGATTTACCTCCGCTCTACCATGGAAATTCTTAATCTATTAATAGGATTTCTTATAATACCATGTGCCAATACCATGGCTTATTAATACCACATGCCCAAAAAATCACAATTCACTTAATATCGCACTTGTTTATATGACATATTTTTTTAATTTATTTTTACTAAAAGGGCAAAAGGGGCATAACCACTTTGGAGATAAATCTCAACCTTTAATTTGTATATACTATTATGAATATACTAGCATATTCTATGGAGGTTAAATCTCTACCATCCATCAAATAATTTTTAACAATTGAATTAAAATTCTAAAACCCCTATTTGAAAATAGACAAGTAGTAATAACAATAGTACGATATTGATCATGATGTTGATAATGATAATAATTAATAATAATAATAATAATTCAATAATATTATAAAAATAACAAACATTCTTCAAATAAGTTGAATTTATAAAATAAAACTGCTTCTGCTTGGCTAAGAGCTCGTCTTCCTCGGACGTAAGGAAACAGGTTAACGGCCCAAGACCCAGAGGCATCTGGCAGGAGTGAAAGCCTGCTCCCTTACGGACCACCAGTGGGTTATTACAGGTGGCGTGGTTTTCCTTGATAACGGTGATGAGTCAAATCGACATTCGCGGATAGCAGCCAGAGATGGTTGTCCTCACTGTTGGTTTGACACCTGAGTTTGATAGGTTTTGCCACCTTCGGAAAAAAAAAAAAAAAAAAGTTGAATTTATAATCTTCCAATAAGTGGCCCATAATTAATTGAATGTATATGCCATTCAATTCAAAAGATCCTTCTTTCATAATATTACAAACCCAACTATATAAATTAAATTGCATATAACTTTATTTTAAATTACTATTATTATTATTTATAAGGGGACTTAATATGTAAGCTAAACATCTATACATTTAAAAACACATATGGAACAAGATTTTTAACTATGGAGCTTTATGTCCACTCTACTATCAAGATTCTTAATCTATAAATAGGCTTCGTTAAAAATAGGCTTTGTTACAATACCACCATTTATGAATATTACTTGCCCCAAAAAAACATAATTCACTTCATATAACAGTTTTATTTAATTAATCAATTTAATTAAAAGGGAAAATGATATAGCTACTTTGAAGATGAATCTCAACATTTGATTTGTATACCATCCACTTAATATTATAATTTTGTTAATTTTGACAATATTACATGTTTATTAAATATCACATATATCATAATCTTTATAATAATTTGACGTTTATCAATAATTTTAACTATTTAATTTATAAAAAATAATTAATTTATATTTATATTAAAATATTTTTTATTATATTGTATAACTGAAAAAAATTATATACATAGAAACAGAAGACTATTTTTTTTCTTACATATACAAACATAAATTTACTAATTTTGTAACCAAAATTCCATCATTAAAAATGTTTGAACTACTTACACATTCAACTTTATTGAAAAACGTGTTAAACACGAATACCTAGGTTTTCTTAAAATAAAGATTACTTCTACTTAAACAAAATGGAGAGACCCACACTTCTTAGAGAGGGATTTCTGTATATTATTTTGAAAATCAGCTATTTGAACCATGGATTAAATATTTTAAAATATCGGTTCAGGGAGGAGCCGCCGGAGAGTGGGAGGGGGGAAAGGGACAACAGCAAGCCACTGAAGGCAACATTTGGCGCATCAGAACGGGTCTTCCAGAGATCGAAAGATTTCGCAATAGCACACCATTCTTCTACATTGGTCACTTGTTTGTGTGACGATTGAGAAAAAATAACCATGACGTAGTTAACGAACTCACTGAACCCCACTGAGAAAGGAACGGGGACATACTTATCTTCTCTACTTACTTTATTGGAGAATATTATTGAAAATTTTAAGTGTGGTCATTTATTTAAGATTTATGGTTTCACACAGTATTATTGAAAATTATCAACGCGCAGAGCTGTCGGACAGCTGTGCCTTCATTGAGTTGACTTTTCAATTCCAACCAATTACAGAAGTAGTTGTTTGGATACAAACGTATATAACACGGTATTATCCCCTACATGTGAGCTTCAAGTCATATCTAAATGTTTAGGAGACCAAGTAACGACTAGTGAAGTTTCCTCGAGGAGTACGCAGCCCCGCATGTCATTTTCTTTCAAATAAATTATATTTGTGTCCATTTTCAGTTCTTTCTTCCACAATTTCCTGGCTTCAACATGAGATCAGTATAATATACATGGATTCTTCAAACTTGTCATTCACCAAAATAGGTCTTCCTAGGGTTCCCTAATTCTTGTATCGTAGATCACTTCGATTTGAAAATACCGTTTAGCAGCAGTAGCAGTAGGAAGCCCAGAACTTCCAGTCTCTCATACCATGAATTCACACAATGAATCCCTTCTGCGCCAAACGTGTAGTAAAAAACGGTACCGCACAAGGATATGCAAAATGCGGGAGGGCGAGTAAAGATCCATTAATAACAGCAGAAGAGAATATGCAGTCCAAACGCATAAAGGGTTTTGGGGTCCTTATTCTAGGTATTGTTGCAGCAATGCTTTCCTGCTCAGTGTTTTGGCCTACAAATTTCTCACTACCTGATCACCATATATTTCCCTTCAATATTCCCCATACCTTCTTCATGTTCTTCTTATGCAATTTTATCATACTCTTGCTTATCAGCATTCCCCACTTGAGAGTCTCCACAAATTCCAATGGCGTTATAGCTGATGATAGCTTTTATGAGGAAATCGCTGAGGCGGTTTATTGTAAGGAATATGTCGGATCTTGTAATGAGAGAGCCGAACAAGAAACCCCATCTTGTTGTGACGACGCTCAGACAGCTGAACAGATGAAGTTTATTTACAGTGCCCACGACGCCGGTCATAATGCAAGATACAGTGCCAACAAGTCGGAGAAGGTGCCATGCATGGAGATAGTTAATTGCGAAGAAGAGAATTGCTCTGTATTACTACACGAGCTGATGCAGCTTGTGGAAGTTCCAACGGTTTTAGACACCAAAAGGTACAATGAATTGGCTTCCATGATAGACGAAGAATTTAACAGGGGAGTGGAAGAATTCATCGCTAAATTCAACTGTCAACTGCGTCTGCAAAGACAGGACTCTATGTCTCGCCGCGGGTGGCGCTCATGATTTCTGTATGCACATACCGTATTAAGTTATTGTATGATATCGTTTGTATCCATGTTCAGAAACTGCTCCTTGTGTCAATTCTGGCCATGGTTGTCTCCGTATTTGTAAGTCATAGAATTGTCTCCGTATTTGTAAATCATAGAATTGTATTAAGTTATTGTAAGATATCAATAGAGTTATTGTATGATATCGTTTGTATCCATATTCAGAAACTGCTCCTGTCTCCGTATTTGTAAGTCATAGAATTGTATTATTTAAAAGCTTTGAGTGCGATATTCAGAAGAAATTCCTTCTGATGAAAATTTGGTGACAAATATGGGTTTGTAGGCTCTATGGTTCAGCTTGATCTTTTCTATCTTCATAAATATGGGTTTTTCTGGTTCAACATAAATTCAGATGTCATCCATAGGTTTCCGATATGCATTAATCCAAACGATCACATTTTCCTTCCGTTTAATTCGCTTGAGAATTTTTGAAGGCGGTTCTTCCTACTCTAAAGTTCAAAGTAAAAACAGTAGCAAATAAAAAAAATATATCCATCATACAAAAAAAATCAATAATAAATATAAAATATCAATAATATTATGTTAATGATTAATTCTGCTCGCTTTATTTGTTATTGGTGGATAAATGTTTTACTGGAAGATGTTGTTTCATAAAATAAGATAGCATGTTAACTTAAAAAAATAATAATACTAAAATATATTACATAAGGTTGATTTAATTAAAAAAATAAGAATTAAGGAATAATAAAAAATTATTTAATTTAATTTATTATATTGTAATTTTTTAATAATAAAGTTATAACTAACTTTTTTTAATAATTTTTTTATAAAGCATATAACTATAAAATTATAAAGCATATAATTAATAGATATATAAAAAATTAATAAATATATAATTAAAAATTAGAATATTTTAATTCCACGTTATTTTATGGTTTTAAATGATATTTTTGTTTATTTATGGATTTTTTTTTTCAATTTTGTTTTACTATAGCTAAGTTAACATCTTTGTTAAAACGCTTGTGAGGGAAAATATATGTATCTCAAACAACTAAATTTATTTCTCGGTTCTTCTTCCCTGTGGAGATCACTTGGAACTAAACTTATGTTATTGGGTCAGTTTCCCATCTAGGCGACACATAACACAAATCCATACTCTGAGTATCATTTTGCATCAGTAATATAAAGTCGAGCATTAAACAAAAGAAAAAAAGAGAATGCTTCTACATATAGAAAATGTGAAATATAAGAGAGGATGGAGTGGTGGTGACTACAACTATGCAGATGAGGGTTTAGATTTTGTGAAGGGTTGAGCCTAGAAAGCCTCTAATAACTCTAGTCTTAGTTATAGATGTGGAACCAATAGACTAATCAGAGGACCCATACGAGGGCCTCCAAATTTGGACTCACCCTAGTATTCCCTCCCCTTTGATTCCTCTAACATATTGGGAGCATCCTAGGTCTTTTCAAGCCATACCTCCTAGTATAGTATGCGCTACTCCCTCCACATTGTTGACTTGTCTCTAGATAGCACCCTCGTGCTCCCGTAACAAACACCATCCTCCCTCGTCACCATCTATGTTAGTGGACTCTCACCAAACCACTCTTGCTCCAAATCTACCTTGTCCTGAATCCTCCATGACTATGGCTTATGGTTATTTGTGCTCGTCTCTATCTCTACCTCACGTTTTAGAGGATTTGGTTGTCCTAGTTCTAGTAATCAACCCCTATCTACCTACCACCTCTTATGATTTCGTTTCTGACCTCCTTACCTTCGATATTCTTAGTTGGGGTACCTCCTCGAATAGTTGATTGTCCTCCCTCCAACTGGCATCGAAAAATGCCTCCAAAATGAGTAAAAAAGTGTGAAAAGGTAGGTGGAAGAGCTAAACCAGTTTACGGGTGCACACATCAAGTTGAATGATATTGCTAAGATGGAAGAGACTAAAGGTGTTAACCATTTCACTAGTAAATGGATGAACATGGTGGTTATACATAGATATATGACAAAGCATTTTTCTCCTGTGCTAGGATAATCACCTCGTTGTATCATTCTAGCTAAGGTTTGGATGGGTTGGGTCATGTCCTCTTGAGGGAATGCAAATAAATTGCTTTAGCGATGATGTTATTGGGGTTTGTAAGCATTATATTCCGAAATTTGGAAATTAGACTTCAATGTTTGTTCTAAGGAACTTTAAGTGGTTCCGGTTTGGGTTAGGCTTCCAACCCTACCACTGCAAATTTTGGTCAAAGGAAATGCTTAAGTAAATTAGTAATATATTAGATTTTTTCTATGAATTTGATTCCTCCTACAATAAGATTGGTTATATATCAATGGCCAGAATACCTTTGGGTCTAAACCTCGCATATGGCCTCCCTAATTTTATCTCCACTCAATTTGTGACAAAGAACCATAAGTAGGACCTAGATTATGAAGGAATTCCATTTAAGTGTGCCCATGGTCATTCCTACAACCATCTTGGAAAATATTTCCCTAGTAGAATGATTAAGAAAAAAATGGATCCAAAAGGTCACAAAGGGTATGGACTCAAGAAACATCCCTTTGCACAGTATGAACTCAAATGGTAAAGATTAAAAGTAAAATTTCTCTTCCCCCATGTTTAGTTTGAATGGATGAGGGATGCCTCATGTGGAGACTATTCAAGGAAACCTTGCTATGACTGAAGTGGAAACTCGAAGAGATGTTGTACCTCCCACAATGGCCACCATGGATTCCTTGATCGGTGTGTCTCCCCCATTTATCCCTTATTACTTTTCCTTTGATGCTTAAAACCCCATTTCCATGAATTTGTCTCACTACACCTATAGGGCTATCACATCTCCCCAATATTTCCTTCCCTCCTCCCTCTCTCTCCATTACCTTTTTTGCCACTCCCCCTTCCTTAAATACTTTTTCCCCCATTTTGAACCTTTCTCTCCCCTCAGAGGAACATTTCCTCCCTCCTCCTCCTCCTCAGACTCATCCCTATAATCTTAAGTCACTTTCCTCTTTCCTGTCAAAGTGTGTCCTCCCTAATGGGATTTTCGAACTGAAAGTTGGTGGAGGTTTGAGAATTATAGATTACAGTTGACCCATGGCTCTCTCCATGAAAGAAAGTCATGTATCTCCTTAGCATGAAGAAAGCCTCCTTTGAGGTTAAGTAGGTAAAGAAAAATTCCATCATTAGTGCACTTATAACAACGAGCCCTGCGAATGGTTAGGAATGAGGGTACTTTCTTTGAATGTAAGAGGTCTTGCCAATCCATGAAAACCTTGGGTCACAAATAGACTGATCTCATCTCCTTCCCCTTGCATAATTTTTCTTTAAGAAACTATGATTGATGGAACAATAGTGTAGTTCATTCTTCCACCTATGTTTCCCTCCCAATTCTTTAATTATATAGATGCCTTGGGAGTGATTAGGAGCTCTGATTAATGGATGGAATACCTCCCTTCTCCATTGTTTATTAGCACGAGCTTCACGGTCATGTCTAGAAACAACCTATTTCTACATAGACAATGGATTCTCCTTCGTTGTCTTAAATGTATATGACCATTACTTGGACAGGAACATTTTTTGGGAAAAAAATTCAAATTTCCCTATTTTGGACTGAAATTTGTTTGTGTAGGGGGGATTTAAATTTCACTCTAGGACAATTTGAATTATGGGGACCTTTGCCTCATATCAACCCTTTGGTAGATTATTTTGTGGAAAATATTGAGAATGTAGGTTTAGTTTATATCCTCCCTATATGAATCCTTCCTACAGGGACAAGTAATAGGACAATACCTACTTACATAGCTAAGATACTTAATCGCTTCCTCATTTTTCAAAATATACTAGATCAAAATCTCCAAGCATGGAAATGGGTAACTTCAAGGGGAATTTGAGACCATAATCTCATCATCTTGGACATGAATTCTAGTTCCCAAAATCATATCATTCCCTTCAAATTGAATCGCTACTAGCCTAACCATTCTTCCCTTATTGAAAAAATCAAGCAAGATTGGTCTATCTACAATCCTTCCCTAGGATCATCTCCCCTGATACAATTCTAGGAGAACTTAAAAAAGACAAAAAAAACTATCTCTTGATGGGAAAGGGAGAAAAATCTCGAGGATGAGAGGATTATATCTGAAATTGAGGATAAATTATGAGATCTCTTGGAAAATTTTAATCATTCCTCTTTCTTTAATTAGATGATAGCTACTCAAAATTCCCTAGAGGAAAAAAGAGGGTCCTTAAAAAAGAGAAGGAATGGTGATTAAAGACAAAATATATATGGCTTCAGGAAAGGGATGAGAATGCAAAATATTTTCATAAAATTGCAAACCACCAAAAAGGCATAAATACTATTTTGGAAATTAGTAAAGGAGATGGCATTCAAACCTCTTCCTTTAAGGAAATTGCAAAGGAAGGAGTTTCATACTTCGAGGGCATCTTCGAAAAACATGGAAGACAAAATATTCACAAGATCCTCCAGATAATTAATTTCTTCCCATGCTTTATAAATGATAATGAAAATGAAGAAATAATGAAATAAATCACCAAATCGAAACAGAAAGCAATTTTACATGGTTTTCAAAAAGATAAAAGTCCTAGACTAGATGGCCTCCCCATTTAATTATGTCGGGCTTGTTTTGATTTCATCGATGGTAACTTATTGAGAGTGTCCGAATACTTTGGACAAAATGGTAGAGTCTTATCCCCCTTCAACTCTAGATTTATCACCCTAATCCCAAAAATGGATAAGATGATTTCTTTTGATCATTTTCAGCTTATTTATCTTTGTAATTCTATCTACAAAATCATTTCCAAGATCATTGCCTTCTAACTAATGCCAAATGTATCTAAACATATTTCATTGGAACAATTCATTTTTTTGAAGGATTGACAAATCCACAAGCTGATAGGACTCACCAAAGAACAACTACAATCTATCCATACACATAAGAAAAAGGTGGCCATTTACAAAGTGCTTTTATTCAAGGCCTTTGATAGAGTGGATTGGCTCTATATCAAACCGATTATTCTTCATCTTGGCTTCAATCCCTCCTTTGTGGACTATATTTATTGTTGTATTAGCACATCTCCTATGGAACTATTGATCAATGGATCAATTTCATCCTTGTTTAATCCTTAGAGAGGTCTTAGGCAAGGCTGCCCCTTGCCCCCTCTCCCTTTTACCCTTACTACCAAAGCTCCTAGTAGGGCTAATAGACATCATCTTATTAAAAGCATTGAGATCTCCCCAACCAATTCTCCCACTCACCTATTATTCACGGATGATAACATCCTTTTCCTTGCAATGGATGTTGGAATTCTACAAGCCATAAAACACATATTGGAATTACTCTCTATGGAAATAGTTATGATGATAAATCATGGGAAGTCTATTCTTGTAGGGAATGCCCTACATAAAAATTATTCTATCCTTGTTTCCACGATCCTTTCATCAGTCCACTCACATATTAGGGATGTTCTAAAATACTTGGGATAAAGTCAAACAATTACAAAAATGAGGGTCGAGCTCAGCTCATTGCCAAAATTGAGCTAAAAATTCAAAACTTGCATAATAGATGGTTATCTAGAGTTGGCGGGTCATTTTTATGTAAGGAAGTGATTGTGACTATTCATGTATAATAGGAATCATTATCATGGGTTCCTTTGGGCATCCTTAATAAAGAAAAGACGATTTCCTTAGGATATCTTTTGGTTGGAAATCATGACCATAAACCCTTTGCACCCATAGTTTGGTCCATTGTAGCGCTTCCAAAGCCCTTGAGAGGCCAGGGATTGAAAAATATCATTTGGTTTTCAAACTCATTAGCTACAAAAGGCACTTGGAAGTTGATACAAGGAACTAGGCTTTGGGCACAAACTATGATAAGAAAATACATTCTCCCAATGACTACTCTAGATTGGATTATAGCCCTTATAAGACCTTCACAAAACAGATCTATAGTTTGGAAATATATTTTAAACTCTATGAATATCATCACTGAGGGTCTCAGAGGGAAAGTTAGAGATGCTAAATTTTTTTTAGTTCAAAAGGACCTTTGGATCAAGAGCGAGGAATCACATATTATCTCGAAACAACTTATACACGCTCTAAATAATCAAGCTATATTCTATATAGATTAGGCCTCCACTAGGATGGAATTCCAAGGCCATCAATCTTGGAAGAAAGTTGAGGATTTCAATATTGAGGGGGACTTGGTTCTAGAATGGAATTGATAGACCACTTCTCTTCAATACAATTTCATCTCTCTCTCACCTTCTAAAGATATTTTGTTATGGTCAAAAACTCCTACTGGTTATTACATTCCAAAAAATGGATATCTTTCCATTGCTCAACAACCCAATGTCGATCCACCTCCCTCGTGTTTCAAAAAAATATGGAAAACAATTTGTACACCCAAAATGAAATGCTTTATATGGTTGCTCTTAAAAAACAAAGCCCCAACCTAGTACATTCTACAAAAAAAGATAATTCTATGGGCCTAGTAGATGCTCTCCCTATTTAAAGGAAATTGAAAATACCCCCCCATCTATTTATACAATGCCTCTTCATAGGAAGCATCTAGAAATAAATATAAAAATCTATTGGAGCAAACTACACATGGCAAGGTAACTCAACACATGAATGCTTAAAATTTTGGATGGACAGAAAGCCCCCTAATAATCTAAAATATCTCTCTCTGATAGTTTGTTGCAGCCTTCGGCTAGATAGAAACAACACAAGTTTTCAAAATTAAGGGCAATGTTTTATGAGAGTTGTAATAAACAATCTAGCTTTATCAACTTTTCTTCCAATACAATAGTCTACTATCAAAACCGGAAATTGTTTTGAAGTTCACATTAGTAAAGAAAATTGTGGGCCTTCTTTGATAGAGCATCACAACAAAAAAATTCCATGGGTGGCTCAAGGGGATTCATCAATGTGTTAGATTCTCATTTTTTTTCCTTATCTTAAAACATTAGGAAGGCTTCAAACAATATATTGAATTATTTACATTAAAGTTACTACTACAATTGACAAAATTTCTTCATATCTCTGACCATCTCAATATATATGGTGATTCCTTGATTGTTATAAAACAGATGTAAGGAAGAAGTAGACTAAAAAATCATACACTAGTTCATTTATCTCAAAATTTTATTCATTGTGTAAGAACTTTCTCTTATCTTTATTTCACACATATCTTCAAGGAATAGAATGAAAAGGTGTATCAACAGGATTGGAATTGCATCAAGGATAGTGGCAAATCAAATAAGGAAATGAGGGCATAATCAACCACCGCTAGTTGTGCCCTTGGGCATACCTCGCCAAATAAGATTTTAATTATGTAATATTATATGATCTATTAATTTTGGAGATCACATGCACTTGTCTCACATAGAAGGCACTTTACTAATGTCTTTTACAATATTCAACCCTACTATCAGTTTCATTTTTTCATAAAATATGTTGTAGATAGATAGTAGGATACTTGCAGTTGAAATGTCTGATGTTAAAGTTTCTTTACCTTGGACCCATTTTGATGGAGAAAACAAATACTTATGTTATCTACAGAGTTTCAACATATGTTCTATTTTGAAAATGTAACTTGGTTATAGACTCATCCAACTATTTTTTTGAAGCTCAATGCAAATGGAATGCTACCACATCTATGTTAAAGCTATTTTATTTTGGCTATAAATAGAATAATAATTTTTGTCCTTTTGATAAGAAAGAAAAAATGTGAAGTATATATAAAATATTAGTGATTATATATTAATATCCATTTATCATACAAATTAAAGTAATAATTACTTGGGAATTGTTAACTCACTTCGTGATGTGAAAGTCATCAGTTTAAAATTGTGGGAAAAATCAAGTCATTGTATGTTTTGGTGTTGCCAAGCCTGGGTGTGATCCCCGGGTGATTTTGATGGCTTAGATACCCCTAGATCATGGTTTCTCAATCCACAACCCAAGCCTGAAGTAATCTCTGGAAGACTCAAACAACTTGAGAAGGAAGAAAATAATATTAATTAATTTTAATCTAACAAGATATAATTTCCTTTAAATTTTATGAAATAATAATTAAACATGTAAAATCACAATGACATTTATTTTCTATTTATATTATTTTATTATTATTAATTTTATAATAAATACTCATTTATTTCCAAGCCCAAGGATTAGTTCAATTGGTGGAGTTCCCATTGCTAAGTGCCTTGCTAATTGGGAGGTCACAAGGTCAATTCTCTTAAACCCCTTTGGGTTAGGCTAACAAAAAAAAATATATTATTAGTTTTTAAATCTAAAAAAATATATATAAATAAAAATATAATAGATTGGTTTATATATATAATCATATATAATCATTAGCAAGATTATATCAATGCAAAATTTTCATCACCAAAATCATTGCTGGTTACACGTTCAACTTCAGTAAAGGAAAAGGGTGCTAAACATAAATATTTTGAGATATCCATTTGAAAAACAGATTAATTCTTTAAAAAAGATTTACCCATACTTGTTAAAAAGGGCTTTGAACATATTATTTTGGAAAACGTGGATTTGAACAATGGATTAAATATATAAAGGTTGTTAAAATATCCATTGCCCACACCGTTCTTCTGCAGTGGTCACTTGTTTGTGTGACGATTGAGAAAAAGAAGGCTATGACGTAGTTAATGAACTAAGGGACGCCACTGAGAAAAGGCCGAGGACATGCTTATCTTATGCTCATACTTTATTTGAGAATATTATTGAAAATTGTAAATGTGGTCATTACTTCTCACGGTGGATATACTTTTATTTAAGATCTGTCCTCTTCACATTATTATTTAAAATTTCGGGCCATCGGTAAGCTACGCAGCGCTTTCATTCGGTTGACTTTTAAATTTCAACCAAGTAGAAGAAGTGGTTTGGAAAACATTCAATTATAACCATATAACACGGTGCCATCCCAATGTGCATCTAAGTTAAAGCCATAGCTAGACTTAGTCACTGGGAAGGGTGGGAAGGGTGAAGTTTATTTGATGAAATATGTATTTTTGTGTATTAGTAATGTTGATAGGTGTGTCTATTTTAGATTAAGAAATTAGAATTTTAATTTAATTATCAATAATTATTAGGTGGATAATAGAAATTGAATCTCCACATAATATTTTAAAATATTTTTAATGGTATAGACAAATCAAAGATTGAGATTTATCTCCAAATTAGTTATGCCTATTTTTACCTTTTAATTAAATTCATTAATTAAAAAATGTCATATGAACAAACTTCATTTGAAGTGAATTATGGTTTTTTAAGCATGTGGTTTTGATAATCCATGGTATTAGCCCATGATATTAACAAAACCTATTTATAAATTAAGAAGCTCCATAGTAAGTGGATGTAAATCTCCATGGAAAAAAATTGTTCCATTTTTTTCAAATGTATATATGTTTATTCATATATTGATTATTTGTATAAATAATAATACCAACAACAACAATAATAATAATTTAACTAGCCCCAAGGGTTAGATCAATTGGTTGAGTTATTTTCTTTAAAAGCACCTTGCTAATGAGAGGTCATGGGGTCAATTCTCCTCGATGCTCTAGGGGTTCAACATTGCTAATGAGTCAATGGGAAGTGATCCTATTGAGTGGATCTACTTGATAGTTTTCAGATAGTTTCTGTGGGTGTAGGAACCACTGATCTACATGAACCACACATAAAGAAAAAATAATAATTATAATTTAATTAGTTTTTATGATTTTTTAATTTTAACATGTGAGATGTAAATTGCTTATTATAATTCATGGTCTCCGCATTTACTAGCCATGATAACACTAGTTATAATTTTGTACAATTTCAATTCCTTCCTTGGCTTAAACATATGATTAATAATACTTGGATTATGCTCTAAAACAGAGACATGCATGCAATAATTATGACTATAGTGTTTTTCACTATTCTAATGAAAGTACTTTATGTCAACTGCTACATATATGGTTGGTCAATATTACAACCCTCAACACGGAAGAGATTATGGCTGAAAGGAAGAGGAGGAAAGACGCAAATTCACACACAAAACACATGAGCTATTGTTCTTCTTTATTAATCACATAAACTTGATTGATTCCAGTTGAACCCAATTTGGGTAATTATCTTTTCTAACTAGCAACTCAATTGAAGCTCACACAAAATAACTTCATCATGCAAAATTTCGCACTAACTTGACTTTTCCAAATATAGACTAAACTCAAACTAACTCACACTGGCTCAAATTAACTCATGCTCTTAATATAGACTACACTGCATGTGAGAGTAATTATTTATTTTTATCACTCCCCTTTAATTACGATAGCTAAACCAAACCATGACTCATCACAACTCAAACATGTCTACTGGTCCAAGTCTCAATTAGGCTTACAACACTGAAGTTTCCTCTATGAAACTCAAATACATATTTTGCAAATGGCTTAGTGAATATATCAGCCAATTGATCGCTCAATTTACAAGGCTCTAAATAAACTTCTTCATTGTTCACAAGTTCTCTTATAAAATGATATCTTGTATCTATAAGTTTCCACTTTTGATGGAGCACACTATGATTCGACAGCGTAATGGCAGATGTGTTTTCACAATAGGTTGTTGTTGATCCTTCTTGTTTCTATTGAAGACCATCAAAAACTCTTCGTAACCATACTGCTTGACACATTGTTGATGTTGCTACTACATATTCTGCTTCTGATGATGAAATTGTCACAATAGGATGCTTCTTAGATGCCCATGATATCACACCTGAACCAAGATAAAACATATAACCAAAAGTATTTTACCTATCATCTAAACTTGTTGCAAAATCACTATCAGTATATTGAACCAAATATTTCCTTTTTTTTTGCTTGCATACAATATGCCACAATTTTTAGCTCCTACTATATATCTCATAATCCTTTTGCCAGCTTTCCAATATGAGTATTTTGGTGATTCCATAAATCTATAAATTAGACTAACTCCTTGCATAATATTTGTTCTTGTAGCTGTGAAATACATAAGGTTGCCAACCAATCTTTGAACAAAGTTTGATTGACATGTCATCCTTCATCATCCTTACCTAACTTTGTACCTGTCGTTATTGGTGTAGGAGCAAGTTTACAACTTTCCATTTTGAATCTTTTTTACAATTACTTTGCATATTTATTTTAACAAATAAAAATCCCTTTCTCTAATTTCTCAACTTCTATGCTAAGAACATATTTCATTACACCAATATCTTTCATTTCAAATTATTTCTTCATTGCTACTTTAAACTAATATAGTTCAAGATTACCAGTAAAAATCATATCATCTACATAAAAACAGAAAATCAAAATTTGACCATGCTCATTTACCTTTGTGTACAAGGTTGGTTCAATGTTGCTTCTCCTAAATCCATTCTTGATCATATAACTATCAATTCTTCTATAACAGACTCTTGGAGCCTATTTGAGTCCATAGAGTGATTTCTTCAATCTATAAAATTTATCTTCATTACCTTCAACTTCAAAACCTAGAGGTTTTTACACATAGATTTCCTCTTCCATAGCATCATTCAAAGGTTGATTTCACATCCATCTGATACACTTTCCACTTATTATGAGTTGTTCTTGCCAAGGCTTCTCTTACCATATCGAACTTGGCTACTGGAGAAAAAGCTTCTCCAAATTCTATTCCCGGTTGCTGCGAAAACCTTTCTCTGACAAACATTGATTTAAATATGTTAAACTCTCCTTTTTGATTTAACTTTGTCTTGTAAACCCATTTCACATCAATGAGATCTTTATATTTAGGTAACTCAACCAAATCCCAAGTGTCATTCTACTTTATAGATTCTATTTTTTCATCTGTGGCTTACGCCTAATTCTCATCTTTGATGGATTCTTCAAATGATGAAGTTTGAAATGAAGATAATGAAAAATTTGAATTGACATCCAAATCAACATAAATATATTGTAAACTTTTCATTTTTCTCTTACCATTTCTTGATTCATCACCTGACTAATAGATTGGAGTATTTTGATATGTTGATCTGCTTGAATATCCAGAGTATTGTGACGTCCTTGTTGGTGTGCCTTTAATTGGTGTCTTCTCTTGTGATCCTTGCTACTCATTTTCTGCTACATACTCTTTTTCCATGAATACTACTCTTGCACCAACAGTTTGTCTACACTCCCATTCTATGACTCTTTTTCTTTGAACACAACATCTCTGTTGATTATAATCTTTTTGGTGACAAAGATATATAATTTATATGCCTTTTATTGCTCACTGTACCCAATAAATATACACTTTTCACTCTTATCATCTAACTTTCCTCTTAGATCTTTAGGTACATGCACATATGTTATGCATCCAAACACTCTAGAATGAGATGCACTACAAGGCATACTTGACCATGCTTCTTGTGGAACTTTGTTCATCACACTCTTTGTAGGAGATTTGTTTATCACCTAAACAATGCATGAAACTACTTCTACCCAATATTCATTTGACAATTTCTTCCTTTCAACATGCTCCTTTCCATGTTCATAATTAGTATGTTCTTTCTCTCTGCTGCACTATTCTATTGTGGTGTGTATCTGGTTGTAAATTGTCTTTTTAATTCCATGTTGTTCGTAGTAAGCATGGAATGCCTTTGAATCATATTCTCCACCACAATGTGATCTAAATACTTTGTTATGACGATCACTTTGGTTCTCTATTAGGGATTTGAATTCTTCGAACTTTTCAAAATTCTTATAATTTTGCTTCAAAAAATAGATCCATGTCTTTCTACTGAAATCATTAATAAATGTGAGGAAGTAACAACTTCCAGTGATCAACTGTGTCTGCATGGGTCTAGATGGGTCTCTATGAACCAACTCTAGTGGCTACTTTGCGATGTATGCATCTCCTTTCATAAAACTTTCATGGTGTTGGTGTTACTTTCCCAAGATACAACACTCAAAAGTAATAGAGGGTTGTTTGATGGGAGGTAATCCTCTAACCATCCCTTTCTGCTGCAACAATCTCAAACCAGAGAAATGAAAATTTCTAAACTGAAAGTTCCATAACCAATAATCATCAACACACACAACCTTAAAATAACTAATCCTATTTCTATAATTCATGATCATAGGGATGATTGGTTCCTCATTATTTTCACTTTCACTATTAGCTTCTTGTTTGGAGACTTATCATATATGAGATAACCTTGTCACTCAAAAATAACTTTGTATCCTTTTCACATTAATTGACCAACAAAACTTATCAAATTATGTCTTAGGCTAGGAACATAGTATACCTTTGAAATTGTCTTTGGCCCCCCCCACTTGGTTAATATGTTGACCACTCCTTTGTTGTCTACATCTATAGTCTCGTCAGTCCCCAGTTTTACATCAGTCTTGACTGATTGATCTATATTTGCAACCAAATTCTTGTTTCCAGTCACATGGTTACTACAACCACTATCTAACAACCGAACATTACTAGAAGTTTCATGCATGGTATGGCAAGCTAGGAACATGGATTCACTACTTTATATGGTTACATTTTCTCTCTGCTTTGCTTGATCAACTATCTTGTTTCTGTAATCATGTGCATAGTGAACAAATTTATTGCAATAATAACACCTCACCTTTGATTTATCAACTCTTTGATTGTTGTTGAAGCTTTTGTTGTTTCTTCCACTTTATTTTTCTTGCTCTTCTCTACCATCTCTTTGACTACCATTTCTTCCGCCTCGACCTCTGTCTCTTGAGATAGAAACCTAGATTTTAAAAGAAGTTTCTATGGAGAAATCCTTATTTTGTCTATCCTTGATTCATGGGATAGACATGATCCCATTAATTCATCAATTGTTAGCAATGCCAAATCCTTAGCTTCTTCAATAGTGTTGAAAAGTGTGCAACAAGAAATTCTTGTTGAGAATGCAACAAGATGATGGAGCTTAGTGGAAAGGAGTCGCCTTCACTAAGTGGGCCCGCAGGCAAATTATGGTGCAAGTTCTATTTTTGGATCCCAGCAGGGATGATCACAGCAGGAGTGACCACAGCAGGGATGATCACAGCAGGAGTGACCACAACAGGAGTGATCACAACAAGAGTGATCACAGCGGGAGTGATCAAAGTCTATTTTTAGACTGGCTGTCAAAAATACAAAAGTCAAATATTATTGTCTCATAATAATATTTGGACTATAAACTTGATCTTATTCTCTTGGAGCACTTCAGTTTGAGCTACAGATGTGGCACATGTAGCTGTCAGAAGGAAATACATTTTCTTTATGAGTTAGTTGGGTTGTTGCATGCATGACTTCAGTTAGAACTCAATCAGTTGAGTTTGGTGGAGTTGATTATAGAGTTGATGGAGTTGTGTTCAGTTTGACTTGGTAAAACTAGTTGTAATTAGTCTAACTGCAGATAGACTAATGATGAGTTGTTAAACTAATTAGTAACTCATAATGCAACTATAGAATACATCAGTTAACTCAATTGCATGTCAGTGCATGTTCAGTTCAGGAGGGACAGGTGTTAGAGGATCAGATTGTTATCAGTTGTGACTATAGTTGTGCATGATGATTTGCACAATCAAAGGGATTGAGTATGCCAATGAATTGGCCAATACCAAGTATTATAGCCTCTGCTCACGTCTTTCCCACTGTGAGTGATTCTTTGGAGGTTAAATACGGGTTTGGTAAACCATTCTCATTCATTCTCGAGCAGGTATTGAGCTGTGGAGGCAGGCAAGTAGCAGGGGAGATTTGGAGATCAGATCTGAGCTGTATTGTGTGTAGCATGTGGAGATAGTACTGAGTACTTGTGAGGAGTATTGTACTATGTAATGTTACATGATTCAATCAATATAATATACAGATAGTGTGGGGTTTTCAGCTATAAGCTCTCCCCAGGAAAATATTGTGTTGATATGTGTGATTGATGCTTCTATGTGCACATGTTATTGTTTCTGCTTCTGTAAATTGATGATCAACGTAGAGGAGGTTATGTATTATGCAAGTTCCGCTTATAAGTGTATAATCAGGATAATCTCTGTGAATATGTGTCATATTATTCAAAATTTCTACATGGTATTAGAGCTAGATGATTTGTAGAAAAAGTTTCTACATGGTATCAGAGCCGTTGATCATCTGATCTACTATTCAGGAAGTGTTTACATTCTATTTCTTCAGGTAGAGTCTGTAATCGGGCTAGGTAGCCTCTGGATTCATCCTTCTTTTGGAAGGTGAGATATCCGATGAAAGCCGATACGGTCGATCTCTGTACAAGAAATATTGTGTTCTCATGAATCTTAGATCCGAGGCAGTTGAGTTGGTTGCTGGTGGAATTCGAATTTGTAGCAGCGTTTTCTTGGTGTCAAAACTCAGATGTCTTTGATAGGATTGTGATTGTATGCCCTTGAGGGCAGCTCAAACTATATTTCATGGAAGGAAAGGATGGAGGCAGCATTGGATGATAACGCGCTAAAGGAGTTCATAGAGACGGATGTCCCAAAACCTACTGATGCTACTCAAGCTGATGCTTGGCAAAAGAAGACCGCAAAATGTTGAAGGATTCTGTTGGAGGGCGTGAAGGATCACATTGTGTCCAGCCTGCATGGAAAAACTTCTCCATATCTGATGTGGAATACTTTAACAGATCTATTCCAAAGCAAGAGCGATCAAAGGAAGTTGGTGCTCAAAGATAAACTTAGAAACATCAAATGCGAGAATGGTGACAGTATGCCCAAGTATCTCACGAAGTTCACTCAGTGTCGAGATGGGCTCGGAAGTGTGGGGATTACTGTCGATGATGAGGATATGGTGACTCTAGCACTCCTTGGCCTTCCTAAGAGTTGGCATAGCTACCAATACTCGGTGAATGGAAGGGAGAAATTGCCAGGATGGGAGAGACTTTGGTCGGATCTTGTGCAAGAGGAGATTAGACGGCACACCAGAGACAGTTCTTCATCTATGCATGATGAGGAGAACTGTGCCTTAGTGAGTAAGGCGAAGAAGGGGAAGGGGAAGGTTTCTCTTTTCGAATCCAGTTCTTCCAATGATGGGAAGAAGGTTGACAAGTCGAAGGTGCGATGCTTTCGTTGTCATGAGTTGGGCCATTATGCTACTAATTGCCCAAAGAAGAAGTCCAAGAAGGGATC
This sequence comes from Pinus tabuliformis, assembly GCA_031772625.1. NCBI lineage: Eukaryota > Viridiplantae > Streptophyta > Pinopsida > Pinales > Pinaceae > Pinus > Pinus tabuliformis. The sequence continues at coordinate 124,575,822 of CM062805.1, forward strand.
CGGGGGAGGATCTGAAGGTGAGGCACTTGCTTCACAGTTTGAGTTGGATTTCACACTCTTCGCATGCATGGTTTCATCCATGATGGGAAGTGGTTGGTTTCTTGATAGTGGAGCTTCTTTCCACATGACCGGTGACAAAAGTTTGTTCAGTACTTTGGAGGAGAAGGATCTCCAGATACTCATAGGGATGGGTAATGATGAGAAGTATAGTGTCTCAGGTATAGGCACGGTTATTTTTCAGAGGGAGCATGGAGCTCGCCTTACCTTGACCGATGTCAAGTATGTGCCAGGAATGAAGAGAAACTTGGTGTCAATCGCGATGTTGGAAGACAGAGGTTATGATGTAGTCTTCAGTAAGGGAAAGGTTTTCCTTAGACACATCCTCACTAGACAGGTGAAGCAGATTAGGTCATGGGTCAAGAACCTGTATGCTCTTGAGATTCAAGATGCATGCAAAGCCTTGAGCAGCGAGGCAACTAATGGAGACTTGGTGGTTGAGAGGGAGCGTATATTACCTCTCAACATGCAGAGCCAGAAGAAGTCTCAGACGATTGTGGAGGAGCCACGATTGGTGCAGCGGCTTCAGAAGGTTGTGGAGGAGCCACAATAGGGGAAGCTAAGTGGAGATCGAGTAGAGACATCTACTCATGCAGAGACCTCCAGTAGGGGGAAAATTAGAGCCAGGTGGGCGGAGGGATTGCATGTAGCCATACCTCTAGGTAGGAGGTGGGGTGATGTGGATTGATTGTCCCAAGGAGGAGGGGCAAGATCCTTGAGGTACCCAACCTCTTGGATGAGACCTTGCTACGGGAGCCCTAATGTGGAGTAGCAGGAGCTGATTGATTGGGTAGAGACAGATGCGGATGGAGTGGCAGAGAGAGAGACAGTGCAGGGAATCCCAGGACAACGCATAGCTAGCAGGCTGCAACAATGCGAGAGGCACAAGTGTTTTTCACAGTGCTAGGTGGCACAGAGAGGTGTGCAATGGTGCGAGATGCATGGAGATGTTGTAGTAGCGCAAATGTCAGAGAGGGAGCACTTGTCCGTAGTAGGTAGAGCTTCAGCATCAGAGGGTGTTTCTAGTCCAACAGGGAGGTCAGTTGGGAGGTGCAGTGAGGATGCAATGCTGGGAGATAGAACTAGCAGCAGCACAGATGTAGTCAGAGATCAAAGTGATAGAGGCTAGAGCAGTCAGATACTGAAGAGCACAGAGATGCAGACTTTTCAGTCGACAGAGGCAATAATAGTCAGAGACTTTGATGACAGAGCAAGTGGAACGGCTAGATGTGTTGCATGGAGAACATTCCAGAGTTACAGGATCGGGTTTGAGAGGAAGCCTTTCTTGTTGAGAGGGAGTGTTGAAAAGTGTGCAATAAGAAATGCTTGTTGAGAATGCAAAAAGATGATGGAGCTTAGTGGAAAGGAGTCACCTTCACCAAGTGGGCCCGTAGGAAAATTATGGCGCAAGTTCTATTTTTGGATCCCAGCAGGGATGATCACAGCAGGAGTGACCACAGCAGGGATGATCACAGCAGGAGTGATCACAGTAGGAGTGATCACAACAGGAGTGATCACAGCAGGAGTGATCAAAGTCTATTTTTAGACTGACTATCAAAAATAGAAAAGTCAAATATTATTGTCTCATAATAATATTTGGACTATAAACTTGATCTTCTTCTCTTGGAGCACTTCAGTTTGAGTTACAGATGTGGCACATGCAGCTGTCAGAACGAAATACATTTTCTTTATGAGTTAGTTGAGTTGTTGCATGCATGACTTCAGTTAGAACTCAATCAGTTGAGTTTGGTGGAGTTGATTGTAGAGTTGATGGAGTTGTGTTCAGTTTGACTTGGTTAAACTAGTTGTAATTAGTCTAACTGCAGATAGACTAATGATGAGTTGTTAAACTAATTAGTAACTCATAATGCAACTATAGAATACATCAGTTAACTCAGTTGCATGTCAGTGCATGTTCAGTTCAGGAGGGACAGGTGTTAGAGGATCAAATTGCTATCAGTTGTGACTATAGTTGTGCATGAGGATTTGCACAATCAAAGGGATTGAGTATGCCAATTAATTGGCCAATACCAAGTATTATATCCTCTGCTCACGTCTTTCCCAGTGTGAGTGATTCTTTGGAGGTTGAATATGAGTTTGGTAAACCATTCTCATTCATTCTTGAGCAGGTATTGAGCTGTGGAGACAGGCAAGCAGCGGGGGAGATTTGGAGATTAGATCTAAGCTGTATTGTGTGTAGCATGTGGAGATAGTACTGAGTACTTGTGAGGAGTATTGTACTATGTAATGTTACATGATTCAATCAATATAATATACAGATAGTGTGGGGTTTTTAGCTGTAAGCTTTCCCCGGGAAAATACTGTGTTGATATGTGTGATTGATGCTTCTATGTGCACATGTTATTGTTTCTGCTTCTGTAAATTGATGATCAACATAGAGGAGGTTATGTATTATGCATGTTCTACTTATAAGTGTATAATCAGGATAATCTCTGTGAATACGTGTCATATTATTCAAAATTTCTACAAATAGTTCCTGCTACTGCATTAAAATTAGTAGACAAAGATCTCAGGACCTTTTCAACCACTGTTTGATCTTAATTCCATCACATAAATTTTTAACTGATTTACAATGGTTATAACCTAATTCATGAATGAATAAGTATTATTTATTTATTTCACTTTCAAACTTTCAAATTCTCTCATAGTATTCTACAACTTAACAAAATTCACTTTTGCCATACCTTGATAGCTCATCACGAAAATATCCCACATTGTCTTTGTCGAAGATGTGGTGATAATTTTTTGGAATATTGTTTCATCCACTACTTGTTGGATAAGTTGCAATGCATGTGCATCCTTCTTTTTGTTTAGCCTCAATTGGTCCCTCTGTGCATTTGTGGTGACTTGTTTTGTTATCTCATCCTTAGGTTCAACATATCCAATGCTGATGTAATCCCAAACATCTTGAGTTTGTATCATAGTCTCCATCCTAATGGCCCAAATACCATAGTTCTTCACTATGAATAGTAAAAGATGTTGCTAGAAGCTCGATGAAGTCATTATTTTCTTTTATCTCCTAAAAGATATTTCTTGATTAATAGAGTGCGGCTCGGAAACCCCTAAACTTGTCCCTTTTAATAAACCCTTTATACATATCTTTTTAATAAAAAAACCTTTTATAATTCGCTCCCAACAAATAAATATAAGTATATGCTCATTAAAAAAAAACTTTATAACCAAATTATTTTAATAAGCCCTTTATTTTATTTATACAATAAGAAGAAATTTCCAAAAAGAAGTTGTCACTTATTAAAAAACCTTTAATATGAGTCAAATAAAAAACCATATAACTTTAACTTTGCCCTTTCAAAGTTGTGCTATTGAATTTTTAATGAATTTTCACGTTTCTTTTTGAACGATGGTCGACACACCACATGCAACACCCATGGAAAAGACCCAAAATTCATCGAGTTATAGGTATGATCGAAACATTGCGCCTTTAAGCTTTAATCCTACAATGATCGTGCCTTAGTCCAAAATGTCATGTTTGTAAGATTTAATCTTTAATCTTGTGATTTTTTTTTTAAATAGCAGGCTTTCTTCTCTTGAATCTCTTCTTGATAGATCTACAAGCTCCTCATATCTTGTAACTCTTCTTTGGCTTTGATACCAATCTGTTAGAAAGGGAAAGGAGTAAAGGAACAAATTCACACACAAGCTATTGCTATTATCTATTAATCACACAAACTTGATTGATTACAATTGAACTCAATGTGGGTTATTTATATTTTCTAACTAGATACTCAACTAAAAATCACTCGGAATAACTTCATCATGAAAAATTTCACACTAACCTGACTTTCCCAAATATAGGCTAAACTCAAGATATATCACACTGACTCAAATTAACTCACACTCTTAATATAGATTGCACTGCATGCGGGAGTAATTAGATATTTTTATTAGATTATATCATGTAATGCAACTAAAATTACCAAATAACTTCCTTTATTTCCCCTCAATACTCCATATTCTAAAATCTTATCTTCTTAAACATGTGTTTCAAGCTTGTCTTGCAAATCAAAATAAACTTCAACAAACTAGGTCAAACTAGGGTTTTATAATTTTGTATTGTACATCATTTCAATTTGAAAATTCCCTTTTGACAAAGGAGGAAGACCAAGACTTCCAGTCCCTCATACCATGTCTTTACACAATGAGTCCCTTTTGTGCCAACAGTTTAGTAAAATCCAGTATTGCACGAGGATATGGGAAATGTGGAAGGGAAAGTAGACACCCATTAAAAGTAGTAGAAGAGAATATACAGTCCAAATGTATAAATGAGTTTATCGTCTTTATTCTAGGTATTGTTGCCACAATGCTTTTTTGGGCAATTCTTTGGCCTACAAATTTCTCACTACTGTAGGTTTTAATGTTGTATAAAAATTAGCTACAAACAAATTCTAAAAAATATAAAATAAACAATGATGAGAATACAAAACAAATACACAAAGATTTCCCCTGGATCCTAAAACCGGGACTACCTGATGGATTTTTCATTATATTTCTTTCAATGTTTTAATACATATATATACATGTTGAAGCATTCATAAACCCTAATCCATTAACCCTCGATTAGAACATAACCGTAGTTACCTTCACCAGATCTGCAAAATACCACGGGCAGAAAACCATCATGCCCAAAACCATGTGCAAAACCGATACAAAAAACCATAGCTAGGTCCTCCCACCTAATATAGGGTCCAGAAAAATTTTCTCGGGGCGCTCCACCAGACTCTTTTAGGGGGCCTGCCACCCCCCTGAAACCCCCCGACAGGGGGGTTGCGCTGCCCCTTCTACGCGTGATGCAATGAATAGGGGGAGCTATCGCCCCCTCAACACATGAGACTAGTCGTAGAAATAATATAACGCACACCCAATAACTAACTAATCAAGATAATTTTTTTTTAATGTATCTGATACGTTCTTCAAGTTCTTCTTATGCAATCTTATCATACTTGCACTTACAAGCATTCCCCATCTATGAATCTACACGAATTCCAATGGCATTATAGTCGATGATAGATTTAATGAGGAAATCGGTGAGGCGGCTTATTGTTAACAACATATTGTATCTTATAATGGGAGAACTGATCAACATGACACAACAAGCTGCAAGGATAGTCAGTTGGCTAAATAGATGAAGTTTATTGACAGTGTCAACAACACTAGTGATAATACAAGATATAGTCCCAACAAGTCAGAGAAGGTGGGATGCATGGAGATGCTTAAGTACACATAAAATTTCTTTGTATAACTACTCGAGGTGATGCGCTTGTTGAATTTCCAATGGCTAGATGTTAAACATGAAGTTGTAATGAAGACGTCGATGCCGTCTTCTCTTCACCATGTACGTTGAAAGTTACTACTGACACCATCTTTAGTCACCACCATCACCCCCACACCCATGCCGAACCTACCACATTGTTATTTGACTTCTAGATTTCACCGTGCAGTTGTCTAAATCACATACATAAAATTCTATATCTTCCTTCTTCATCTATAAATTTGTATTTCCCTCTGCCTGAGAAATCCAAGTAAGGCCAAGGCCTCTCATCTAATGAAAATCTGTGATATCTTCTCGATCTTTTTCTTTTTGTTATCTGTCTTGTGTTCTTCCTAATTATGCTAATTATGTTGTCTCTGATTAGATATTTGTTTTGTCTGCTCTCATCCCCATCAACTAGTATAATAGCTATGGAATATTCTAATACTGATTCTGTCATCTCTCTTATACACTCTACCCCATGTTTTACATCTTCGAAGATCAAGGAAATCATTTATTGACCCTCTGAAACGAGTATTGAAGTGAGTCTAAGCGGGCCATTGAGATTCGAATTAGAAGGTTATAGTCTCATATTTGGCATTGTGCACAAGACAAAGCCTGGATCTCTGTTGAGAAAATGAACGTGTAGTTGTTCCTTAACGGTCTTTGCTCAGAAGCCTCTTGTTACTGAAATCACCAGTTATGATTTCATATTTTGAGAACGTTCGGGTCCTGCATACCTATAGATGACATTCTCTTCCATGATGTTAATTTGTTGGGTGCTTCTATGAATTTGTTGCATGCTGAAAATATAGTTGTTGCAAGAAAACATGACGACATATGGTTGAGTGTGGGAAATTAATAGGTGGAGGTGATGACCAGTGGAATGGTATGGCATCTTGACATGTTTGTGAGCTACAATCATGTTAAGTGGAGGTTGTGGTAGTTTAAAATAACAAAATTAAAAACATGGTCGAGTTCGATGCTCTCTCGTGAGTTTTTCAAGTAAACATATGTGTGAAGTGTTTTCTTTCAAATTTATTATTATTGTAGGGGCACACTTCTTTTTAAGTTGCATTTGATCTCCCTTTTGTAATAAAAGTCTAGTTTAATATATTTTATATATATTAAAAAGAAAAAGAAGAAAGGGAGAGGTGATCCTTGTTATATATATATATATATATATATATATTAATTATTAAAAGGAGATGAATTTTTGGCCTTTTATTTTAAAATGTGCAATAATTAAAGTCTTATTTTGTAAGTGGATTTTGATTTCCGGGGGCGTAAATTTTATTGAGAATGGAGACAACAATTATTACTATGGAGAAGTTAAGTAGGGCTAATTTTGCCCTATGGAAATCACTAATGGAGGATATATTGACTTTAAAAGATCAATATTTGTTGATCGAGGGTGTAATAGAGAAACCCTCATCGACGAAAGATGGAGAATGGTATAAGCTAGATAGAAAGGCGATTGCAATAATCCACCAATATGCAAAAATAATGTGTATCTCAACGTGTCTGGAGAAAAGATGATAAAAGGATTATGGAAGAATGATGAAAAGGAATCTAGGGTTTAGGAAAAATCCCCTTTCATTATAAATACTTGATACTGGACCTGTGGGTTATGGGCCCACAAATCTATCAGAAGCATTATTGAGGCCTATATCCTTTAAACTGCAACCATATAACATGTCAGAGCCTTTTATACTATAGGGAGCATTACATTGCTCCTTTACATTAAAAACCCTGGGAAAATACATATATCACATACACAGGAATAAAGGAAATACAAAGGAAAAAATTCGCCAGAACACAAAGCCGGATCTCAAATATTATCCATCCACTTCTATAATTATCGGTGGTTCCATTCATCACCAGACTTTCCACCGCGCCAATCCTCCGAACTTTGATAAGCAATTGCTCCGATATTCGATCGCCAATTGACGCATTATCACTATCGGCGTATCGCTATTTCGGCCATCGCACTATTAGCATTCCATAGTCTACCATTGCACTGTCCCTTAACTGCTCCGATATGCGATTAGTGATTAGATCTGGACCGTAGATCCGAATCTCGATCCGACTGTTTGCGATCTATCGCATCATCGCAATTGCAATCGCCCCACGGCCAGTTCCATTAATAACCAGGGCCTTCCATCGATGTGATAAAGCCTTACGGACCTGATAAGGGTATAGGTTCCCATCTATAAAATTTCAAGTCCGGATTTCCAAATCCGGACTGTGTTTTGTGCTAAATCTTAGTGTAAGTTGGATTTACGTTCGCGGAACCAAAACTATGTCAAATGACTTCACCGACGCGATATGACTCCTGTGCATTCATTCTTCAACCCTTCACACTTCTTTTGATGGATTTCTGTGTTAAACATAGTTCTCTGCCATGCTCTACTATGACACACACAACATTCATTAATATATATCTTTGGATTGCCATCGATCCTTCAGTGATCGATGGTTGATCAACACACTCACAACTAGGATTCAAGCTCTCAACGCACATATACATAACAGAATTGGAAAAGGGATAATTACATAACACACAGGCACACACTTAAACACACACTTTCTATTATACATGGCATAGTTACATGCTAGGGCATTTCAGCCTTAGTAACAGTTCTCTTCTTGACTACATCGGCAATACTCTATTTTCACAGGTTTCTATCTATTACTATCTATATCTATCACACACACAGGCTTCTATTTTTATAAGAGATTATAACAGTTGTGGATCATTTAAGATGCACGATTTCTCCCCATAATTACTCAATTATCCTTAATTCTCCCTATACGCATACATGCATATGTGGCAAATTACATTGAATTAAGTCTTTGAGAGACTTTATCTACTCCATCATTTTCTCTATTTTAAATAGAATTGTACCCTGTTTTGCTCGATGGTCCACATCCTCCTTGCTTCCTCCGCTTTGGATTCCTCTTTAATGAGGAGTGCCGGATGCTCCTACATCAGACTCCCGAGGAACAAAAATTTATGACCTCCTCGTCATATGCTTCTCCTTGTTCTTAGCAATTCTACCCACTTCTCAGTGGAACTTCTTTCGTGATCTTCTGTGAGCTACAACCAACCTCTGCAGTAATAGTCTTCCTCTACTACATGCTACCTCACCAAGTCCTCCTCACTCGGTCTTTTGGCATCCTTTTGGTTCTCTTCTCTGGAACCAATTGAGCACACCTTGCTCTAGGTTGCTCCAAGTCTTCTCACCTTCCGCTGTAGTTCTCTGCACAACAGTAAGACCATAAACTCTCCAGTCTTCACCACAACTATACCTCCTTCTCCTTCTTCTTTCACTCTTCTCCCTTCTCGCAGGAAATCCTTTCCCGGCTTTGATACCACTTGATGAAAGTGAATCCTCCAAAATGCCAATACCTGATTGCGATTAGCGATAAAGGTGAATCCTCGAAAGACATGCAAAGTCTATATAAAGCAAAAAGGTATGTTTTGTGGCATTTAATTTGTAAAAGGTTTTATAAGGAAAATAGTGCCTATAGAAGGTTTTATGCGATAAATATACATTAACCAAGAATAAAGAAGGGAAAGGTTATATATATGCAATTAAAGGGATAACGAAGGTTAGGAAGGGGTTTTAAAGTCTCAAAAAGCAGGGGTAACCCTGCATCAAAGAAGCTCCATGATCTATATGAGAAGAACATGACATCAAACAAAGTGTCCTTGATGAAGAAGCTTTACAATCTCATGATGAAGGATGGTGCTTAATTTCTAATCACTTGAATGAATTCAATATTATTACTAGTTACCTTGCCTTTATTAAAATCATTCTAGATGATGAAACTAGAGTTATCTTGTTAATGTGTTCTATGCGAGACAGCTGGGAAAAATTAGTTGTAGCTATAAACACTTCAACACCTACAAGGACCCTGAAGTTTGATGATGTCAACAACAATTTAATGAATGAGGAGTTGTGACGCAGGTCAATTATGGAAAACTGAGGAGAAGCTCTAGTTCTAGCTTATCGTGGTAGGAGAACTAATCGAGGTCGATCGAAATCAAGGAGGGGAAGGATCATTTTCTTTCATTGTGGCAAACTCAAACACATCAAGAAATAAGGTTGAGTCTAGAATAAAGGACAAAAGGATCAAAGACTGACCAGTACAAATCACAAATCATCTAGCACAAATGAAGGTGAGACTACTATTGTAGTCATTGATGGTGATGTGTTGATACTGTTTCAGTAGAGGATGAATTTTTATATACATCTAGCATTAGCTCTGATTGGATCCTTGATTTTTGGGAATCTCACCATGTAACCCCATGCAAATATAGTTTTGTTACATATAATCCTAGTGATTATGGTAGAGTGCACTTAGGGAATAATCACTTTTGCAGTATTTATGTAGTGGGAGATGTCCAGATTAAGATGAAAAATGGCCAATATATATTGTTGGAACATGTAAGGCATGTACCAAAAATGCACATGAATTTGATCTATATGGGATGGTTGGATGATGAAGGCTATTCCATAATATTTGGAAAGGGAGGATGGAAAAATAGCAAAGGAGAATTGGTTGTGGCTAGAGGACCCAAGACAGGAACATTCTATGCATTGAAGGAAATGATAGGAAAATCATATTTGGTTTTTGTCATAAAAGATGGAAATTCAACAAATCTGTGGGATAACTGCTTGGGTCATATGAGAAAGAAGTGCTTAAAAGTCCTTGTTGGTAAAAGATTATTTCCAGGTTTGAAATCCTATAATATTGATCTTTGTGAGCATTATATAACTGGTATATAAATAAGGCTTCATTCCTTAGAGGTGGCCATGGAAGAAAGAAAAAAATGTTAGAATTGATACACTCAAATTTGTTTTGGCCTGTTAACATTAAGTCATTAGGAAGAGCATCATATTTTGTAACATTTATAGATGATCCATCCAGGAAGGTTTGGGTCTACTCTATGAAAAGTAAAAGTGAAGTGTTTGAAATATTTCAAAAATCCCATGTTGTTGTTGAAAGAGAGACTAACAAATTTCTCAAGTGCATAAGAATAGATAATGGTGGAGAATATTTCCCAAATGCATTCAAGGAATATTGTAACAGCTTTGGCATAAAGCATGAGAATATTGTGCCTAGTACTCCTCAACAAAATCGTGTTGTAGAAAGGATGAATCACATCACTATGGAGAAAGTGAGGAGCATGTTGTCAAATTCTGGTTTGGAGAATCATTTTTGGGTAGAGGTTGTAAGGACAACTTTCTATGTTATAAATCAACCTCCAACTACAGCCTTGGATGGCAACATCCTTGAAGAATTATTGGACTGATAAGAAGTTAAATTATTCTCATTTAAAAATATTTGTATGTTAAGCATTTGTACGTATTCCCAAAGAAAATATAACTATGCTAGATGATAAATCTATGAAATTCATTTTTTTTGGATATGCAGATGAAGAATTTGGTTATCGTTAATTGGATCGAGTCAAACATAAAATTATTAGAAGCATGGATGTTATATTTAATGACTCATAAATGTTTAAGAGGACTATAGGTGAGGTGGAGGTCAAGAACGTTATTGATAGGTTTGAAGAGTAGCACGAAAACATCTCACCAATGCAAGAAAATGGATATAAAATTCAAGAGTAGGAAGGACAACAAGTGGAAAATGATGAACATCAAGAAGAAGGAATCTTGCAGGAACATTTATAGGAGATTCAACCTTATAATGCACCACCATAGTTGGTTCACAGATCTTATAGGAATCATAAGCCTTCACAAAGGTATCCCCCTTCAAGCTATATCCTATTAGCTGAAGAAGGTGACCCTAATTGTTCTCAAGAGTCTTGTAAAGTTAAGCATAATAAATAATGGAAGAAAGCAATGGAGGAAGAAATGAACTATTTGCTGGAAAATACAACTTGGGAATTGGTAAATGTCCCAAAAGGTAGAAAGGATCTACAAAAAAAGTGGGTATATAGGATTAAGCATGAAGGTGCTGAAAAGAAGGAGGGGTATAAAGCAAGGCTTGTGGTGAAAGGATTTTCCCAAAAAGCAGGTATTGCATTCACTGAATGTTTCTCACATGTTGTAAAAATGTCATCCATCAGAGTCATTCTTGGTCTTGTTGTTGCTTTAGACTTAGAATGTGAATAGTTAGATGTAAAAAATTCTTTCCTTCATGGTTTATTGGAAGAATAAATTTATATGGAGCAACCAGAAGGCTTCATAGTGTAGTGCCCTGCTCTAGTTGACTGACAGTGATATGAGATGAACATTCATTTAGCCCTAAGGCCCACACTTTATTATTTGAGGACCTCAGGTTGAGGATCCAGACACATGACTCTATTATTATTGGTTGTGATGTTTATGTATGATCTTCATTGATATTACGATGAAGATAACATTAATGGTTATGCATGTTCTCTATTGATATTATGATGATTGTGGCATAAATGGTTATGTTTGTTATCTATTTGATGTTATGATTTTGATGAATATGTATGCTTCCATTGATGTTATGATGATGATAGCCATGATGGATGTGTCCCCTATGTTACCTACTTGCATTAGTTATGGTTTACAATGAACAATGATGTGAATGACCAAGTGATGGTAATAATGTTATCATGATAATAACTAATGCTGAGAAACCTTGTTACAGATTATTATTGAGTATGGCAGGAAACCATCAGAGGCACTCACACATGACGAGTTGATGACACCTAGTTTGACGAAAATTGATATTATTTTATCTTTGAAATTCTAAGTGGATTTTGAAACCTGCTATATATGTTTATATATATTCTGATGATATGTTAATGGTTGCAGACACAGATTAGTTGCTTGGCTGAATGACTCACATATGGTTGATGGGGTTGTACAATTGGATGGAACTGCATCTGAAGGGTGGGACAGTGTCGCTGATCTCACCCACTAGCACTCCCGCTGTGACTTGGGATAGAAAGGTTAAAACACCTTCGCCTTGAAGATCATGATGTCATGAGGGCAGGTCCTAAAGTTGGTTCGCTCATGACAATTTTACCAGGGGGCACGCATCAAGGTGGATTCCTTGATCCTCAACACCATTAGTCTCACTATAGCAGGCAACATAAGAGATTATAGTGGTCTCTGTGGTTGCACCTATACTTTCCCCTCATAGCCACTAAATGCTTGAAGGGAAACTGGAGTGGCACCATTGGAATTTCAAGGGAATTTCTTGAAGGGCACGACCAACTTGGCACCCTCGGCATCACAAATAAATTGTTAGGCGTGGCACCCTTGGAACTTCAAGGGAAGTTCTTGAAGGGCACAACCAAACTTGACACCCTTGGCATCACAAATATATTGTAGGCATGGCACCCTTGGAACTTCAAGGGAAGTTCTTGAAGGGCACAACCAAACTTGGCACCCTTGAAATCATAAAAAAATACATAAATTAATAAATATAATCAAGAAATGAAAACTAGGTAAATTTACATCAAGGATAAATGATGTTAGAAACCGAGGTAATTAAATCAAGAATAAAACTTGGGTTAAAAGGATCATGAGAAGAAATAAGATATTTTATCTTAAAAAAAGAACTCTACCCTCCCCGCAGTGGAAAATATTAGGTAGATTATGTAGTTTAATTAGGAAAAAGGGGAAAGAGGGACATAAATGTAAGGATAAATATTAATCCTAAACTATCTAAACCTAATTAAGAGAAGAGGAAGGTGAATTAAAATAAGATTAATAAATTAAATTTTAGAGAAATGTAGAGAACCTCCATGTGGCAACAACCAACATAAGAATATCCATCTAAGAGATAACTTGAGTTAAATTAGGGAGTAGATAGGGGATCAAATATTGACTCATTAATTGACTTTAGTAACGAACACAAATTAAGGAATAAAAAGGGGGATCAAGAGGCAACTAGGAGAAGAAATAGGAATCTTGTTGAGGTGAGGAAAATATTAGTTTTAAATTAAAATTTAAGTAAATAATTTTGGAGACCCTTGATGAGAGAGTGACACATGGGTGGGTGAATAAGAAAACTATTGAATTATAAAAAATAATTAATTATGCATAACATGCTAAGTGTCACCTATGAGGACTACTATAAAAGAAGGGGCAAGCCATGGGAGAAGGACTTTTGGGACCCTATTGCTGGATGGACGAGACTATGTCAGAGTAGTGAATACGAACTATAGTGAGTTTGGTGAGGTAGAGGACTTTAGAGAGGGGACTCTTGAGCCAAGGGGTGCTCTCCTCTACTAGCTATTACATTCCTCCATTGTGCAACCCCATTGCAGCTCAGGGGTCCGTGTGGAAGAAAAATACCCAAGGAGTAGGCTGGGAGGTTAACCGGTGGGTCATTGCATTCGGATCAAGTATATCGTCATTCACACACGGAGGTGACAATAAGAGAAGACAAGTAACATCAATTCAAGTGGAATCTCGTCTTTTGGTGAACGGTACATATGTGTTACAATATTCTTTTGTATGATATCTTTATGGCTTTAGTTAAATATATGTAAATTTTATGATATGTTCAGTGAAATGAAATTCAGGGATGTGTTAGATAGTGTTGAATAAATTTGAATTCCCAATGTTTTTCTCTTCTGGTTGTATTTTATTGTGATAATATATGTATATGTATATGTATATGTATATGTATATGTATATGTATATATATATCTATATATATATATATATATATATATATATATATATATATAGATATATAGATATATAGATATATATATATATATATATATATATATATATATATATATATATATATCTAGGGTTGGTCCCTACACATAGAAAGAGTCAAGGAAGAATTAGTCTCTAGGTTGAAGAAGAGCCTCTATTGAATGAAATAGGCACCTCGATAATGGTATAAGAAATTTGATTCATTCATGTTGGAAAATGGTTTTCATAGGTTGGAAGCTGACCATTGTGTTTATATCAAGAGGTATGATCAAGGAAAGTATATCATATTATTGTTATATGTGGATGACATGTTGATTGTTGGCCATGATAAGAATATGATCAATAAGTTGAAGAAATATTTGGGCAACAAATTTGCAATGAATGATTTGGGTCCAGTGTAATAGATATTGGGCATGAGGATCATGCGTGACATGAAAAACAAAAGGTTTTGGTTGTCATAAGAGAAATATATCAAGAAGGTGCTTGACAGGTTTAATATGAAGGATTCCAAGGGAGTTGGTACACCCATTGCAACTCACTTCAAGCTAATTACTAAGTTATGTCATAGTAATGACAAGGAGAAGGAAGAAATGAGCAATATCCATTATGCTTCAGTGGTTGGCACCTTGATGTATGCCATGATATACACATGACTAGATATTGCATATTCAGTGGGAGTAGTGAGCATGCTTCTTTCCAATCTAGGAAAACAACATTGGCAAACAGTAAAATGGATTTTGAGGTATCTCTAGGGTACTAGTCATTATTGTTTATGTTTTGGTCATAATTAGACTGTGCTTGAATGATTTACAGATGAATATATGGCTCGAGACACCAGAATGTCCACTATAGGTTATTTGTATATATTTGCGGGAGCGACAATATCTTGGGTGTCAAAGCTACAAAGAATAGTAGCTCTCTCTACAACAGATGCAGAATACATAGCTGCAACAGAGGATTGCAAAGAGATGTTGTGGATGCATCGATTCCTAGGAGATATGGGAATAAATTAGGACAAGTATGTGATAGTCAAAGTGCTATTCACCTGATGAAAAACCCAAAGTTCTACTCAAAAGCTAAGCACATTGTCTTAAGGTACCATTGGATTTGACATGTGTTGGAGGAAGGACAGTTATCCTTGGAAACTATCCATACAGATAAGAACCCTGCCAATATGCTTGCTAAGATTCTACCAAGAAATGAACATGAGTTATGTAGAGGTATGGTAGGACTTGGTACGACTTGATTCAGGATTCTTCATTCAACTTTGAGTGGGTAAATAATAAACGTGAATTTGTAATGAATATGTCAGCGTCGTCTTCTCTTCACTACCTACACCGAAAGTTACTACTGACACTGTCTTCAGCCATCACCGCTGTAGAGCTGTAACAAGGGTCTCTTTCACCTCTAGTTATGCCACATTAATAAGTCAATCCGGGAACGCTTTGTTATTGCAAAGAGTAACTCAATCCGAGGCTATTCGTCAGAGTGATGCTTAGTAGTACAGTGTCTAGAGAATACAAGAGTAAACGGATGCTAAACTTATGACTAAGTTGTTCTAAAAGAATAAAATCACACAAAGCAGCTTATCAGTCAAGGGTACGGAAGCGATAACCCATCCCTCTAAAAACTGATGGAAAGGAAATTAGAGCATGGACCATAGGTCTGGGAGCTAGGCAGCGACTGCTGAGGCTCTCTACAGGCTTAGACCTTCACTCACACCAAGACAGCAAATGCAAGTAAATGGAACGGCAGAAAGTAAAATGGAATAGCAAACAGGAAATGGAACAGCAAATCTGAAATGGAACAACAGTAAATGGAACAGCAATAAATGGAACTAAACCTCGCGAGTCCGAACTAAACTTGTTCTATTAAACCAAACTCACACTCTGTAATAAAATAGCAGCAACTTCAATGGATTATACTTTATGAAACAGTATTCACAATTGAATTATGGAACAACAATCATCAACCATATACACACAATACGCTTAATATAGCAATCAGATGATTAACGCGAATATGACTATGCTTCCAAATAGAATAACATTACTTCCGGATTCCAATAATTGAGATTTCAAATGAATCCAATACAACAATATTTAATATGAAGGCTCTGTAACAGAAACAGTTGGCTTAGATTGTTAACATCCAATCAACTCTAAAAAGATTCACTCATATGATGCAGAGTCACTACATAAATCTCTTGAAAGAAACCATTAATGAATTAATCGTAACAGAGCATGGAATAGCATATGAAAAACATGTCAGATTACCAAATTATAAAGATAAACAAACCACACAGAAACCAAATTATAATGATACAAAAGCAAGTGTCCTTCGGAGCCGGGCCCTTAGCTTCCAATGGTACACCGCCTTAGATTACTCCAGACGCAGAGATGAAATAAACACCAAGTCTTTTGTATTAATGCATCAACAAATGTACAGCATAACAAGTCTTAGTGAGAGTCGATGATCAAAGTTGAATCTGAAATTCATAGTTACATATATGAAAAAGAGGTCCTTTTGCTTAACAATGCTGTCCCTTTTTATAAAAGTAACGGCGGAGGTATCTAGGTAGCAAAAATAAGCAAAACAACGATCCCTCAGGATCAAAGATCCTGAGGGATTCGCCAAGCCGTTAATCCTTTACTTTTCTTCCCCTGTTCCGCCGAATTGATAACCCTTCTTTCTTTCCAGGGTCGTTCTGCTTTGATCTGTTTGATCTCGTTCGCATCTGGTTCCCTTCTAAAGGGACAACAGTTATTCCTCCTTTGTCTTTTCCTTTCGATCGGCAGTCCTTCGTTTCCACCCTTTCCTGCATGGAAAAGTAACAATTATCAGCGATTAAGCTTTCCATACTAATTCTCACACATTCTATTAAAACTCTTTATTTCTTTAAGTTCATTATGCAGAAAGGGTTACAATTGTTACTGAAAAGTCACTAAATTGTTCATCAAAAACATACTTTTCCAGTGCTCCACACACCCCCCTGCTTACCCTGTTTCATGCCCTCATGAAAACATTATAGTTGACATGCAAGGCGGTAAGAGAATAGGCTGGAGAGGGAACCTCGTGTGGAGGCCTACAACTGTGATGAGCAACTAGATCATCAAAGAACTGATTTGTTTGACCTTCAGGCATTTCATACAAGGCCTGATATCCAGGTGCAGGGTGCCAAATGATTGGACTACGAAATCGATACCCTAACCAGGATGGCCCTGCTTGCAAAATACGCTCGCCATAAAGGTTCAATCGGCTGGCAGCTAGCTCAAAATTTTCATATCTGAACGGTTCCCTGAGCTGGATGTTTGGGTTCGAAGTCTGGTATCGGAATTTTGCAGCATCAATGGCGAGGTCTTTAATAGTCAGAAAGTATTCCAGATTTTGGCGGATTAGGTCCTCGTGCATGGGTCCTAATGTCTCCATAACACCCGGGATTCTCATAAGGTTCCTATGTGCTCTCCATAACAGTACTGGGTCTCTAGGCTCGGCTCTTACCCACAAGTCTAGGCTATTTTCCTGTCTCTGAAAAGTGTTATAAGCCCTGAGCCATTTTAGCTGATTAACCCCGAATGAAACGAAGGCTTGCAATTGGATCTCCCCAACAAAAGGGCCAGGATTTAAATCAGTTTCCTGGTCTAGCACGAGGTTATGCAAGTAAAATTCACATAATAATCTTTGAACCTTAACTCCATAATGCTTGCAACAATCTATGAAATCATTAACAGTATTGATTTGTATAGGGGCACCTGCCCTGACAGCTTTTATCTTTAATCGTAAATATCGTTCAAGCAAAAATAAAGCATAGTTTTTAGCAGGGGCCCTACAAGCCAGAATGTCATTATACAAAGAACACACAGTGTCCATCTGCCTAACAACAATATCTAATCGACGAGTTACCTTTGCAACCTTTTCTTGCTCCTTTTGCCAGCCTTCGAAGGCCTGGCTCTCGGACTGACTAATATCCCGAAGTTGCTGTTGCAACTCTTCATATTTCTCCCGGGGGACTGTTTGTTCCTTCAACTGTTCAGCTTCTTGCTGAGCTTGCTTCATCATCTTGTGCAAGGTTCTTGTTTTTGGATCCTTTTTCCATAGGGCCGTAGAGGCCGGGAGTTTTACCTGAACCTTTTTGTTATACTGTTTGGAGTTCAGAACCCGGATCACCCCTGAGGGCGGTGCCTCTGTTTGGATCTCCTTATTCTCCTTTTCTTTCTTAACACGAATGAAAGGTTGTTGTGGTTCCTCTGTTAATGGAACGTCATCCTGTCCCTCTGCCCCAATTGGAACGGCAGTCTGTCCTTCATTATCAATTGGAACAGCAGTTTGTTCCTCGACATCATTTGGGACAGTAGTCTGTTCTCCAGTGACAATTGGAATAGCAGTTTGTTCCTCAGCATCATTTGGAACAGCAGTCTGCTCTTCAGTGACAATTGGAACAACAGTTTGTTCCTCAGCATCATTTGGAACAGCAGTCTGTTCTTCAGTGACAATTGGAACAGCAGCAGGTCTTCCAGCTGGGTTTCGACCAACAGGGCGACTATAAGTCCTTCGTCTTCTTGTTCTACGGGATTTTGCTGCAGTGGTCCTCTTTCTTTTTCTTGTGGTCCTTCGTATCCTCAGACTGGCTTTCAGAATCCGAATTTGCTGTCGGAGCCGGGCTATAGTGTTCAGCAGCCTCTGCTGTTTAGTCCTTAATTTCTTGATTTCCCTTGCCTATCTAGAATTTCTTTTGGTGACTCGGGAACAGATTGTTCCTGGTTGGTGTCCCTTATTTCTTCGTCATGAATGGGTGGATTTTCTTCTCCTTCCTTTTCTGCATGTAAATTCTCAGGTATGTCTTCCTTTGGAGGTCCATCGGGAGGACCAGTTGGGCTGGAGGGTTGGCCATATTCCCCCAAACTGGCCAGGATTGCGGCCAATTCTTCTTCACCCACAGGGTCTCGCAGCGGGCTGCTTTCTGGCTGTACTACTTACTCCTCTCGATTGTCCTGCTCGGTGACTGCCTTGGAGTGTTCAGCTTCTGTTCTTGTTTCGGATTGCACTTCTCTCTCCTCACCTCCTTCTCCGGCTTGCTCAGCCTCGCCCCCAGATTGTCCAGCATTTTCTTCGGAAGGTCCTCCTTCTGGTTCTGGGGGTTCATCTATAATCTCAATTGGTTGGCTGGTGCTTTCCCGAATCTTTTCCAGCCTCCCTCGTATTCGAGCTAGCCGGACTGATTTTGTTGGTTTCTCAGGTTGTTCAGGTGTACAAGCAACAGGTTTTTCTGCTATCACTTCTCTGCTTTTTTCTGGTCGCTCCGGTGTACTTGAAGAATGCTTACGTTTTGGAGCAACACGTTTTCCTGCTGCCACTTCTCTACGTTTCTCTGATCGTTCCGGTGTGCTAGAGGAAGTTTTAGGTTTTGGGGATGGTGCAGCCAATCTCCCCTCAATCGATGCAACGAGCTCCTCCCAGCTGCTCTGCTGTTGAGTGAGACTGTGGCTTACTATCAATCGAATCAATCCATGGTGGCTAACAACTGCTTCTACGTGCTGTGTCGTTTTCAGGCTTCGGGCCGCATCATGCAATAGTGAATTTAAAAGTGCAGGCAGATTTACAGAACATTTTTCTTTCAAAACAGCTAAGAGTTTAAGATGGCGTGGTCTTACCACGTCCTTCCTTCCTTCGCAAGTAATGTAGCTCTGTACTATCCTTGCTAGTTCGGTCCAGGGTTCTCCTAACGTTGCTGGCAGAACTCCCTTCCCCTTCACTGTCAAGCTTTGGCCTTCATCCTGAAAAATCTCCATAATCTTTTGTAGTCTTTCTTTCCTCAGCGTCCATACAGGTCCGGTGGCTGGTAGTCCTGAGACTTCCGCAATTACATCGTCAGTGACCGCTATCCGCCTTTCTCTCACTATGGAGTAGTCCTCCTGCAAGTTTTGCAGAAATTCCAACGCCACTGTCTCGTTTGATTCTTGTAGGCGACTGAAATAATTCAGCCATCCAGCCTTTTCCAGGATCTCCCGGGCAGCAGCAGAGACTGTCAGTTCCTGAGGTTCGCTTCGGACTGCCTTTCCTCCCATGGTTCTACTAAGGATTTCCAATGGAACAGCAACTGCTTGTGCTGTTCTGAGATGCAGAGAAGGTGATCGTTGCGAAAAAAACAGAGCATGCAACAAAAATGGATTGTGGATGGCAACTTTGCGTAAAATAGAATTATCATACTGTTAAACCATGCCATACTTTCGTACACTATCTACCCCGAATGGTGTGCTGACACGTAACTCGTGGAGTAATGAGATTACCTTCCCCCCCCGCGATGTGATAGGCTGCCCCAGCCGTCAAATAGAGGAGCAGTAGCCATCGTGTAACCAGTCATAAAAGAACAGCATATAAAATTACGCCATGTTTTAGATAGACAACGAAATACCGAAATCGAGGCAAAAAGGTGGATCGCGTTTTACATAAGAGCCTGCGTAATATGATGCGAGGCCGGAGGATGGGACGTTTGTAATCGTACGAAGTCCCCAGAGGTCATTGTCAGTTCCTTTGCCATGATTGGTAGTAATGAGTGTTCATGCGATATGTTCATCGGGAAATAAAATATGAATTATTCATAGGATAGAAGAGACAAAGAGGTATTAATATCATCCCTGTTGGTGTAACCATTATGACTTTGATACCATTAATAGAGCTCTGCTGCTGACAGGTGTCCATAACCTTGGCAGAGTTGTTTATTTCACCCCCGGAACCATGATCCTTTGTGTGTATAAAAATATTTTGTTGAAATGCAGGCCATTATGCTGGCTTGGTAACCAGGTAGCCATAATGCCATTCACAAGGAAGGTGCGAAACGTGGACAGGCCGGCTCGTAATGAGACCCCCTGTTCCAAGGTCTGTTTATTTAGTGTACCTTTTGGACCATATCCCTGGTGTGGTGGCCATACTGGGAATGCCACTTCGCTTCCAACCTGATGATCATGGTAGGCTGGCTCTTAATGAGACCCCCTATCCTGCATTTGACAATTAATATTCCATATTCATCATTATTTTTTCTCTTTTTTTCTCTTTTGCAAAGCACTTTCTCTTATATATTTACACATAAGGGTGGTTCAGCACTCCTTAAGAGTGGGAATGGTGGAAGAAGTCTTATTATTTCAACAGGAAGATATAAATCCTCTGTTCTTATTCCTGAGTAATAATCAGAGAAATTTTTTAGGGAAATCGCCATGATAAAGATAACCAACCAAGACAATGGAAATAAGTCAATGACAATGGAGATGAGAAGTAAGTATGTCCCTCCTTCTGTTCTCTTATCAATACTAGGCTCTATAAAGATAGCGATCTTATGATCTGCTGACTTCTGCATGTTGTAATTGATGTTCATTGCATAAGTGTATAGCTGTATCTTAAAGACTGGAGAGGTCATGGGCGAAAAGCATCTTCAATATGAATCATCACAGAGAGCAAAAACATGGCTATGGTGTTTCTTTTGAAAAAAAGGAACAACAGAGAAGAATCCATGCAAACAAATAGTTGAGATGCCGTTCTTTGAGACGGAACAGCCTACAACCATGAGTGCTGTCTCCTTTGAAAAGGAACAGCAAAAATTCACAAATGTTGTTCCTTTTGAAAAGGAACAACAAAAACTCACAAATGCCGTTCCTTTTGAAAAGGAACAGCAAAGACTCACAAATGCCGTTCCTTTTGAAAAGGAACAGCAAAGACTCACAAATGCTGTTCCTTTTGAAAAGGAACAGCAAAGACTCACAAATGCTGTTCCTTTTGAAAAGGAACAGCAAAGACTCACAAATGCTGTTCCTTTTGAAAAGGAACAGCAAAAACTCACAAATGCTGTTCCTTTTGAAAAGGAACAACAAAAAACTCAGAAATGTTGTTCCTTTTGAAAAAGGAACAACAAAAACACGAAAACAAGCAACTGCTGTTCCTTTTGGAAAAGGAACAGCAAGGACATGCTGACTATAAAAAGCAATCTTAAAAAAAGAAAGATCAAAGAAATATTAAGAAAACATATATACAAGAACTTATGTACAAGTAAAAAAAATGCGTTCCTTACTGAATTATAGGTGAGGAAGATTTTACTTCCTCTCCTAAAATTTCCATGTCAGTGTCTTGACGTAGCTACTGACAGAAGGATTCCCGAGTGAGTGGCCTGCGATAGAGACGAACTTGGTGGCCATTTACCTTGAATGCATATCCAGAACCATCAATTGTGATGAGAGTAAGTGTCCCATTATCATGTACTTTCTGGATTTCGTATGGCCCCAACCAACGAGTCTGCAGTTTCCCCGGGAAATCTTGAAACCGAGAGTCATATAACAGAGCCCAGTCTCCTTCATGAAAGACTTTGTTCTTGATAAGTGCATCATGCCATTTAGCTCGTTGCTGCTGAACAAGTGTTGTATTTTGTAATGCAGAGAGCCTTATTTCGTCCAATTCATTAATCTGCTGTAGTCGATTGATTTGTGCCTCACTTAAATCTAGGCCAACTTCCTGTGCAGTTCGTAGCGTTTGGATTTCAAATTCTATGGGGAAAATAGGTTGTTTCCCAAACACTAATTGATAGGGTGAATAACCAGTGGTACTTCTCCAGGTGGTTCTATAAGCCGAGAGTGCTTCAGGTAGTCGGGCGGCCCAATCACGCCTATGTGAAGCAATGGTTTTTGTTAAAATTGATTCTATTACCTTATTGCTACTTTCCACTTGCCCATTCGCCTGCGGGTGATATGGGGTAGTAATTTTGTGCTGGACGTGATAATTATTAAGTGTTGCAGCTAATTTGTTTCCGGCAAATTGTGGTCCTCCATCTGTAATTATTTCTCTCAGAAGGCTATATCGTACAAACAAATGGAACAGAAACTGTATTACCGAATCTTCTGTAGCTCTAGGCAACGCTTCGGCCTCAACCCATTTGGTAACATATTCTGTGGCTACCAAGATATATGTTCTCTGATTTGATGATGGGTTGATGGGTCCAACGAAATCAAGAGCCCATCGTTCAAATGGTTCAATGACTAATTGTGGCCTCAGAGGCATTTCGTCAGCTTGACCAGGTCGTCCTGCTCACTGGCAGCTGTCACAGGCTTGAACAAATTTCTTCGAATCCTTAAAAATTGTAGGCCAGTAGTATCCCATCTGCAATACTTTATGTGCTGTTCTTTTCTCGGCAAAGTGTCCCCCACATGGTCCGTTATGACAAGCTTTTAAGATGTCGAAAATTTCATCTTCTCGAATACACCTCCTAATTTGCATGTCTGCCCCTGTGTGGAACAAATAACCCCCGATCCACGAAAACTGAGTACTCTTCTGAACAATCTGCTTACGTTCATTAGGGGTTAAGTGTTTTGGTAGCTTACCTACTGCAAGGTAGTTGGCAACATCAGCATACCAAGGTGTTTGAACAGAAACAACAAATAGGTGCTCATCCAGAAATTGTTCTTCCACTGCTGCTGCCTCAATTGATTTTGGTATTCGTGAGAGATAATCAGCTACAAGGTTTTCCTTGCCGAGTCTATCCTTGATTGTGATATTGAACTCCTGCAATAAGATCAACCATCTCGTTATTCTAGCATTTGTAACAGGCTTATTTGCTAAATATTTGATAGCAGAATGATCTGTATATAAAACAACGGGATAGCCTGTAATATAATGTCTAAACTTATTGACGACATGTATTACAGCGAGGAATTCTTTTTCGGTGACAGTGTAATTTAATTCAACAGGGGATAAATTTTTGCTGATATAATAAATAGCATAAGGTTTTTTATCCTCCTCCTGCCCCAGGACTGCACCAATTGCTGTGTCTGAGGCATCAAATGAGATTTGGAATGGTAAATTCTAGTTTGGTCCTCGAAGGACTGGAGCTGTTGATACAAGCTTCTTTAATTCCTGGAAAGCCCAGTCGCATTTCTCTGTCCACATGAAATCAACATTACCAGTTAATGCATATAAAGGTGCAGCAATGTGTGAATAATGTTCTATAAATCGTCTGTAATACCCAGAAAATCCAAGAAAGCTGCGTACCTCTGTCTGAGTAGTGCGGGTGGGGATAAGCAAAAGAATTTGAATTTTGGCAGGATCTACCTGAATGCCAGCTGCTGAGACGAAATGTCCTAGAATGTGCCCTTCAGTCATCATCATGTAACATTTTTCGTGGCTTAAACAAAGCCTGGTAGCAATGCAACACTGTAGGACTTTCTCTAGGGTGTCCAAAGCTGGATCAAAATCATCTCCATATGGTGTAAAATCATCCATGCATACTTCAAGTCCATCATTTATTAAATCTGCA
This sequence comes from Pinus tabuliformis, assembly GCA_031772625.1. NCBI lineage: Eukaryota > Viridiplantae > Streptophyta > Pinopsida > Pinales > Pinaceae > Pinus > Pinus tabuliformis. Next base: position 124,600,150 of record CM062805.1, read on the forward strand.
AAGATGCTAAGAATAGCCCTTTGGAATGTGGCAAGAGCATTACATAGGCCAAAGGGTAGAACTCTATAGGCGAACGTTCCCCAAGGACAAGTAAAGGTAGTTTTATCCTGGTCTTCAGGGGGCAATCTGAATCTGATTGTATCCGCTGAAGCCATCCAAGAAAGAAAAGAATTTATTTCCTGCTAAAGTGTCCAATACTTGGTCTATGAATGGGAGGGGAAAATGGTCTTTTGTGTGGCTTTGTTTAACTCTCTATAATCCACACAAATCCTCCATTTCCCATTCTTTTTGGGTACAACCACAAGTGGAGAGACCCACTTACTATCACAAATAGGATAGATAAAATTAACATCTAAAAGCTTCTGAAGTTCTGCTTTTACAACATCTTTTAGATGAGGGTTGAGTCTTCTTTGTGGTTGATGGACAGGTCTTGCATCTTTTTCTATATAAATATGGTGGGTGCACAATTGGGGGTAAATCCCTTTCATATCAGGGTAATCCCACGCAAATGCTTCTTGATGCTTCCGTAGCAGATGGATGAGTTTTATTTCTTGGTCCGGTGTAAGGTTGGCATTGATGTTTAGAGTTCTTCCCGGCTCAATTTCCACTACCTTACTATTGGCAACAGAAGTCACAGGTATCGTTTGGTCATGTGTATCTTTCAAGGGATCTTCTTCTAGTTCGCTATCGAATGCAGCTTCTATCATGAAACACTGTGCATGAGGTCTAGATTCAGTTTGACTAACGAAGTTATTGATGGCATCATCTTCTGTTTGATCTTTAAAGTCTAGGGCCTTCTGTATAGTCAATGGTGATCTGATATTGTCAGTAAGGTATGATACAGGGTGCTGGTTAGTTTTTATCATTGTAAGACTTGGCTGTGCTAGAGGGTATAGAACTAGATTTTTAATATCTGGTCCTCTGGTTATGGTCATATTCCCCTGCCGGCAACCAATGTAAGCATCGGTGGTAGCAAGCCAAGGTCTACCTAAAATTAGCGGGTGTCCATCCAGTCGGGTTTTTGGATTAATTACCAGGAAATCAGTTGGGTATTCCCAAGAATCTATAGAGACCATGACATCGTATAGAGTTCCTTCTGGTCGAATTACAGATCAGTCAGCCGATTCTAACAAAGTAGAAGTGGGTTCTACCGATGTAATACCAAGCTTTTGGCAAGTAGAAGTTGTCAAAATATTAATTGCAGCTCCTAAATCAACTAAAGTATTAGTCAGAGTCTGACCATAGATTTGAACAGTTACGATTGGGTTTCCTGGATCTTCATATTTAATGGGTGTTCCTGATAACAGGTCAGATAAAGTAGCGACTACTTGGACTCTTGGGTTAGTGGTTACATTCGTCCTTGATTTTTTTATGCACAATTCTTTTATAGTTTTTGCATATATAGGGATGTCTTGAATGGCTTAGAGGAAAGGGATTCGTATGTACAGGTTTTGTAGCTCTCTCAGAATGTCAAAGTCTGGATATTGTACAGGTCGTGGTATGACTAATCATTCTGGGAAGGGAGGAGAGGGTGTATTCGCTTGATGATGAGTCTGCTCCTTATTTGCACCCTCTTGTTGTAACAGCTGTTCTATTGGTAACTGATCCTCAATGTGAACTGTTTTATCTCCCTCTGTTTCTATTATACGTCCAGATCTTAACTGAAGATCATTGCACTCCCTTAGTTCAGGTCCGATTTCTGCTGATTCTATAATTTGGAGGGATTGGACCGGCCTATTATTAGGATTAGGATTGGGTTGGGCTGGGAGTTGTGGTCTCAGATTAGACTGGGGATTTTGTTGCAAAGCTGGCAGAGTCGGTTGAGGGAGCGGAATAGTTCCTGTTGGCTGATATGTCGATCTTGGCAAATTTTTCTGCCAGGGTGAACTTTGTGAAGTAGGGGGGTCCATTGTGGAGGATATGAGCTATTCTGCCAATATGGTGGGGCGTAAGGAAAATTCGGCCAACCGAATTGGCTTGGCTGATTCATGCATGGATTTGGAGAAGGAAATGGTTGTGATGACCATTTCGGAAATGGGGGTTGAGATTGGTTTTGCCACATACTATATTGCTGAGCGTTATACTGTGGAGGCTGAAAAGAAGAAGTTGGGTCTGAAAACATACTCGATTGCCTTGGTTGCCATTGACGACGTTGGTTGACGAAGTATGCTGATTCTGGCTCTTCTTCTGCTTCCTTGTATACTGCCTTCAATCCAGGAAGTGAGGGGCAACTTTCAGTAAGGTGATCTTTTGTACAGATAGCACATGTTTGAACTGCATCCAGTGGACATTCCTTGTGGCTATGTTTTCTTCTACATCGGGGGCAGAAGATTGCCAAATTCTGTTCTGCCTCTATTTGCTTCTGTTTAGCCTGCACAATATCAAGTTGTGTAGTCAATGTCCCCAGGATATCAGTTTTAAAATTTTCTAATAAATTTCCAAGTTCTACACGTGTTACTCCTTCTATTGATATTTTGTTATCTCTGACAAACCGATCATATTCTGCTGGTTTTATCCTTGTGCTACCTCTCGAGCTCCTGATACATAAATCAATGATGTCAGCAAAATTTTCTTGATAAATATCCCCTTTTCCTATGATATTTAATGTTTCAATCCATTGTTCCTTCATGCCTCTAATCAACGCTGTTTTTAACACATTATCAGGCAGAGGTAATGATGCATATGGAGATCTTTGTAAATTATACTGAAAATGTTCTACATATTATTCTAATGTTTCATTTGGTCTAGCTGTCATCTGAAATATTTCATCTTTCAGTTCTCTAGACCTACAGTAATCTTGATATTTCTTTAGGAAAGATTCTTTCAACTGCTCCCAGTTATTTATAACCCCACCACCTAAACCATGGAAAATTTTAGGGGCTAATGTTCGCCCAGTGGGCTAATTTTTCATGATTTGTCCATAAAAAATATTCGCCAAATTCCAATTTTATAAAAGACGATTCGCCTAAATTTTAGAATATAAAATTGTTTTACCTTAAAAATCGCCAACATTATATAGAGACTATATATAAAATCATTATAAATTTGAATAATTTTACAAATATATCAATAAATATTTTGTAGTTTGCATATTATGGATTAGTGAGATTCGCCATGTTTTGAAACTTCAAGAAAATTTTCCATCCTTAAAATTTTCCTTGAGGTCCTAAACCCATAAACCATCTTAAAGCTGCTCCTTTCAAAGTGGAGGGGAACAACTTTAATTTCTGGGGGTCAGTGGTGTAATCATATCCCCTGCATAATACATCAAATTCAAATAAGAATGCATCGTGGTCCTCTGATGTAAGTCCGTGAAATGTAGGAATGTGTTGAAGGGGAATTGCTTTCATGGGAGCATTTGCTGCGGAATCCACTATAGGATATTGCAATGTAGAAGTTTGAGTGTTTGGCTGATTCTGTGCCATGGGATCGAATATGTGCCAGTAACCTTCCGGGATTTCTAAGAGGGTATTCTTAGGCGGAGAAGGAACGGCCTTAACAGGGATTGTTTTAATAGCACTTCCTTCGTCTGGAATAACGAGAGTCCCTGTTGCTTGAGGAGATTGGATCCCTTCAACACTAATTTTTGCAGCGCTTCCTTTATCTGGGCTTTTTAATGGCTGAATTATCCTAGGAGGGGATCTTGGCTCCTCAACTTCTCCTGTTTCCCCTTCTCCTTCACAAAGATTGCTTAGATTCCCTTCCTGCAGTCGTTCTGGAATAGAATTTTCAATTTCTTGAAAGTCCTGTTCATCAGTCTGACTATGCACCTCAGCAAAGGCTATAGATGGTGATCCTGCGGCCTGAAGGGAGCTAGTAGGTTGTTTAGAATTGGTTTTCCTGAACCCTACTGATGGCTGAGATTCAGTTTTCTTATAGATTTCGTCTATGAAGGTTGTTTGGCCAAGGGTCACCAGCCCTTTGGCTTTTTCAGGTTTGAACGAAGGTTTGATAATTTTTTCTGGCTTTTTCTGCTTAGTCATGCACTCTATAAACTACCAAATTCTATTCAACCCTCAATTCTGCCAGGAAAGCGGACGGTGGAGTAGGGCTTTTACATGCTCCGTACGCAGGTTCTTACCTTCCGTTTTTAAAATCCAACTCTCCCCTAGCAGATTCGTACACTACTCTGTAAAAGACAAATGGCTATACTCTTATCCCCGGCAACGGCGCCAAAATGTAGAGCTGTAACAAGGGTCTCTTTCACCTCTAGTTATGCCACATTAATAAGTCAATCCGGGAACGCTTTGTTATTGCAAAGAGTAACTCAATCCGAGGCTATTCGTCAGAGTAATGCTTAGTAGTACAGTGTCTAGAGAATACAAGAGTAAACAGATGCTAAACTTATGACTAAGTTGTTCTAAAAGAATAAAATCACACAAAGCAGCTTATCAGTCAAGGGTACGGAAGCGATAACCCATCCCTCTAGAAACTGATGGAAAGGAAATTAGAGCATGGACCATAGGTCTTGGAGCTAAGCAGCGACTGCTGAGGCTCTCTACAGCCTTAGAACTTCTCTCACACCAAGACAGCAAATGCAAGTAAATGGAACGGTAGAAAGTAAAATGGAATAGCAAACAGGAAATGGAACAGCAAATCTGAAATGGAACAACAGTAAATGGAACAGCAATAAATGGAACTAAACCTCGCGAGTCCGAACTAAACTTGTTCTATTAAACCAAACTCACACTCTGTAATAAAATAGCAGCAACTTCAATGGATTATACTTTATGAAACAGTATTCACAATTGAATTATGGAACAGCAATCATCAACCATATATACACAATACGCTTAATATAGCAATCAGATGATTAACGCGAATATGACTATGCTTCCAAATAGAATAACATTACTTCCGGATTCCAATAATTGAGATTTCAAATGAATCCAATACAGCAATATTCAATATGAAGGCTCTGTAATAGAAACAGTTGGCTTAGATTGTTAACATGCAATCAACTCTGAAAAGATTCACTCATACGATGCAGAGTCACTACATAAATCTCTTGAAAGAAACCATTAATGAATTAATCGTAACAGAGCATGGAGTAGCATATGAAAAACATGTCAGATTACCAAATTATAAAGATAAACAAACCACACAGAAACCAAATTATAATGATACAAAAGCAAGTGTCCTTCGGAGCCGGGCCCTTAGCTTCCAATGGTACACTGCCTTAGATTACTCCAGACGCAGAGATGAAATAAACACCAAGTCTTTTGTATTAATGCATCAACAAATGTACAGCAGAACAAGTCTTAGTGAGAGTCGATGATCAAAGTTGAATCTGAAATTCACAGTTACATATATGAAAAAGAGGTCCTTTTTCTTAACGATGCTGTCCCTTTTTATAAAAGTAATGGCGGAGGTATCTAGGTAGCAAAAATAAGAAAAACAGCGATCCCTCAGGATCAAAGATCCTAAGGGATTCGCCAAGCCATTAATCCTTTACTTTTCTTCCCCTGTTCCGCCGAATTGATAACCCTTCTTTCTTTCCAGGGTCGTTCTGCTTCGATCTGTTCGATCTCGTTCGCATCCGGTTCCCTTCTAAAGGGACAGCAGTTATTCCTCCTTTGTCTTTTCCTTTCGAACGGAAGTCCTTCGTTTCCACCCTTTCCTGCATGGAAAAATAACAATTATCAGCGATTAAGCTTTCCATACTAATTCTCACACATTCTATTAAAACTCTTTATTTCTTTAAGTTCATTATGCAGAAAGGGTTACAATTGTTACTGAAAATTCACTAAATTGTTCATCAAAAACATACCTTTCCAGTGCTCCACAACCGCCATGCCCACACTGAACCTACCACACTGTCATTTGACTTCTAGATTTCACTGTGCAGTCATCTGAATCACATGCAGAAAATTCTAGATCTTCCTTCTTCATCTATAAATTTTTATTTTCCTTTGCCTAAGCAATCCAAGAAAGGCCAAGGTCTCTCATCTAATGAAATTTTTTTATTTCTTCTCCATATTTTTTTTTGCTATCTATCTTGTGTTCTTTGTAATTACGCTAATTATTCTCTCTGATTAGATCTTTGTTATCTGTCCTCTCATTCCCCATCACTAGACACACCAAAAACCACAATGAATTGACTTCCATGCTTGATAAATATTTTAGCAAGAGAGTGGAAGAATTCATAGCTAAATTCAATTATCACTTGTGTCTAGAAAGGCAACAGTATATGTCTCGTTGTTGGTTATTCCTTAATGTTTTGTACGCATATACATTGTAAGTGATATTATATATACGATAGAAGTTATTGTATGGTATTATCAGTATCCATATTCATTTTTAGATACTTCTTCAAATTTTAATTATTTTAAAGGTTTTCTCCCAAGTGTAAGTCATAAAATTGTATTATTTAAAAGCTTTGTGTGTAATATTTAAAGCGTTTCTACAGGCAATTCCTTCTAATGGAAATTTGGTGGAAATTGTTTGTTAAATATGAATATGTAGGCTATAAGGTTCAACTTAATATTTTTTTTTATCTTTTTAAATATGGATTTTTCTATTAACCATAAATTTAGATATAGATGTCATACTTAGATATCAAATATGAGAGATTATCCCAACGATCACATTTTAATTCCTTTAATTTAGTTGAGAAATTATAACAGAGGTATTCCTTCCCATGAAGCCATAGTCTGAAAGTCTTTGATACAACAACATTGTGAATAGAGGAACATTTAGGTTTTTTTCAATATGTAAAGTTGTATTTTACAACTTAATAGGAAAGAGATATGTGAGTGATATTTATCTTAAAAAAAGGAGTATATTCATTATAGTTAAAAAAAAAGGATGTTAAATAAGTTTTAAAAAATATTGAAATCTTTGCTTCAATGGTTTTTACCTCAATCATCAATGCCACTCCTTCTAATGATGCCCCCATGGTGGGTGGAGGAGACCCCTCCTACAGAAACATAATTTGTTCCAAATTCAATTAAGCTACCTCGTACAAATTCAACAATTCCTTAGCTCACAAACCACAGCTGAAAGTGAACCCATCCAATACAACCAGCAATCAAGCTTCTGCTTCTACCTCTACCACTCTAGCAATGAAAAATCCAAAAGCTAATGGTCCCTATCTTACTCAAATAGTCAAATATCGCCTCTTTGAAATACCATAAGAAAAATAGGAGCAAAAAATAAATATATGAGAAAGCATGTAGTAATATGAAAATTCCTAAGTCATTGCCCCTAAATAAACCCCTTCTTAGCTGGAACGAAAAGAACTGAATGCTGAAAGGGGATCTCCACCTCAATTTGGGTTTCAATGGTTTCTTCACATCCATATTCAACAATATAGAGAACAAATATCACATATTTGAGGGGGGGCCATATTTCATGAATTCGTCCAACTCATTCATAGCTGTGGGTTCAAAGATTCCACCTTGACAAAGACTAATTTTCTGTGGCCCCAGTCTAGATCTGTCTTTATTCTCTCCCTCAAAAATTTTTGGATCTTGAAACCTTAGAAAGCATGGGTAATTCCATAGGGCATTTTGTTAATTATCTTGAATACTACAAAGTAAGGTCAATACATTTCATATGGTTGCCTTTGTGCTTATCTAAACGTATCCAAGCCCCTTAGAGCAACCACTCAGGTGAGAAGTGAAGATGAAATATGGGAACATCTAATAGATTATCAGAAAATGCCTTTTAGATACCAAAAATCCCACAAACATAGCCATCTCTTCCAAGAGTTCCCAACAAATGAAGTTGAACAAAATGCACAATTATATTTTTATTTGGATCAAGATGAGTTTACCAAGGTCACCAATAAAATGAAGACATCTAAAAAAGGAATAGAGAATCCAACCTTTAAAAATGCATCGGGCCATAACTGGTACAAAGTCCTCTAATAACTAGAATAAAATGAGGCAACTACCAAAGAAGAAAAGCCTAAAACTTAAGAGATTGGGAAAACTAGTCAATAACCACCCAAGCCAACAAAATATGTGAATGCACACCTGATTAAAAAAAAATTAATAGGAGGATCTAGAAATGGAGGATGACACCTAGGATTTTTCGTATGTCCAAGATTTTGAGGCAATGGATATGAAAAATGTTGATATGTAATCTCTTGTAGAGGAACGGAGAAACAAATACCCAACAACCTTTCCCAAGGAGCAAGTTTGAATCATCACTGAAGTATACATTTGAAATCAATAGCTAATTCTCCACCAAGCCCATGAAATAGGTAATACCCACAACCACAAATATTATTTTTTTTCTCATGCAATCAAAAGAAATGTTCCCACGTTTTAACTGAGTATTCCGAAAGAACCAAAAAAGGAGTGGGGGGAGAGAAATAGTTACTTGCTTCAAGGCCTAAGGGATTACTCGGTGAATACTAGTAGTGTCACCAATGGATGTCATATTTCATCCCTCCTCTCAAAATCATCAATGAAATTCATCTCTTGGAACGATATGGGTCTTAATGGGAAATCTAAGAAAATACTCTTAAAAAAAAAACCCCGCCAAGAATGCTCTAACATCATGATGGTTTAGGAAATGAAATGATGTTTTGAGTCTCTGAGCAACGTTTTAATTAATGTCTATGGAAACTATTATTATTGAGCCTAGGATGCCTAAGGACGATTGGGAGGTATTTCTATCACATTGAACCCTTCCTTAGTTACTATTCATTATTCCTTTTTCTTTGCCTAGAATCCTAACTGCTTACATTCATCCCATTAGTTCAACCAATTCGACTTTCCTAACCAATGTTCATGCCCCTAGTATTCATGTTGACAAAAATGTCTTCCTTCAAAACCTCCAAAGAGCCTCAAAGTTTATAAGGGAAATAATTTTGATGATAGGTGGGGATTTTAACATGATAAAAGATAACAATTAAAAGAGAGGAGGAATTTATAGAGTCAATGAAGAAATCCCCCTCCTTGTGGAATTTCTCAATAACTCCAAACATATAGATCTAAGCACACACAATAACTTATATACCTAGAATAATAAGTGAGCCAACACATTTAAAGTAACTTCAAGACTTGATAGATTCCTCATAATAGAGTCTCTCCATATTTCATTCACTAATTTGAGTCTTTATTCTCCCTTTCCATGGTTTGGATCACTGGCCCATAGAACACTCTATGGAATGGATCAATATTCCCAAGATTATGCCCTTCAAATTGGAGGATTTTTAGTTATGGCATCCTGATTTTCTCTGCAATCTAGAAAAATGGTGGAAAACATTAGATCTTTTTCCTGGACCTCTATGTATTGCTTCCAACAATGGTTAATGTATCTCAAAATGAAAATAAAGAATTTGAATATTAAAGATTTTTGTAATTCCACAACGAAAAACTAAACTTAGAACAAGAGATGGCTACCATGCAATAAGAAATAATATAAAATGGTAGATCTAAGGAATTCAAACATCAAGAAGCAGGCACTCACCTCTAGCTAGAGGAAATATTTATGCAAAAGGAAATCCTCTAGAGACAGAAATATTGAGTACAATGGCTTAATGAGGGAGAAAAAAACACTAAAGTATTCCACAGATCCATGATCAACTAGACAAAAATTAATAGAATATCAAGCATCAAAACACCCAATCACCAAAAAGTGGACATCCATGATCCAATAGCTGATGAAGTCATGAATCATTTCCAAGCCACACTCACATAAACAGTTTCCATAAAGAAGGTCTACTACTAGGAAAATAATAGAGCACATTCCAAAACTTATAAAAAGTGAAAAAAATGATCTCCTCTTGGAATAAATCACCATGCATGAAATGGAAGAAATTATTATGGAAATGCCTAAATATAAGTCCCTAGGTCCCGACAACTTTATCACTAATTTCTAGTAGGATTGTTGGAAAATTCTCAGGTGTGATGTTTGGAAAGTAGTAGAATACACTTGGCGTTCCTCCTCTATATTAACAACCCTTGATGTTACCTTTATATCTATTATGCCTAAAATATCCCGCATTGATTCTCCTTAAGATTTGAGGCCTATTTCCTAATGTAAATTTATATATAAAATCATCTCTAAAGTTATCACAAATTGAATAAAACACCTTCTCCCCTCATTTTTCTATCTTCAGAAAATTGGTAATGTGGAAGGAAGGAAAGTTATGGATAGCATAATACTATCCCATGAATGCATTCACTTGCTTAATTCTAATAAGTCTCTAGGTATGCTCATAAAACTTGATATGTCAAAATAATTTGACAAATTGAACTGACAATTTATTTTTCACATGCTCACTACTTTTGGATTTGCAAAAAAGATGAGTTCATTGGGTTATTTACCTTGATTCCAAAACATTCCTCTCCATCCTAGTTAATGGATCTCCCTCTCCCATGTTTATCCTCTGAATGGGTATAGGGTACAAAGACCTATTTTCCCGTCATATCTTTCTCCACATGACTAAAGGGATGGGTAGATCTATCAACTTAGCCATATAGATTGGCCAACTAAAAGGCTTTCCTCTTGGTTCCCATGATTTGTTTTCTTCAAACAAGTAGTTGTGTATGAAAATTTTCTCATGGGCATCCCTGTTATCGGGAAAACTAGTGTCTATACAGAGCTGCTAGTCCCACTAAGGCTCGTAGCTACCTTAGAAACAAACACACTAAAAACTACTTTTGTTTTCCTTTATGAGAAATATATAAGAGAAGAATAAGGAGACCAACCTCTGTCTTGTGCTTGGTTCCTTGCTCGATTCCTCTCTCTTCTGGTAGGTCTCTACCACTCGCTTCCTTATCTACCCAGCTTCAAGGAGTACCTGTAGAATCAAAGAAGCATAACACTATCCAAGAACATAGATCTATTATCATAAATAATGTAGGATCAGATGTACATTGACCACACAAATGCATAAATCATCAATCATACAAGAATGTGGAGGAAAACTTGAATAGCTTTATTGGTAATCAAGAAAGAGCAAAGAGGATTACAATCAATTGTTCTGACCCAGCATCATCCTCTCAGCAAGAAAGCCCTCCTTCACCTCATGAAAAGCTTAGATCACCCAACACTATGATATTGCACCAAGAAACCAACAACACTTCCTTACAAGATACAAAATTCCAGCCCCTGGATCTCTGGGATGAGGGATCCATATATAGATGTTTGCAAGGGGGGTGAGTCAGCTTTTGAGATTTGATTAGTGTCTTCTCTATGATAGTTCTTGATTCCACTTGGAGATTGATGATCTCTTACTCATCCCTGGTCGAATTCTGTGAGGCAAGTGTCACAGGAGAGGTTTCTGGAAGATTCCATGCTCCTCCACCTTGCGGATTGACCCTTCCATTTGTCCCTTCTCGCCCATCGCACCCCATAGAATGGTTTTTTGACATGCATTGCACCTAATGTGTGTATTCAGGTGGGATGCAACACACTTTGCCTATGGAGCAGGTGAAATGGTCCAGTTTTGACCAGTTCTGAGTAGTTTTTCATGGAGAATTTCTGGGAGATGCTGTAATCAGTTGACCTTGTTCTTTTAGGGGTTGGAACAACACCTTTAGGGACTTAGGAGCCCTTGGTTTATGGACATTTATGCTTGGGGTTGCAGTGCCCAAAAATGTATATAACAGCTGCCCCCTAAAGCATGATGTCGTTAATCTTTTGATGTTGGGTGAAATGCTTTATCATGAGGATCCGAAGTTTTTTCGAGCTGGAAGGCGCCCTGTAATAAGATACAATACAATACATTATCTTCATATTATTTGCATGATCTAGCTGAGGTGGGCATTCCCATGCTCAACTTTATAAATTCATTTTCATGTACATAGGACAAATAATCGTCTGAGTGTAGACTGATGATTCTGGTAGAGCCATCATCCCTTAGATTGGATGATTATCTGTGCAGCAATGATGTACATTTGATGTCTTTATTTTCCTGAATATCTATCATAGCCCGGATGGATGAACCTAGATCTGGGGTCTTCAATCTCGTTCGATCTTCACTCAAAAGTACAAGTCGATCCATGTGAGAGATGTTCTGGAGTCGAACATGGAAAGACATCGCCTGATTACCAGCCAATGATGTAAGTTGTTAACAGGTCCGAGAGGAATCACCGATAATGATCATGATCCTCAAGGTACTGTAGTACAATTCACGTGGTGTGAATAAGGGACTTGGCATCGAACACCACGCAAAATCTTTTGGTCGAATGCCATTGATGTAAACCTGTCGCAAGAAGTGAGAAACTTGCCATTGAGGTATGCAAGCTTCAAAGTACTGAAAGGGTTGTTCCTAGATTGACTTCTTGGATAATGAGCTGATGTCAACAAGAAGCGATCCATCATAGGAGGGCCTTAGTGAATCCCACATCAATGACACGGAACGGAGCAAATGATTTTAATGGAGGTGAAAACGATCTGGTGATATAAGGTTCAGGGTGGTGGTCATGAAAGAATGGAGCGTAAATATATTGCAGTGGGTGAGACACAGGTGAATTCTCTGAGCGACTTCTCTTGAACATATAGGCGACACTGACATGATGGATTGGTAGCATTACCCCAAATGTCGATGGTGTGACGGAACCATGGTGATGTGACCAGTGAATGGAACAACCCAACCCGACTCGGATGCAGAGTGAAAGTGTCATGTTCAAGAGCGACTTGCTACCAACAAAGTTTCTTCAAGTTTTCTTCCCAATTTTTCCCCAGTCATTGCTGACCAGTACCTCTTTATTTTTTTCAAGCTTGAGGAGGATAACATATGCTTGTTCTATAATTCGCCCTTCAGGCAAACCCATCTCTATGTTTTAACGAGCCTAGCGATAGTGAAACTCGTTGTTGTCTGTTATGGACAAGTTTGTCGCTATTAGGTTTTAACGAGTTTAACGACAAAGATAACTCTGTCCTTTTCAATTTTAGAGAGTCTGAAAAGGGACGTAAAGGAAACTCCAAAAAACCTTTTTCGTCATCTAATCCCTTAAGTCCGAAAAAGTATAAAATAATACGAAAGGGATGAATTTTCGGTAATTTTAACGAGCCGAACAAAACAAGCACTCGATCTTTTTGTGTAATAATCCCTCAGGTCCAAAAAGATTAAAATTTAAACAAGGGATATCACTTCTGATCACTTTAACGAGCTGGAGAGGCCAATGGCTCGGCAATCTTTTCATATTTTACGAGTTAGTTGAAAAGAGCTTAAAGGAGACTCATTTTTGAGGAACGAGTGATAAATTCGGGTAGCAGCTGATTCCAGTTAAGGTTTGGAATTTTCCAATCACGGCCATGTTACAAGGATGGCTAACAGGATCACTCTTCGCTGCTGTTCCTCAAAAGGGGTAAACAATCAAGTGGAGGTGAATGATCGGCCAATACAGAGTGGAGGTGATGATGAGAACACGACCAAGGCTTTAAAGGCTGAAGTACTACATTCACGACGGTTATTTACTGGAAATTGGTTCATTTTTTATTTTAAAATGAGCTTAAACTCTGGAGGAACATTTGCTCATTGCTTATGTTTATTTTTTAACGAGCTTGAAGTACGCGTTAAAACTGCTTGATCCAGTCGTATAATAAGAATGTCTCATCTAAAAACGACATTTTCTCAAAGCTTTGCCCCACATCCTTTCTTTATGAAAGCTAGGAAACGACCAATCCTATGAGTTTAAAGGGTTAGAGGGCCTATAAATTTAAAAAAATAAATGGTCGCTCTTCTCTTGCATGCCAAAAGGTTTGCATGCCCCCAAGTATAGTGAAATAGAGTTTCGAGGTTACCCCTCAATTTGCAGACAAAACATTTGTTTTATCGGGAAAGGCCTACCTTTTTCAGGTTACCAAGGATTGTTCTATTTGTACCACAAACAAAACACTTCTTCGGTGATGTCTACCGAAATAGACAAAAGTGAGTGGCGCAGACGCCTCCACTCACATAACTTTGACGAGGGAATATTATTCCAGCCTAATCCCATTTTCCTAAACGGACGGGTGTGTCAGACTAGTCATATATCCTTCGCGGAAACCTACCCTATACCTAAAGTTTTCCTGCCGAAGTAGACTAGGGTGCATGCCCCCTGGGTTTTAGTCATGTCCCCCGAATCACTCGCGCTCATCAGGTGGACGGACTGGGGATTGATGAGACATTCCTTGCGTGAAAAGACCATTCAAGGTTGGTATATGACTATTTGCTATGTGTGAACCGGGAAATGAGAGTTGGTCTACGAGCTTGACCACTCTTCCTTCGTGCAGAAAACACACTACTCTAAAGAGTGAGGAGACAATGGCTCCCATGCAATAAATATAGTCTCGCCCAAGGAGTAGATTATAATCCAGGGGTCCTTGGACTACCATTATGTTCATGTGAACGGTTTTCCCTCTCAATGTTATGGGCACATTGGGAAGGATCCCTAACGGTCGACTGGTTCCTTTGTCGAAGCCTGTTAGATTTCTCATTTTAGGCAAAATCGATGGCAAACGAAGCACTTTCCAAGAAGTTGAGGAAAGGATACTCACAGAAGCCCCTTCATCTATGATGGTACCGGCCATGACCATTCTATATATTTGAGCAATGATTCAGAATGGTACACTAGTCGGTAAACGGGGTCTGCCTAGTAGATTCCAGTCAAAGGAAACAACTAGGTTACTTGGAGGTGGGATCGAGTAGACGGTCGGATACGACTCTGATGAACTTTCTTCCTGCGGTAAAGGAATGGGTAGACTGAACCCATGTTCATCGGAGTCTGTGCTTACGAAGAGAATTTGGACGGTGTCATTCTTGTTCTCTTCGATGACTGTATCATCTGAAGATGGATCCTTTGAAGGCAAGACCGCATCAATTGCCACCTCGACCTTTTGACTTTCGCCTGGTCTGGATTCAGATGGTTTATCTTCAATGATAGATGCTTCAACCGACCACAAGGGTGTGTCAGCCAGATTTTCAACTAGTGACGGACTCGACAAGAGTTTCTTATAGCCAGGAGGAAGCCGTAACGGTGAAACCGGACGGTTGTCCAAAAATATTTTAGCCTCATCTAAGAAGGGACAACGGTGGACGACGTGATCGCCTTCACGCAGTTTACAAGGAAATTTACATTTTCCTTTTTGTCTAGGGGCTTCACTTTCACTA
Source organism: Pinus tabuliformis (assembly GCA_031772625.1). Lineage (NCBI taxonomy): Eukaryota > Viridiplantae > Streptophyta > Pinopsida > Pinales > Pinaceae > Pinus > Pinus tabuliformis. The sequence goes on from CM062805.1 coordinate 124,615,208, forward strand.
GTTGACGGTGTACTTTCAACATGATCATCAGAGGTTGACGACACCGGATTGTGCAAACGAGGAGACCAGTCCCTTAAGATCCGAGGGATGCAAGGACAATCTCGATGATAGTGGTCTCCTTTGCAAATGACACATGGCGATTTAGGCCTGGTTGGTGTTGTGTGTGGATTTTCGCTAGACGATGTTTGGTTGCCCCTTTTCGCCATTGGCTCCTTATTATTCTTCTTCTTCTTCTCCTTTTCCTTCTTCTTCTCAGTTACTTGATTTTTGGCTTTACCGGCTTCATCAAGCGAAGAGGAAGGAGTAGAGGAAGAATTGGATGAAGTAGAGGGTTGGGGGGTAACTCCGGTATCGTTTCGTTGCTGACTTCATTGTTCAGGAATCGCAGTGTTCTGAACGACAGAGGTTGAGAAGAGCCATACGGGCAAGCCGATTGTCAATCCTGGAAGCGACAATGTGACCATATGGGGTGCACCAACATCTCCCCAAGAGGAGAAGGGACTAGGATTTCCTCCAAGGGGAACTCCTTGGTTGGTGGACTCCATTTTCCTCAACCTAAGACCAACGTAGGAAAGGTGATAACTATTCCGTTTAAAATAAATTTTAGATGCTTTGACACAACTTGTTTTTTCAATTTTTAAGCGTCGAGAAAAAACAAAAGATGACTCTAGTCGCCTTCAATTTTTAATGAGCTTGAAGTGACAAGTGCTCAGATGGACCTTTTCTGTTAAGGAGTCTGAAAAGGAATGAAAGGGTCTGCTCTGGAAATCTAGACAGAGGGATTACCAAACCAATCGTAAAACTGCAGAATACTTTTTATGGCACGGCAGTCAATCTTCCTGAATGCTGTGTTCAGTGCATTGCGATCGATAGGGTGACAGACACAGCTTCCTATGGATAAAGGATTAAGCCTATTGTGGTCTCACAAAATATACTCGACGGTACGTGGGAGCACAAGTCCGTACTGGCACTTATCGTCTCAAAGTGGAGGAATCACCCAACCAACAGTGAAAACAATAGTTACCAGGCTTTACGACGCCGGAATACGTCTCTAGCCTAGACTTCTCGATGTTGTGCGTTAGGTTCCAAAGCGTTTTTAGATTCATTAAATTTATTTTATAGATGATCTTGCTTAAGAAATTTGCCTTTTAGGTTCACCGCGTGATGTAGATGTACAATTCCTAAAATGCAATCTAAGATGATAAACAGTAGTTTAATCTTCCTTTTGCAAATGAAAATCCTAGCTACTAAGGAAAGAGAGATGGCGTTCTTTCAACAAAGAGCAAATAGCACACACTATATGCACTGTACTAAATCAAACCAACAAACGGTCTAAATGAAAATGCACATGCATGTATTTGTTCTCAGCCTTCTTAATGTGTGAATGATAAAAAGAAAGATAAGCGCAAATCTGAACTATCTTTCAAAGCGACAATTACTAACAAGTTTCTTTTCAAGACAAAATGAGGACAATGACAACACTTTGCGATTTGGAATTGAAAACTTTCTTTCGACACTAGAAAAACTACTAATTCAGATCAAATACAATAGTAACAGGGTAATCGACTATCAAGAACAATCAGATTCTCTTCTATGACTGAAAACAACACTTGCGACACTTTCAAATCAAGAAACGACAGTACAATTACGCTACTTCTTTATAAAGGAGAACTGAAAATGACTCAAAAAATACATAAAAACATTTATAGTTCTTTGCACAATGGAGGTGGAATAATAGCAAGGAAAGGGGTTTCAACAGAGCTGTACTGACTACAGGCAGCAAAACTCATGAATAGAGCAGAAAAGAATGAACACAGAAACCAAAATTTAGGAACAAGGCCTTGTCTGATCAGCGCACCTGTAAGACAGTGAAACTAAAATGCAACGCACCTACTACACTCGGGAAGTGCGATGCATTTGAAGTTCACAGAACAGACAGTGCGCTGGACTAGGGACGAGACTTTGATTGGGTTCCGGGTCACAATTTGCAGTTCAGTTCAGGGATTTTGGCCGAGCAAGTGGTAATCATTAAATCAATCACAGGGGTAGATCTAAAGAGGTTACTAGAGCCACCACGAGGGCAACTAGAGAGCTTGTAAATCAATTTTTTAATTCATAAACAAAACCCAGAGATAGACTGAAGCAGCATTGATCTACTTTGCACTTGCATAGCAAATTCAGTTCGAAGGCTAGCTGGCTTGACTTCAGGCTCCGTTTGTAAGTTTATAAAGGAAACAAATGTAGATGAACAAACAATCTATTCGCTCCCCAGCGGAGTCGCCATTTTGTTATTGGAAAAACTAGTGTCTATACAGAGCTGCTAGTCCCACTAAGGCTGGTAGCTACCTTAGAAACAAATACACTAAAAACTACTTTCATTTTCCTTTATGAGAAATAGATAAGAGAAGAATAAGGAGACCAACCTCTGTCTTGCGCTTGGTTCCTTGCTCAATTCCTCTCTCTTATGGTAGGTCTCTACCACTCGCTTCCTTATCTACCCAGCTTCAAGGAGTACCTATAGAATCTAAGTAGCATAACACTATCCAAGAACATAGATCTATTATCATAAACAATATAGGATCAAATGTACATTGACCACACAAATGCATAAATCATCAATCATACAAGAATGTGGAGGAAAACTTGAATAGCTTTATTGATAATCAAGAAAGAAAAGAGGATTACAACCAATTGTTCTGACCCAGCATCATCCTCTCAGCAAGAAATTCCTTGTTCACCTCATGAAAATCTTAGATCACCCAACACTATGATATTGCACCAAGAAACCAACAACACTTCCTTACAAGATACAAAATTCCAGCCCCTGGATCTCTGAGATGAGGGATCCATATATAGATGTTTGCAAGGGGGGTGAGTAAGATTTTGAGATTTTATTAGTGTCTTATCTCTGGTAGTTCTTGATTCCACTTGGACATTGATGATCTCTTACTCATCCCTAGTCGAATTCAGAGAGGCAAGTGTCATAGGAGAGGTTTCTGGAAGATTCCATTCTCCTCCACCTTGGGGATTGACCCTGCCATTTGTCCCTTCTCGCCCATTGCACCCCATAGAAGGGTTTTTTGACATGCATCGCACCTACTGTGTGTATTCAGGTGGGATGCAACACACTTTTCCTATGGAGCAGGTGAAATGGTCTAGTTTTGACCAGTTCTGAGTAGTTTTTCATGGAGAACTTCTGGGAGATGCTGTAATCAGTTGACCTTGTTCTTTTAGGGGTTGGAACAACACCTTTAGGGACTTAGGAGCCCTTGGTTTATGGACATTTATGCTTGGGGTTGCAGTACTCAAAAATGTATATAACAATCCCCACTACCAAAGAAGCCACTACCCTTAAAAACATCCTTCAAGACTTCTCTGATGCTTCTCAAACCTCCATTAACATGGAAAAAACCAAATATTCTTTTTTAATACCCCACTAGCTATCCAAATTCATATATCTCATTTTCTTGTTTTTCAAAGGATCTCTCTTCTCTCTAAATACTTGGGAGCCCCTTTAACTAGAAATCATCTTAGGAAAAAAGTATGGGAAAATCTTCCTCTTAAATTTGATGTGAAACCCTCCTATTGGACTTTCATATCGCTCAATCTAGTTGGTCACCTGATCTTGCTCAAATACATCCTTGAATCACTCCCCACATATCTTCTCTTAGTGATGGAAGCCCCCAAAACCATCATAAACAAGGTCAAAAATATTTGACACAACATCCTATAGTGTAGCACTAGAAGAGACTGAAAACGGGTTCTAGCTGCATGAGAAAAAATCTATTGCCTAAAAAGGGAAGGAGGCCTTGGTCTCCACAATCCAAATATGCTCAAAAGAGCCTCATGTGCTAAAACCTAATGAAGATGGATCAAAAACTTAGAGGCTTTATATGATGCAGGAGCATCCTTACTTCCAAAGAATAAACCTTTTTGAAGATAGGTACAAAGTAGGGGTCTCAACATTTTTTAAGGAAATAAATCCTTGACATAATTAAATCTATGTTTTATGCAATATGTCGATATTGATAATTAGGGAAAAGAGAAAAATAAAATATTTGTTCTCTTCATGAGGGATAGTTAGAGTTATGATAGCTAGCCATTGAGTCTTAAAATAATTAGTTAGGGACAAGAGATTGTAGGGAAAAAATGTTGGTATAAAATCTAAACTAAATTAGTTATCATTTTTCAAGGTTTAACAAAAACATTGTAAGCCTACAGCAATTAGAAAAAGGATAGACAGGGGGTGACTGTGTGAAAAAGAAGAGGGCCAAGGGTTGCATTCTTACATTGAAAATCCGACCAAGTATGATGTATATTTGAATTTGATTAATGAAAATAATTTGTATATGCTCCCTGATTGTGACTATCTTTGTATATTATTGCTATGGAAATGATTGTATTTTCATAAGAAACACTTCGTGTAGATATATTTCTTGTATTATAATTTTGATGGTATCTTGTCAGAAAAATCGATATCAAGTTCGAAAAATATAACTTTGTTGGTGAATTTGTGTTTTACCAATCTGTGCTGAGAGTAAGTGAATACCTTGTGAACAAATTGTATGGCCATATTGTCTCAATCAAATTCCATGTTGAATGGGTTTTTGTTATGTCTTGACAAGTTAACTCAGCCACAACATGGTAGATTTTAAGAGATTGGAAAATGTATCAAAGCGTGCTCAATGAAAATTGACACTGTATGGAGAATAGTGGAATTTCATCATAGAGAGTTGTGGCCATGTTTTGAAAATAACACAAATTGATTCTTGGTGATTTATATTGAGCTAAGATTCTAGTCTTTAATGAGCTAAGATTCTAGTCTTTAATGAAAATTTATTGAAATTATTCCTATAGTGGTTGGTACTGGTTATGCATAGATTATGGGTTGAAAGTCCTTTAAAAGGGAATAAACCATCTATGAATTAAATAGTTTACCATAGTAACAATACCTCTTCCTAACTTTGAAGTGTGAGGGAAATTGAAGCATTAAAACTAACCCAAATGTGGGAGAGAAGCATTGAAGCCAATGTTGAATACTGGTGTTTATATTATCAGGAATCAAATTATTTTTGTGAATGCATTGAAGGGGAAATGCATTTGTGGGAACAAAGCATTGTGTGAATCAAAAGTGTTGAGAATTAATTAAACCTAATAATCATGGTCGTGAGGTTTGAATGGTAGTATTAGAGAATTTGTGGATAATGTGTCTATGAAGCAGAAGTAAAGGTTCGTTGAGTGATTGATTTGAGAGATAGTCTAGAAGGAATGTTTGTTAGGTCTACTAACATTGTGGTCTACTACAAGAACAAAAATTTCCCACGATCAAGGTGATTGGTTATTGGTAACTCACTATTCATTTTAATAAACCCATATCGAGAATTTTTATGCGTTTATCAATATTTGAAACTAGAGTAGATGATTCTGAGTGGTTTAATCAGTTTCCGTCTAACACATTTCACTTCCTATTACGCATATACATTTCTTGTTAGCAAAAAATGGCATCTTCGTATTATCTACGCTGAAATATTTTGGGGGAATATAGTGAAGGAAAGATCATTGTGAAATGAGTTCTGAGTCACACATTAGTCAGCTGGGATTCAAGAAAATAAGGTCCTTCTTTAGCATGCATCTATATTGAGAAGAGTTAATGCTAATGACATCGATGGCCTACCAAAATTGGGAGTCAACATAAAGTGGTATTAGAACTAGGTTAAATCCTACTTCTTTGGAAGATTAAGGAAATTTGATGATAATGATAGCATTGAAAGCATGCTAACATAGGAGACATCAATAGAGGTATTGAGGCATTGTTTTCAAACTTTAAATTTTGATAGTGAAAAGAAGATTTGTTTGCAGTTGTTGAAGTAGTTAGAAGAAATTGTTCAAGACAAAGAAATGGTGGATCAAGAAAATGAAATATGATGACATTGGTTATTACAAAGAATCAAGGTTTGAAAAAGGCATCATTTGAATGTCTAAAACATTGAAAGAAAAGGTACATGTGCATAATAACAAATTTAATTTTTTTTGAGTGGATTTTGATTTGGAGTCAAGTCATAGAAAATCTGGATCAAGGAGGAAATTTTGGCCAAGAGGTGAAGTTAAGTCATTGATTTATTGAAAACTAATAAAATAATACTATATGGTTAATGTCCAAAAATGGACAAGTATTTGTCTTGTAGGTAGCAATGAGAGAGAAGGAGATTGTGGTAGAAGAACCTTATAACAGAGAGTCGTAACAATTCCAGTGAGGTTAGAACAAAAGGAGAGTAGGAAATTTAAATCTCTTTTGGTTGATATGGATCACAATTTTAAGTTTGATTTGTAGATTGCAAGTGAGGAATTTAAAATTGCAAATGGTTTCTAGATTGTAGATGATTGGAAACAAGGAACTAATAATTGATTGGTTGAACTCTAAAGGAAAGGAAAAGAAAGAACACTAAATTTCTTTGAAAATGAGAGGACTTCTACATTGGAAAAATTGAAATAGTGCATGTCCAAGTGAGATTGGATAGAGGTAAAGTTGGTATTTTTATGTTCTTAATAAATTAAGCAGAACATTGGTTATTTGAATGTAGTGGTTGTCGCGAAGTTCCTATGATAGGGAATTATAGTTAGGAGAACTATAACCAAGAGAAAATAGTGTTTTTTAATGTGGAAAAGAACATTAATAAGTTCCAACTAAGGTTGGAAGGAAGAGAGGGGAAATAGGACAATTGGAAGTTATTGAATAAGTGAGTTAAGTTAATGCAATAGCCTAAAGAGAAAGGATTTATGAGAGGAAATATTTTATAGAGGAGAGAACCTAGGAATACCAAAAGACTAGGCCATGGAGGAGCTTGGTGAGGTATTGGTTAACAGGTCAATGGAAGGGGCTTGTTACATGGGCTTGACTGCAACTCACAGTGAGGAAAAGGAGGCTCACAAAAGGAGAAGGAAGATGACTATTGATATTCAGAGAAAAGGTTCAATAGAAATCCACAAAAGGAAGAGCAATGAGGAGTTTGATGGGGAACTTGTTGAGATAAAAGTACAATTGAATGTACTAATAGAGCTACTATAGGAAGGGGAAGAAGACCAAATATATGGATGGATTTTATAGAACAAGGTGAAATGGCACAAATTTCAAGTAAAGATGAAGCATAAGTTACATGCTTCGTTGAGGAAAGAACTCAAGGCAACAGAAATGGAAGTTATCTATTGTGAACTGGAACAAGGATCGATCCTTGGTGAAGATAAGGATGAAGAAGATGATGAGATCCAAGAATCTCATGTTTTTACCAATGAAATTTGTATTCATACAGTTTTTGAGGGTGTTGTCACTTTTAATGACACCTGTAGCAGTAATGCTTCAGGGGACATAGAAAGCTTCCTAGAGACATCCTCTGGGTTTATTGTAGACCAGCGCCTAGGACACCTTAAACAGAGGAGTGCATGGAAGATAATATGTGAGGGGGTTTCAACTGCACTCCAATTGTCACGTAATTAAAATAGAATAAAGGGGGCTTGGTTCAATAGTCTATCATGCAGGTAAACTCAATCTGATACATGGATCCAAACACTCAGGGGGTAGATCAGGCCAACCTCAAAGAGAAATGTTTGGTTCTAGTGGCCAACACACAAAACATGCAACTTTATATTCAAGTTGTAGTAAAGTGAAGAGGAGGAAAGAAAAGAGCGAATTTGATGCAGAGGGTTGTAAACAAGACATAATCCTAAGCAACAATGTTCCGGTCGAAGGGTGGAATTCGATACATAGGGTTGTAAACAACACAGAATCCTAAGCAATGATGTTCCAGCAGAAATATGGAAGAGAGAGGAGGTGGAAAGGTAGAAACAACGAAGTGCTTATTGAGGTTTCATACTAGGTATAACATGGGTACCTCTATCACCAAACAATGTGAGTAAATCTGTGCTCATAAAGATACTGCGGGTTAATCTACTAACACAAGTAAATCTCTAATTGCTACAAGTACTATAGGCTATTGAATAAAATGAGTAAATTTGTAATATACAAAGGTATTATTCTCTATTTAGCAGTCTGGATAAATCCATGAATTAGGGAGAAACCGACAATCTCATTACTCTTTTCAGAGAATGAAAAACATATATGAAATGAGATTATAGAAGGGAAAAGATACTACGCATTGATTTGCTTGGAATCAATAGGGAGTTTCATTAATACTTGAAGGGTCAAAATACCATTCCATTACTTTCAGCATTATATCAGTCAAGTCCCTCATAAACAGGCAACCTAGAACCAAACATGGAATCACAGAATTCAAACCTGCAGATACATAATTATGGAATCTTTGTTAAGTGTTTCTACCCCTTATTTATACAGAGAAGGGGGGATTTGAATCAAAATTACAAAATATCTCAGCGAGGGCTAGTTGTCTGATTGACTAGTTGTCTTGACCTGTGATGGCTCTACTGTCCAAAATGATTACAATTGAGATTTTATCCCTTTCTTGGAAATATGGATATTACAGAAATAATAAGGAAAAGGAAAAAATAAATATGGTGGAGGAAGTGTCCCTCTGTTGTTCCAGTGAAGGCCCTCGCTTAGGCAATGCCTCTATCATCGTGAATCCCTCTAGCTGCTCAGCCTATTTCTGTCACTTTCGCTTTAACTGCCTGAAGTATTCATTCTTTAAAACTAGGAGTGGGCAACCATCAATTTTGTGCTGCAATATAGAAGAAGGGGACACTTGGGAAGTACCTCATCTTCCCTCCTTAACGAGCACCATATTGGATCATCGAGTCCCATTGACCTTCCATGTCTTCATTTACTTTGTATTTGTCAACCCTGGTTTCGTGTCACAGTGGGCCTTTCTGGGTCGACCCATAACGATTTACTGCCGCACCAACTTCATTCGATGCTTTAGTTGCTGACCCATCCACCTTCAAAACCCTATACTATATTATCGGGTCTTTAAGGTAGCGAGACTTTTACTCGTAAAAGCATAGGAGAATGGTAGGTTTTGATGCTCCTTGGCCCACTTTGGTTTAGCCCATGTGTACATTACTTCTCATATAGCTAGGGGGCTATGACCAGGTGCTTAGTCCTTAGGCACTAAATCCTTTAGTAGGAGAGAGTGAGAGGATGAGTGGTTTTTGGAGGGGGGCATGATAGTGAGTGGTAAGTGAGGGGGGGGGGGGGTACGAAATAATATGAGAGGGACATGTAGCATGGGGCTTGGTGGGGAAAGCACATTTTCGGACACCCCCTTACCGATAAAGGGAGACATGGTGGGGGGGGGGGGGGGGGGGGGAAGGCCTGGGAGCCGTCGATCTGATTGGAGTTTATCTGGGCTGTCCAAAGATGGGGGGTATTTAAATCACATGCGGTCTTTGAAATGGAGGGACCCGATAGCCCATTAAATCTATTGTATAAAATATTGCATCCGAGAGAGTTCCTGCATATCGCAATCGCAAGCTGAAGGCTTTTAATTGGAGTAGTAGCCTTTTAACTTCATCGATCACCCATCTACGGGAATCTCCTTTAGTGACATCATCAGTGCCATGTGGCACTTTCTATGCCCCCATAGGACTATTGTAAATGCCACATTTGTGTGCCATGTGTCCTCCTTAATGCCCGTCAACACCATACTGCCACGTCATGGTAACACAAGCTGCCCCATGTCATTATCAAATCCAATGTTGCTATGCCATGTGGCCCCCTGAGGAGAGAGAAAAGGGCCCACCTACCCTTGGTTTTGCAACTGATTTCCTTTGTAAAATGCTTTTCGGCCCTCCCGACTCTTTAACACAGAAGGCATAACTCTCGGCGGTTTTAGTATTATCGGCCTTTGATAGTTTCATAATGTTGTATTCGGCCATTCCCTCCAGTACTTGCAATCGCCGATTGCCAATCTCACTCTAGACCATAGACGTTGTTAGGTTCCTATACCAATAGTTGTCATAATTTTTGAATGAATGAGATTAAAACTTGTAATATGTACATACCTTTGCTTTCTGCAAATGTTTCCCATATTGAAAATTTTAAAAATGTAAAGAGCGTATGTCCCAAAAGAATAATCACTGGACGAAAAGAATAAGAAAAGGTCCAAAAAAATGAAAAATATGAACCCCAAAAAAAAAGGGAAAAGACCATGAAAGTGAGCAAGCCAAAATGCCACTACTATTCACTTTTATGCATAATAATGATTGTGTGCAGCTTGTTATTCATGCCACAATCCATGGTAATCAAACTATTTAATCTTGATTATGTCATGCTTTAAATTTCATGTTGATAGTTAGAGAATAAAATCAGACCAAACTGTTTAATCTTGGTAGATCATTAGATAGGTAGAGTAACTAAAAGGAGCTTAACTATTTAAACTGAGCTCTTGGATGTAATAAGGTTAGATTTAGTTAGTTTACTATTGTAAAGAGAAAGAAAAATGTTTGACAAGGGTTTGTTAGCTCAAATGCACCCTAATAAAGAGAAGTGAAAATGTTAGGATGAGTAGATGGGTAAGTAGAAGAAAGGTTGCAGAAGTATGATGATTGATTGGACAAAAGCATATTTATCATTCACATCATAAAAGATCTAGATACCAATGAACAATCAAGCATGCAAATGATTTACAAAGTTAGTTAATTAACTTCCCCCATTCATTTTACCCCTTTCCTTTACTAATTTCAATTATAAAGTTCTAAGTACTTGAAAACCCTAAGTCAAAGAGGCTCGGAGCATTTCTCTGACTTTTGGAGGGACCGGACCCTCGGCTTAATGACTTAAGGACAAAAATTACCATATTACCCCTACAAAAAGTCATTCCCCCTTTAATTCATTCATTTTCCTTAATAATACTCCTTTCCTAAGGTTAAAATACTTTTACCTAGGAAAAGTATTTATCCCCCCACATAAATCATTTTAATATCAAAAACCCACAAAAACACCTTATCCTAAGTATTTATGTTAATATTGGAAAAGCATTAAAATGTGAAAAATCATTTACTTAGGGTATTGTGCGCCTTTCCGCTCATCTTATTAATTACTAATTTTTATTAAATACCGATAAAAACTCGTTTCCCCGTATATATTTAACTCCTACATATAAATTAACCTTACCCTTACTTTAAATATAAACTATAATTTCACCCAAACCCCGAAAGCCCACTAACTAATCGATCTGCGATTAAGTTAGGCAAAAACCCAATTAATCCCTCCTCTAATGACCCTGATGCCTTAAACCCTGCCTTAATCCGTCACTAACTCAAATACTGCTGCACTTAATCACCCGTCGGGCCCCCCCGTTAGCCTCCATGCAGCTTCCCCACCCGATCACCATGTGATCATCTTCCTTCACATTCGATGGCCCTTATCCATATCGGGCAGACCCAATGTTTGAACAACACTGACCCGATAAAGTTGTTTTCCACCACGCTCCCGATGCTATGTGTCGTTCAACGTATGGAATCGGGCGGCCTCCCCACAATACCACTGAGCGCCCAAAAGTGGTGCAATGGAAACCATTTATCGCTCACCCACTACATGATAAAATAGTTATTGTTCACCCCACTATGAAATAAAATAGTTACTGTTCACCTCGCTACACAACAAAATGACCACTGTTCACCCATACCCTCCAAAACTTACTTTCGTGCATAAAGCCAAAAATCCCCAAATCATTTGTTTTTATCATTTTTTAAACTATAAACCTCCATGCACACACCTGCGAATGTCAAAGTTGTCAACCTACATCCATTTGCACCCTAAAGATGCCACAGAGCACCCAGTTTGCTTTCCAGCCTACTTAGAGCCTTTTTGACTGTTCGCAGTTGCCAGTCACCCTGTTCAGAGCTAGTTCTCCTCAATTCCAGGTATTTAAGCCATAATTCATTGGAAAACCCAGTCAATTTCAAAACCAGATACTGAGTTTTCTTAGTGAAGGTAAAAAATTAATTAAAGAAACCCTAGCAACTCAAACCTACTCTATACTGAACCACCATTTCCCTAAAAGACTGAAAATCACCTCCTCCATACTCAAACCCACAAGAACTAAGAATGGTCACCCCAATTGCCATGGATGTGAGACCCATTTCTACACCCCACTTAGATCTAGACCACCTTCCCCTGGCTGATAGGGATTTCTATATAAAGGACACCATTGTCCATGAATCCCCGTTCAAAGTATACTGCCAAAGTAGGGATAGATACTTGAACCAGGCTGATGAAATTGGTCTGTGGGAGTCCAATTTGCCTAAGTAACAGTTCCCCAGAGTCCACATTTTCCCAAAAATTGTACATTAGTGCCATGCCAACTATGTCCCTAGTCAAAGAGCAATCATGTCCCCTAACCAGGCCATTCTTTTCACCATCACTGCTGAATCCATAAATGAGATGCTACAACTTTAGCCTGGCTAAAACTTGACTCCCCTATCCATTGGAGACATGTTGGACATATATCCTAAACTTAGCCTTGCCAGATTGGCTCTAATAATCCAAACCTTCATCGTAGAAGAGAAGTACACCCCCAAAGAACCCCCTCCATATGTAGCAACTTTATTTTCTCCATGGGGCAAAAGTATTGTGGATATGATATCTAGAGTCTTGGGTTATACTACCAATGAATATATTGATGAGATTATTTTAGTCTTCATTTCCAAATACACTCCAAGACAGCCTCCTGCTATCATATAAGACTATGCTCAGTTCATAGCTGACAAGATGCATGAATAGTTCCTTAGAATGAGTAATGAGAGAGTCTTCAAATACTCCTCAGTCTTGTATCACCTTTTCCTATATTACTAGTCAAACAAATTCCCACTTGCCTTGCAAAAATTGGACACCAAGGGCTAACCAAGATCAGTTATCTTCTGGACCCCATTGATTCATCAACATCCCTCCCCCTATTCATACAATGAGTTCATTGATTCCTTTGTCCACCCTATGATGACCATGCTCACTGGAACCCCTCCACAAAGAATCAGTCCTAAAATCAGGAGAGTCCTTCATCTAAACATCAATCATTAGGTCGGAGATTGGTACCTGTACCAAAACCACACTGAAATAAGGATTTATGGTTTTGAGCTGGCCCATACAAACTACCTAAATACCTCCCAATGAGGTTATTTTCTCTGGAGTACTACAGGAAAATAATAAATTCAGATGAGGTAAACTTTGTTAAAGCCAAAAAGAAAGCACAACTCAAGATCAAAAACCAATTGTGTCCCTTTATTTGTAATAACAGAGAAGCTGGAAAGGAGGGAGACCGAATCCTTCAGAGATTAAAATTGAAACAAAGCTTCATATGGGGATATGATCCCTTGGACTTTATTTGCAAAAGAAGGCAGAAGAACAAGATGGGCCCCTATATCCATCACTGCGTCCCTGAGATAGAAAAGCATGCCAATCAATTGCAATGGGTGGAAAACACTTTATAGGACAGGGATAATGTAGAAGTTGTTGTGGAAAACACATTAATTGATCTGGAAAAACAACTTGATGAGTATTCTTTCCTGCAGGTGCCAGAACAGTCAGATAGGATAGAACAATCAAATAGGCCAGACTAGTCAACTAGGATAGAACCATCAAAAGTACCAAACCTATTAGAGGTGCCAGATCAAACATACATATGAGAGAAAATAGATAAACCGGAAACCACCATGAGTACCCCTCCAGTTCTATAGACTCCTCTAAATGAGGAGAAAAGCCTCAAAAGAAATAGGGAAGGGGCCACTACTTCAGAAAGAGCAACATCACAAGCCTATGCAGAGACAAGCTAGGCTAAGAGACAAAGAGTGAATCTTGTCTTTGAACAGGAATATACAAAGGAGACAGCTGAGGTTACAAGCATAGAAAGAGATATGATCAGGCATTCCACTCCATCTGGAGGCATCCTAGAACCTTCCACATCACACACTTAGATGTTGGAAAGGTAGCAAAGTGTTGAGGTATCCTCTTTCAGAATGCTAGTAGATAAAGACCAATATATTAAGGAGAGATACAAAGAAATAAAGGGTAGAAATGAGAGGTTCAAAGCCCAAACCTATGCACAATGTCTGAAAATGACCCCTACCAATCAAACAAGGCTTATGCCAGCCTTTGATGTCAAAGAGGGGAAATGCAGATGACCTTCATCAAGCCAACCACTCAGCAGCCAAGGACAGCAACAGATTTTAAGAGGATGGATTTCGAAGTACTGGAAAGGGATATTCATCCCATTGACTAGATTGAACTGCACAAGAAAATAGGGGAGATGATATACTCCACATTAATAGGGAAGGCTATTACTGTCCACCAATTATAGAACTCCATGAACAATATATTAGCCCAATTTTAGTTGGAGAAAGCCTCCTCATAGGCTAAATATAATAGAAACAAGTCCTTAGAGGAGTTTGTGATTGAATTGGGACACGATCCCAAAGATGTAAAAGCTGCATAGCAGCTGATCAAGAAGAAAAATGATGACATATCTACACTCAAGAAGCAGCTAAAGATACCCCAGTTGCATCACCCACAGACACAGGAAGTCCTAGAAGCACAACAAAGACATGAAGAGGTCATGGACTTGGTCCTGAAGGTAAACGATCAACTCAAGGAGATAGAGAAGGAGTTGTACACTTTAATTCAGTCAAAGCAAAGTGACTCGGCCACAACTTCCAGAACTGTCATACCTACAGTATCAACTGTAGTTCCTTCCACATTGGCAGCATCATTGGCACCTACAGCTCCACCTACCACAACACTGCCAACTACAAATGAGTCCACTACAGTAGCAGGTACATGAACTGAGAAAGCAAAAGAACTGGTAATAACCATGGAGGAGATGTCCATCAAGGCTTCAAAGCTCAAAAATCTAAAGGAGAAAGTGGCAAGTTTGGAAAATGACTGTAAACTTTCCCAAATTTAGCAAAGAGAAAAGACACAGAAGGCCCAAAGGATGGGCGAGAAAATCAAAGTCCTAGAGAAATATGTGACACTGCAGAGGCCACTAGGATAGACTAAAGAGATGCTCTGGGTCAATATCATTCACTCTATCAATGATATTTGGCCATCAATCCAAGTTATATTTGAGAAGACAGAATTAGTTAAGATAGCCACTGAAGCTATCTAGAAAGTAAGAGAAGAATTAGGAGACAAACCTGAGAATGGAAATCGACTCATCCACTTCCTAAACAGCAAGAACATATATGAGCTCTAAGAGCTTAACATAGAAGACAGGACTGAAGCCATTCTGGAGATTAGAAAGGTTCTTTCCAAAAGAAACCTCATGCACAACTTAGAAGAGAAGTGCCACAACATGCAAGTAGCCATTGACAGGTTCATGGCTAAGTTTCAGATTTTAAGGGACAAAGGTCTTCCCAGTCCCATGGTCATCAATGACAAACTCATGACCTAGTTGGATTACAGTGATAGACTCAGGAAATTGTCAAAGGAACAAGCCAGCTCTTCGGCTATTAAAGATTTGCCTACAGGCAAAGTATTATATGATGCATTGGAGAACCTGTTTTTCCTAGAGCATGAGGTAAAACATTTGTTTCTTACCAAGCCCAATTCTGCAAAATACACAGAGGTAGATGAAATCTACAGAAGAATGGTAAAAATAAAGTTGCCTGAGGAAGAATGGTGGGAGAAAATGACAAATTTACTATGAAAAACTTTTACATCAGAAAGTTACTACAGTAAATTTGAAGGCAACCAGGTGAAATAGGTAAAAGACAGATCAATAGGGTCAAAGAGTAATGGAGTCAAAGAGTATAAGTGAAAGATCAAAGTAAAGAAGATTCTAGCGTAGAAATACCACAACTATCAGCTAGCTTAAAGAGCTCAAAACTCAACAGAAACAACCAGCAAAACCACAATAAAAGGGACAACAAGAAGAAGTTCTACATCTGTCTCTATCTTCATGCATGAATATATTTTATTCCCTAGATTAAATCTCAAATTGTTATGAGATATTTTATAATTATTTTTTTTATAAATGCTTCACATTTCGAAGTATGTAGGGTGGATTCCAAGACATTTCTATAGACTTTTTCTCTAAAATCAGAGTTCTATTGTATCAATGACTGGATTGGCTTGCTGGATCAAGGAATAAGGATCAGATATTTTACAGGATTCTTGTGTAAAGTGAAATACAAAAAAGTATCTCTCATGTTCAGTGTTGTTTTTTCTTATGTTTTTTCATAATCTTTCTTGTTTCTCTAAAAATCAAAATGTATAACAATGAATGATATTTCAGAAATTGCTTGAATGCACTCTGTCTTAACTGTTTTACATTCTTAATGTTTTCTCCTAAACTATCTTAGCTAGGGAATTCTTAACTTCTCCTTAGCTTCCATATTTTCTTCTCTGGTCTATATCAAAGGATTCTTAATTTCCCTTTGTTCATGATCACCCTCTATTCTTCATTTTGATCCTAGTCCAAGGATTCTTAAGTGCCCTTTCACCCTGGTTAGAATCATTTCACCCATTTGGCCTAAAGATTTTCATGTTGCTTTGCTAGCCTACCCTATGAACATTCCCTTTAATGATCTGATCTAGTTATGCTATCCATTTATTGACTCCATAGCCCAATGGCCTAAAGAGCTAGCTCTATCTATCCGCTCCAAGAATTCCACCACCCTACCTTCAATCCAAAATCAAAACCACATGAACACTAAGAACTAGCCTAAAATCCCATAAAAACTAAGTTAAATTATAAAGAGAGAGCCCTCTCTGGACTTAGGTTGGCTAGAGCCTAAGCCTAAAAGATTTTTTTGTGGTTACCTTGGTCTTTTCCTTCTTCTGATAACTTCTAGGGAGAATTTCTAAGTGATAACATCGTGGCAACCATACTGGGGATTCAAATCCTTAGTCTTAATAAACCTTTGAGAAAATTTCAAATCTTTATTTTGAACCTCCTGAATGGTTTATTAGAAGTTATTTACAAAATTTCACAAAAAGAAAGTAGTTAGAAAAGCTCAAAATTCTGGCTTCAAGGAGAACTCACTATACTAGGGCTAATCCAGATCCAAATCCTACCCCAGCAGTGGATAATCCCAACCTGATTTTGAGAAGATCCAAAAGACAAGAAAGTTCAGTAAGTCCAACACCTTCAATCAAAGCAGATTCATGCCTTGATGAGTGGTTATTTCTAGAAAACCTCCCCTTCGATGAGTCATTTGACCATTCCCTATTTAGAACTAGGTCTGAAAGTGCATTTGATGACATAGTTCTAGATCCAAAGTTTATTGCAGATCTCGAAGTCCAGAAGGCAAACCAGTCAATTGATGAGTATATTCTAAAGTCCCCTCAGTCATCCCTTACTACTGCGAAGATCCCTAAGCTTTCTAAACTAGTATCAACAACCCTTAGTTCACCATTATTCCCTTCCACCTCTGAAGTTCATTCTTCACCTCCATTTATACCTTCACTTCCCTACCAATCTATCATTACCCATTAATCACCTATTACTCCTAGTTCTCCAACAACTATTGTATCATCTCCAAGTACCTCAACCCCACGTCTTATCTGTACCCAACTTAGAGCCATGGAAA
This sequence comes from Pinus tabuliformis, assembly GCA_031772625.1. Lineage (NCBI taxonomy): Eukaryota > Viridiplantae > Streptophyta > Pinopsida > Pinales > Pinaceae > Pinus > Pinus tabuliformis. Next base: position 124,632,704 of record CM062805.1, read on the forward strand.
ATATATATGTTCCTCTTGTGTTACTTGCCCCACTTGGTGCCATGCCACAAGATTACCAAAACAAAAGTGCCCAATTTGATGGCATAGGACCTTATACAGAACAACATCATGTAAAAAAAATGATATACTACTTTGAATTGCATGAAATTGATATTGGAGATGTTCAAATGAGACTTTTTGCTTAGACTCTAGCTGGTGATGTTAGGAAATGGTTTAGAGTTTTACCTACTAATAGCATAGATAGTTTAGATATATTTTATCAGCAATTTTTAAATAGACGGGAAAATAAAAATAACCCTCTCCATATCCTTTTAGAATACGAAAATATTAAAAGAGGACAAAATGAAACAGTCTAGGACTATCACTCCATATTTAACAATATATATAATGAAACGCCAGTCAATATTAGACCCCCACCTGACTTAGCATTAATAAAATTTCCTGATGGGTTTGATACTGATATGGCCTTCCAACATAGAGAGAGAAATCCTCCAACTTTAGAAGACTTGCAGAGTGTAGCAGTTAGCATAGTAGCCAACTTGCTAGCAAAAAGAGCTAGGGTTAGGAATGAAAGGAGAGGATCTACAAAAGATGAAGCCTCACCCTCTGACCTTAAAATAGATGTCCTATCTAAAAGTATGGAAAAGCTTATGGATAGGATAGATAATGTGGAGAGTAAGCCTCAATGGGACAATCAACATGCACCTCCTGTCATAAATCCAAACTTTAGAAAGAATCAGAATCAAAATACTGGAAAGAATGGACTTTACCATAATATTAGGCCTCCCTTTCAGGAAAAATATGTTGAAACATCCCATTCAGATGACCCTGAACAATACACACACAATAACTTAATGGGATTAGATGATGAGGAAACTGTCTTCTTGACCCAAGATGAGTAGGAATTGCATATGTTGCAGCAATTACAGACCCAATCGAGAGAATCATTTCATTATAAGAAAGGATATGATTCTGCCATCTTTGCAGTACATAAACAATACAACTTAAGGAGTAAAAAGAATTCTGACACTTCTAACTAGACCAAGAAAATAGTGCCAAATCAACCCAAGAAAATCAAAGCATCTCTAGTTACTAAAACTCTCCAAATTCTCCCTAGACCAAACCAGAACCCTCCCTATCCCACCATTGTAGATATAACCCCTATTCAACCCCCTAATGATCAACCATCCACTTCACTCCCCTCCAAGGAGACAGTGGAGAAATATCCAAACACCATATAGAAAATCCACAGAGAAAGACCTCAAATGAAGAAAAAGGAGATTGACCTACTCCAATTCTTTCTATGAAAATTCCATGTCCTCAAATAGAAAAAGCCCCTTTTCCTTTCAGTTTGGAAGCAGAGGTAGGTAAACTAAAAATTTCAGTTCCCTTAATAGAGTTGATTAAAAGTGAAACCTATAAGTCTCAAATAAACAAAAACTTAAACTTTGTTGAGAATGAAGACTCCATCAACTTGTTTGATGATCAGCCTAAGCTTATATTTGGTCCTAATGTTAATGGAAAACCACTAGAAGGAGGAATACCACCCTTTTATATTATCCTTAGCATTCATGATAAAATCTTATAGAATGAAATGTTAGATTCTGGGGCTTCACATAATATAATGCCTAAATCGGTTATGAAAAAATTAAACTTGGACATTACTAGACCTTGCAAGGACTTATTTTCATTTGACTCAAGTCAAGTAAAGTATCTAGGGTTAATCAAAGACTTGTGTGTTTCCTTAGTACAATATCCTACTAAGAGCATTCTAATGGATATAGTAGTTGCTAACATCCCACCTAAATATGGCATGCTATTGTCTAGATCATAGGGAGCTAAACTCCAAGGGTGTTTACAACTTGATATGTCATATGCCACAATATCTCTTTTTGGACAACCTAAAAAGTTGTACAGAGAGACCCTAATGAAATTTGTGGTGAGTAGTCGGGATAGGCCTCAAAAATTTCCTATCTACTCCCTGCATTCAGACATTGATCCTTTTATTTTGTATAATGCTGAACAAACACAACAAACCACTTCAAACAGTATTATTTTAGAACCAAAATAATTTGCAGTTACAGCCCAGAAAGACACTGTCCAAACTCAAGAGATTTCCAATGAACAAGATAATCAAAATGTAGCAAACAACGAAAATTTTCTTCCCCTTGACAGTGAAAATTATGAACATGAGATATTATGGCACCTTGAATTTGATGGATCAGTGAATAAGTTAGGAGCAGGAGCAGGAGTGTGGATCTACAATCTAGAGAATGATCACTTAGAGGGCCATGCTTACAGACTGAATTTCAAATGCACTAACAACATGGCTGAGTATGAAGCACTTCTTTTAGGTCTTAAATTAGTTAGGAAGCTAGGAGCTATAAGATTTTCTATCATGGGAGACTCTGAATTAGTGATAAAACATATTAATGTTGTATATATGATCAAAGACCCTAGATTGAGTTGTTACAGAGGAACCATTATAGAAATACTAAACACTTTCCTAGAAACCAAGGTTTCTGTAATTCCTAGAAAGCATAATATGCGGGCTCATTGTTTAGCAATGTTTGCCAGCACTTGTAAGTTACCATTTCAACCTAACCATCAGCACACTGTTGAGGTCAGGCACAGACCTGCTATCCCAGATAACTTGAAAAACTGGCAAGTATTTTCTAATGACAAATAGATAAATAATTTTTTAACCTTAGAGGAACAATTTGTAAATAGTGATATAGATACTGACATAACATTAGATCCTAATTTTAAAGATGAAATGGAAATTAATGAAATAGAAGATGAAAAGATAGATAGATTCCATCCCACTAAATTTGAAAAATCAGATGTAGAAAACCTAAAGCGAGTTGAAATTAATGAAGCAATTGACAAAGACTCTGAAGTGATTAATCTCAAAGACAACTTTTTGCCCAAAGGATTAACCTGTTTGGAAGACTTGTTTGATTCAAATGATGTCCCTAGAAAACCAAAGATGGAACCCTTAAAATCTAATATTGAGGAGTGTAATATAGGCACTAGGAAAAATCCAAAATTGATCAAACTTTCAAAGTCCTTTCCTCCTGCCAAAAAAGTGAAATACCTTGAATTATTAAAGGAATTCCAAGATGTCTTTGCTTGGAGTTATGAGGACCTCAAGTCCTATGACACTAGCATCATACAACACACTATCCCCATAAAAGAAAACCAGAAACCTTTCAGGCAAAATCTTAGGAAGATCAATCCCATCCTATTGCTTTCTATTGAAAAGGAAATCCAAAGGATGTATGAAGCCAAGATAATAGCACCAATTAGATTCTCTTATTGGGTTTCAACTTTGTGCCCACAAGGAAAAAAACTGGCGAGATCAGAATTTGTGTTGATCTCAGAAATCTTAATAAAGTTCCACTTAAAGACAATTACCCTCTCCCTAAAATGTATCATATCTTACAAAGGGTAGTTGGGTCAACCAGAATCTTATTATTGGATGGCTTTTCTGGTTACAATCAGATTTTAGTTCACCCGGATGACCCTGCCAAAACTGCGTTTACTACTCCTTGGGGCACATTCATGTATGTGAAGATGCCTTTTAGATTGATCAATGCAGGGGCCACTTTCCAAAGATCCATGGACATAGCTTTTTCCAAGGAAATACATGACTTCCTAGTAATATATTTATATTATATCATTGTATTCTCAAAATCTGATAAACAACACTTAGATCATCTAAGGTAGGTTTTCATCAAATGTAGTAAGTATGGAATTTCTTTGAATCCCAAAAAATATTTATTTGGGTTAGAAGAGGGAAAGTTATGAGGCCATATAATCTCAAAATATGGTATCCGAATAGATCCTGCAAGAATTGAATCCATATTACAGATACAACATCCTAGGAGCATTAGGGAATTACAATTCTTTTTAGGAAAAAACAACTTTCTTAGGAGATTTATTTCTAACTTAGCATAATTAATTAGATCATTAAACAACATGCTGAAAAAATATTCGACCATAAAATGAACCATTGAGGCTAAGAAATCCTTGGAAGATATTAAGCTAGCCTTAACTAAAACACCAGTCTTGATTAGTCCAAAATTTGACAGAGATTTCATTTTATTTTCCTCTACTTCAGAACACACAATTGCTGCAGTTCTACTACAAAAAAATGATCAGGGTTATGAACAACCTATTCCCTTTTTTAGCAAAGCCCTGAGAGATTCCCCCTTAAAATACAATATAATGGAAAAGCGAGCCTTTGCTTTAGTCAAAGCTATTAAATATTTTAGAGTTTACATTTTATATTATCATATAATAGCCTATGTCCCCAATTCAGTAGTCAAGGACATCCTAACTCAAGAAGTTCTAGATGGAAAGAGAGGGAAATGGATCGCTACTATATTAGAATATGACCTAGAAATCAAACCGACAAAGTTAATCAAAGGCCAAGGTTTAGCCAAGCTCATGGATAAATCGAACTGTCAGGCCTTAGATATTAATTTTATTATAGAAATAGATAATGAAGAGGAGATGGCGACTCCACCAATCAGCGAGGCCTTTATTGAAACACCATGGTATGCTGACATTATATATTTTTTACAAAATTTACAAGCTCCTCCTGAATTATCTAGGACCAAAAGCAAATTTTTAAAAATGAAATCCTTAAAATTTTGCATAATTGACAATGCTTTGTTTTGGAGGAATCATGAAGGTATCCTACTTAACTGTTTATTGAAAGAAGAATTTGACAAGGTGTTACAAGAGTTTCATGCAGGTGACTGTGGAGGACATAGTTACTGGAAAAACACTGCTGACAATATTATTAGAGCCAGTTTCTATTGGCCTAATTTGTTTTCTGATGTAAAGAAATACATAACCTCCTGTCATAAATGTCAAATTTTTGAAGGAAAGGAAAGGCTTTTACCCCTGCCCCTAAAACCAATCTCTGCTGAAGCACCTTTTCAACAATGGGGTTTTGACATCATTGGTGAAATCCATCCACCTTCCTCTACCCAACACAAATGGATCCTCACTACTATAGATTATTTTACCAAATGGATAGAAGCCATACCATCAAGGCAAGCCACTAACACTGTTATAATAACCTTCCTTGAGGCTAACATCCTATCAAGATTCGAGTGCCCGACCAAAATCATCACTGATAATGCAGCAACTTTCAAATATAGAAGAGTGATTGATTTCTGTAATAAGTATCATATAACCCTGGGCCACTCCACAGCTTATTACCCTCAAGGAAATGGACTAGTAGAGTCCTCAAACACAATTCTGGTAAATATCATAAAAAAATTGTTAGAGGATAACAAGAAAACATGGAACAAAAAGCTAGTAAATGCCTTATGGGAAGAGAGGCTAACCATAAAGAAATCCATTAGTACTAGTCCTTATCAATTAGTTTATGGAATTGAAGTTATTTTCCCATCTTCCTTGGGAACACTAGTGATGAAGCTGCTCCAAGAGTTGCAGGTTGAACCAAATGACATCCAAAGAAGAATCAACCAAACAATTCACTTACAAAAAACCAGGGAAGAAGTGTACATCAAATCTCAGGTTGTGTAGGAAAGGATCAAAAAGACTTTTGATAAAAGGACTAAGGCTGAAGAATTTTACCTAGGAGACAAAGTTTTAAAATGGGATTCAAGGAGAGAAGATAAAGGTAAACATGGGAAATTCGATTTCCTATGGAAAGGCCCATATATCATTTATTCTTTCAGAGGTAATAATGCTTTCTTCCTCAGAGAAATGGATGGTATAGAAGCAGAAGGAGGACCAGTGAATGGTCGAATGCTCAAACACTACATTGAACCTAGTTATTGATTTCACTGATCATTTGTACATACTTTATTTTTCAAAAGTCTAGAATTGATTGGATGGTGATTTTTGAAATTGAAGCTCGAAGAGAAGGCCCTAAACTTCAAAAGTTCTACTGTCATAAATAGTAATAATGCAGAAACATGAAAAGGAAAAGTTGCAGGGTAACATCACAGCAATTTAGAAGGCCATTGATCTACAAAGTTCTTAATATTTCACCAGGAAATGCCATCCCCAAGTGAAGCCACTATTAGGTTCCTATACCAATAGGAGTCATAATTTTTGAATGACTGAGATTAAAACTTGTAATATGTACATACCTTTGCTTTCTGCAAATGTTTTCCATATTGAAAAATTAAAAAATGTAAAGAGGTTATGTCCTAAAAGAATAATCAAAGGACAAAAAGAATAAGAAAAAGTAAAAAAAAATGAAAAATATGAACCCCCGCAAAAAAAAGGAAAAATACCATGAAAATGAGCAAGCCAAAATGCCACTACTATTTACTTTTATGCATAATAATGATTGTGTGCAGCTTGTTATTCATGCCACAATCCATGGTAATCAAACTATTTAATCTTTATTATGCCATGCTTTAAATTTCATGTTGATAGTTAGAGAATAAAACCTGACCAAACTATTTAATCTTGGCAGATCATTAGATAGGTAGAGTAAATAAAAGGAGATCAACTATTTAATCTGAGTCCTAGGATGTAATAAGGTTAGATTTAGTTAGTTTACTATTGTAAAGAGAAATGAAAATGTTTTACAAGGGTTTGCTAGCTCAAATGCACCCTAATAAAGAGAAGTGAAAATGGTAGGATGAGTAGATGGGTAAGTAGAAGAAAGGTTGCAGAAGTATGATGATTGATTAGACAAAATCATATTTATCATTCACATCATAAAAGTTCCAGATATCAATGAACAATCAAGCATGCAAATGATTTACAAAGTTAGTTAATTAACTTCCCCCATTCATTTTACCCCTTTCTTTTACTAATTTCCCATTATAAAGTTCTAAGTACTTGAAAACCCTAAGTCAAAGAGGCTCAGAGAATTTCTTTGACTTTTGGAGGGACCGGACCCTCGGCTTAATGACTTAAGGATAACAAGTACCATATTCCCCCTACAAAAAGTCATTCCCCCTTCAGTTCATTCATTTTCCATAATAATACTCCTTTCCTAAGGTTAAAATACTTTTACCTAGGAAAAGTATTTATCCCCCCACATAAATCATTTTCATATCAAAAACCCACAAAAACACCTTATCCTAAGTATTTATGTTAATATTGGAAAAGCATTAAAACGTGAAAAATCATTTACTTAGGGTATTGTGCCCCTTTCCACTCATTTTATTAATTACTAATTTTATTTATTAAATCTCGATAAAAACTCATTTCCCCGTATATATTTAACTCCTACATATAAGTTAACCCTATCCTTAGTTTAAATGTAAACTATAATTTCACCCAAACCCTGAAAACCCACTAGCTAATCGGTCTGTGATTAAGTTAGGCAAAAATGTAATTAATCCCTCCGCTTATGATCCCGATGCCTTAACCTTGCCTTAATCCGTCATTAACTCAAATACCGCCACACTTAATCACCCATCGAGCCACCCCGGTAGCCTATGTGCAGCTTCCCCCCTTGATCATCATGCGATCATCTTCCTTCACATCCGACAACCCTTATCCATATAAGGTTGACCCGACCTTCGAACAATACCCGCCTGATAAAGTTATTTTCCGTCGGGCCCCCAATGCTATGTGTCGTTCAACGTATGGAATCAGGTGGCCTCCCCCCAATACCACCGAGCGCCCAAAAGCGATGCAATGGAAACTATTTACCTCCCACCCACTACGCGACAAAATAGTTATTGTTCGCCCCGCTACATGACAAAATAGTTACTGTTCACCCCGCCACATGACAAAATGACCACTGTTCACCCGTACCCGCCAAAATTGACTTTCACGCATAAAACCAAAAATCCCCAAATCATTTGTTTTTATCGTTTTTTCAACTGTAAAGCTCCATGCATGCACCTGCGAACATTGAAGCTATCAACCTACGTCCAATTGCACCCTAAAGACTCCACAGAGCACCCAATTTTCTTTCCAACCTACTTAGAGCCTTTTCAACCATTTGCAGTTGCCAGTCACCCTATTCAGAGCCAGTTTTCCTTAATTCCAGGTATATAAACCATAATTTACTGGAAAACCTTGTTAATTTCAGAACCAGTTACTGAGTTTCCTTAGTTAAGGTAAAATATTAATTAAAGAAACTCTAGCAACTCAAACCTACTCTGTACTGAACCACCATTGCCCTAGAACACTGAAAATCACCTCCTCCATACTCAAATCCACAAGAACTGAGAATGGCCGTCCCAATTGCCATGGATGTGAGACCCATTTCTACACCCCACTTAGATATAGACCACCTTTCCCTGGCTGATAGGGATTTCCAGATAAAGGACACCACTATCTATGAATCCCCACTCAAAGTATACTGCCAATGTAGGGATAGATACTTGAACCAGGCTGATGAAATTGGTCTGTGGGAGTCCAATTTGCCTAAGTACCAGTTCCCCAAAGTCCACATTTTTCCAAAAATTGTACATTATTTCCATGCCAACTATGTCCCTAGTCAAAGAGCAGTCATGCCCACTTAGATATAGACCACCTTTCCCTGGCTGATAGGGATTTCCAGATGAAGGACACCACTATCTATGAATCCCCACTCAAAGTATACTGCCTATGTAGGGATAGATACTTGAACCAGGCTGATGAAATTGGTCTGTGGGAGTCTAATTTGCCTAAGTACCAGTTCCCCAAAGTCCACATTTTCCCAGAAATTGTACATTATTTCCATGCCAACTATGTCCCTAGTCAAAGAGCAGTCATGTCCCCTAACCAGGCATTTCTTTTCGCCATCACCGCTGAATCTATAAATGAGATGCTACAACTCTAGCCTGGCCAAAAATTGACTCCCCTCTCCATTGGAGACCTGTTGGACTTATATCCTAAACTTAGCCCTACAAGATTGGCTCAAATAATCCAAACCTTCATCGTAGAAGAGAAGTATACCCCCAAAGAACCCCCTCCATATGTAGCAGCTTTATTTTCTCCATGGGGCAGAAGTATTGTGGATATGATATCTAGAGTCCTGGGTTATACCACCAGTGAATATATTGATGAGATTATTTTAGCCTTCATGTCCATATACACTCTAGGACAGCCTCCTGCTATCATATATGACTGTGCTCAATTCATAGCTGACAGGATGCATGAACAGTTCCTTAGAATGAGTAATGAGAGAGTCTTCAAATACTCCTCGGTCTTGTATCACCTTTTCCTATATTACCAGTTAGACAAATTCCCACTTTCCTTGCAAAATTTGGACACCAAGGGCCAACCAAGATCAATTATCTTCTGGACCCCATTGATTCATCAACATCCCTCCCCCTATTCATACAATGAATTCATTGATTCCTTTGTCCACCCTATGATGACCATGCTCACTAGAACCCCTCCACCAAGAATCAGTCCTGAAATCAGGAGAGTCCTTCATCTAAACATCAATCATTAGGTGGGAGATTGGTACCTATACCAAAACCACACTGAAATCAGGATTTATGGCTGTGAGTTGGCCCCATACAAACTACCTAAATACCTCCCAATGAGGTTATTTTCCCTGGAGTACTACAGGAAAATAATAAATTCAGATGAGGTAAAATTTGTTAAAGCCAAAAAGAAAGCCCAACTCAAGATCAAAGACCAATTGGGTCCCTTTATTTGTAATAGCAGAGAAGCTGGAAAGGAGGCAGACCTAATCCTTCAGAGATTAAAACTGAAACAAAGCTTCATATGGAGATATGATCCCTTGGACTTCATCTACAAAAGAAGGTAGAAGAACAAGATGGCCCCCTATATCCATCAGCACATCCCTGAGATAGAAAATTATGCCAACCAATTGCAATGGGTGGAAAACACTTTAGAGGACAGGGATAATGCAGAAGTTTTTGTGGAAAACACATTAATTGATCTAGAAAAAAAAATTGATGAGGATTCTTTCCTACAGGTGCCAGAACAGTCAGATAGGCCAGAACAATCAGATAGGCCAGACGAGTCAACTAGGACAGAATCATCAGAAGTACTAGATCTCTAAGAGGTGCCAGATCAAACAGAAATACCAAAGAAAATAGATAAACCATAAACCACCATGAGTACCCCTATAGTTCTACAGACTCCCCTAAATGACGATAAACGCCTCAAAAGAAATAGGGAAAGGGCCACTACTTCAGAAAGAGCAACATCACAAGCCTATGCAAAGACAAGCTAGGCTAAGAGACAAAGAGTGAATCATGTCTCTGAACGGGAATATACAGAGGAGACAACTGAGGTTACAACCACAAAAAGAGATATGAGCAGGCTTGCCACTCCATCTGGAGGCATCCTAGAACCTTCCACATCACACACCCAGATTTTGGAAAGGTAGCAAAGTGTTGAGGTATCCCCTTTTAGAATTCTAGCGGATAAAGACCAAGATATTAAGGAGAGATACAAAGAAATAAAGGCTAGAAATGAGAGGTTGAAAGCTCAAACCTATGCACAGTATCTGAAAATGACCCCTACCAATCAAACAAGGATTATGTCAACCTTTGATGTCAAAGAGGAGAAAATGCAGATGACCTTCATCAAGCCAACCACTCAGTAGCCAAGGACAACAATAGATTTTAAGAGGATGGATTTCAAAGTACTGGTAAGGGATATTGATCCCATTGACCAAATTGAACTGCACAAGCAAACATGGGATATGGTATACTCCACATTAACAGGGAAGGCTGTCACTTCCAACTAATTACAGAACTCCCTGAACAATATATCAACCCAATTTCAGTTGGAGAAAGCCTCCTCACAAGCTAAAGGTAATAGAATCAAGTCCTTAGAGGACTTAGTGATTAAATTGGGACACAATCCCAAAGATGTAAAAGCTACAGCGCAGCTGATCAAGAAGAAAAATGATGACATAGATGCACTCAAGAAGCAACTAAATATACCCCAGCTACATCACCCACAGACACAGGAAGTCCTAGAAGCACAACAAGGACATGAAGAGCTCATGGACTTGGTCCTGAAGGTAAACGATCAACTCAAGGAGATAGAGAAGGAGTTGGACACTTTAATTCAGTCGAAGCAAAGTGACTTGGCCACAACTTCCAGAACTATCATCCCCAAAGTATCAACAACAATTCCTTCAACATTAGAAGCATCATTGGCACCTACAGCTCCACTTGCCACAACACTGCCAATTACAACCGAGTCCACTACAACAATAGGTACATCAACTGAGAAAGGAGAAAAACTGGTAAAAGCTATGGAGGAGATGTCGATCCAGGCTACAAAGCTCAAAAAGTTTAAGGTGAAAGTGGAAAGTTTGAAAACTGACTGTAAACTTGCCCAAATTCAGAAAAGAGAAGAGACACAGAAGGCACAAAGGATGGGTGAGAAAATCAAAGTCCTGGAGAAAGATTTGACACTACAGAAACCATTAGGACAGACTAAAGAGATGCTTTGGGCCAATATCATTGACTTTGTCAATGATATTTGGCCATCAATCCAAGTTATATTTGAGCAGACATAATTAGTGAAGATAGCCACTAAAATTGTCCAGAAAGTAAGAGAAGAATTAGGAGACAAACCTGAGGATGAAAATCGACTCATCCACTTCCTAAACAGCAAGAAGAGATATGAGCTCAAAGAGCTTAACATAGAAGACAAGACTAAATCCATTCTAGATATTAGAAAGGTTCTTTCCAAAAGAAACCTCATGCACAACTTAGAAGAGAAGTGCCACAACATGCAAGTAGCCATTGACAGGTTCATGGCTAAGTTTCAGATTTTAAGGGACAAAGGTCTTCCCAGTCCCATGGTCATCAATGACAAACTCATGACCCAGTTGGACTATAGTGATAGACTCAGGAAATTTGCCAAGGAACAAGCCAGCTCTTCAGATATTAAAGCTTTGCCTACAGGCAAATTATTTAATGATACATTGGAGAACCTGTTTTTCCTAGAACATGAGGTAAAACATTTATTTCTCACCAAGCCCAATTTTTCAAAATACATAGAGGGAGATGAAATATATAGAAGAATGGTAAAAATAAAGTTGCATGAGGCAGAAAGGTGGGAGAAAATGACAGATTTACTATGAAAATGTTTTACATCAGAAAGTTAATATAATAAATTTGAAGGAAACCAGGTGAAACAGGTAAAAGACAGATCAAAATGGTCAAAGAGTAAAAGAGTCAAAGAGTATTAATTAAAGATCAAAGTAAAGAATATTCCAGCACAGAAATACCACAACTAGCAGCCAGCTTAAAGAGCTCAAAACTCAATAGAAACAGCTAGCAACACCACAATAAAAGGGACAGCAAGAAGTAGTTCTACATCTGTCTCTATCTTCATGCATGAAGATATTTTATTCCCTAGATTAAATCTCAAATTGTTATGAGATATTTTGTAATTATTTTTTGTATAAATGCTTCACATTTTGAAGTATGTAGGGTGGATTCCAAGACATTTCTATAGACATTTTCTCTCAAATCAGAGTTCTATTGTATCAATGAGTGGATTGACTTGCTAGATCAAGGAATAAAGATCACATATTTTACAGGATTCTTGTGTAAAGAGAAATACAAATAAGTATTCTCTCATGTTCATTGTTGTTTTTTCTTATGTTTTTTCATAATCTTACTTGTTTCTCTAAAAATTGAAATGTATAACAAGGAATGATATTTCAGAAATTGCTTGAGTGCACTCTATCTTGACTATTTTACATTCTGAATGTTTTCTCCTAAACTATCTTAGCTAGGGAATTCTTAACTACTCCTTAGCTTCCGTAGTTTCCTCTCTGGTCTATCGCAAAGGATTCTTAATTTCCCTTTGTTCGTGATCACACTTTGTTCTTCATTCTGATCCCGGTCCAAGGATTCTTAAGTTCCCTTTCACCCTGGTTAGAATCATTTCACACAATTTGCCTAAATATTTGCATGTCGCTTTGCTAGCCTACCCTATGAACATTCCCTTTAATGATCTGATCTAGTTATGCTATCCATTTATTAACTCCATAGCCCAATGGCTTGAAGACCTAGCTCTATCCATCTACTCCAAGAATTCCACCGCCTTACCTTCAATCCAAAATCAAAACCCCATGAACACTAAGAACTAGCCTAAAATCTGATAAAAGCAAAGCTAAATTATAAAGAGAGAGCCTTCTCTGGACTTAGGTTGGCTAGAGCCTAAGCCTAAAAGATTGGTTTGTGGTTACCTCAGTCTTTTCCTTCTTCTGATAACTTCTAGGGAAAATTTCTGAGTGATAACAGACATGTGGAACCTCTGATCTGTGATACACTATGGGTTAAGGACCTGTAATCATCGATTGTGATTTGTGATATTGCGATCATTGATTTCACTGACCCTTTGTACTGCGTTTTGAATTCTTTTTTATCATGGATATGTCGTGCCTTGGCCCTTTGAATTTTGTGATTGCCAGTTTGATCAACTCTCCCCTACTGTTGCTTTGCTAATAATCTGATTTTGATTGCGATGAGCCTCCCTTGGTCCTTTCTCTTTGTTTTTTAGCTTTCAAAGGGTAACTTCAACAGGCCTTATCTTCTAATCCAGAAGTCAAATTTTAGACTTCCACATACCGTTGGAAAGCTTGCTCCAAAGATTATGAAAAGGAGAGGGTCTGATTTAGATTTGAGATTCTCTGTTGCTTGAAAAATGGATTCAAAATTCAATTTTATTTGGCACTTGGGACAATTGAAAACTCGTAATGCAGTGAATGACAACATTAGCTCCAACTGGGGATAGTGTCTTGTCGGCAAGGTGATGACAACTTGCAGACTAATATCCTTCACCATTGGGCATGTAGTGAGAAGTATAATGAATCAATACAACCAAAAAATCTCCATGGGACTTTATTTCTTGTGGGTACTTTCCTCATCAAACTAAAATGTATGAAAATAAAAATTCTAACAACTGTAAACTAAATGCTCAGCTAGTGAGTTTATTTATATACATTCCTACTTATGCACAGGGCTCAATTCACCTAAGTGATTTCAACCCTCCAATGGAGCCAAGACAACATTTGGGTGCTGGACCTAATGCCTTCATGCTGCTGAAATTTAAAAATTACAACCAACATGCACCATAAAAAATCTTTGGACAAATTTTTTGGTATGTTCCCCACCTTGGTATTTGATGCTTAGCCCTTTTGATATCCTTCATGAACATTCTAACGGGTTTGGGTTCTTGATAATGAGTAGAAAAAATGTCCATGCACCCCATAAGAGCTTTAGACCAAAGGTTTAACACGTACCTTAGAATAGATGTACACTGTTGCAGGCCCAAGAAATATACCATGTAGTCAGCGACTGGATCATGAAACTGATGAGGAAAATTAGTAGTTGTTTCCCTCTCTTGAAAAATTTTCATGGATGAATCTTTCTACAATAGGTAGACATAGATCTTGCTTTTCTCATCAATTTTTGTCTCTTCTTGAAAAATATGTCGCTGGAAGTCCTCTCTCCACTTGTTTGTAGGTAGATCTCTTTGATAATCTGTGACAATCTCATCCTCCTGAGAATCGTACGCATCATAAATAGGACGAGATTCTTGAACTTGTGCTCCAGTTGAATGATGTGCATTGTAAAATGGAGCCTCTTCTTTTTGTGCATATTCCCATCACTGGAACTACTATAGTTATGCATTGATTGAATTCCCATCGGAGTCATACTCATCATAAGAAGGAGAATCATCAAATTCAATTGAATAAGATCTCTGAGGGTTTATTTGCAACTCAATGATGTTTCCTTCTTTTCTTTCTTGATGACTGGGAAATGATTCCAGATGTGAGTGTATATCTTCTTGGAATGGAGTCTCACAAATATCTTCAACAAGATCATTACCCTCAGGGATATTTTCTACATCAAAATATGTACAACAATCTTCAAACATAGCATTCGGTGGATATGATATTTTGCAATAAAGATGGAATGCTTTATGAAAATTTTTTAGGGAGGATAGGTTTCACGAGGTATTGCACTGTACCAAAATCTAAAATCTTCTTCTAAAGAGTACAAGAACAATTTCATTTGCGCACATTCAAAATAATACCCTACTTCTCCTTGAATTCATGAAAATACTTAAGGTGTTGGTTGTAATTTCTATTTGTGTTTCCACTAAATCTAGGCAAGTATCTATTCCATTCATTAAATGAAGGGACATGACTGGGATAACCAGCAACAGAAGAAAAATTCAGTGGGGAAAATTGGTTGGCTAGGAATGCAAGAATGGCCATTTTGAAAACCCCCTAGGTGAGTGATCTCAGTTTTAAAGGTAGGGAAATCTTTCGGCTTTTTTAGAATTAGAGTGAGTATGGGGTTGTTTGAAAGCCAGGGTGATCAAATAGAGATATGGATAGTGGAGTTGCCAGGATATTTACCATAAAATTCAAACAGTGGAGTCACCAAGGTGAGAGATCTTCAACCCACACTGCCCTTGCTGACCTAACATAGGGAATGTAAAAATGTGTCGTACCCAGGGAAAAATATTCTAATTTGTTCCTCGACAATGACACTAGAAATATGTTGTCGATTTTAATGAGACCTATAGTAGCAGTGCTTCAGGGGACATACAAAGCTTCCTAGAGACATCCTCTAGGTTGGTTGTAGACCAGTTCCTAGGACATCTTAAATAGAGGAGTGTATGGAATATTATCTCTGAAGGGGGTTTGAGCTGCACTCCAATTGTCACGTAATTAAAAGAGAATAAAGGGGGTTTCATTCAATAGTCTATCATGCAGGTAAAATCAAGCCAATACATGGATCAAAATGCTTTGGGGGTAAATCGGGCCAACCTCAAAGAAAAATGTATGGTTCTGGTGGTCGACACAGAACAATAGGAAGCTTTATATTGAAGTTGTAGTAAAGTTAAGAGGAGGAAAACAAGGAGGGAATTTAATGCAAAGGGTTATAAATAGGAAAAAATCCTAAGTAGCAATGTGCCAACCGAACGGTGGAATTTGATACATAAGGTTGTAAACAACACAAAATATGAAGCAACAATGTTCCAACAGAAATATGGAAGAAAGAGGAGGTGGAAAAGTAGAAACATCAAACTTCTTATTTAGCTTTCATACCAAGTATAACATGGGTACCTCTATCACCAAACTGTGTGAGTAAATATGTGCTCATATAGGTACTGCGGGTTAATGTAATAACACAAGTAAATCTATAATTACTACAGCTATTGTAGGCTATTGAATAAAACAAATAAATTTGTAATATAAACAAGTACTATTCTCTATTTAGCAGCTTGGATAAATCCATGAATTAGGAAGAAACTGACAGTATCATTACTCTATTCAGAGAATGAAAAACATATATGAAACGAGATTATAGAAGGGAAAACATACTGCACATTGATCTATGGTTGGCTCCAGTATTGCAGCAATAATGCTGCAACTCCTGGGACTCACTTATTTACTTTTATCAACCCGGTAGTTCGTAACAAACTTGGAAGCGACGGTGCTATATGCACAAGTACTAGCTCTTGCCGCAGGCTGTCACTGGATCAGCTGGCACAAGTCCACTAGGAGCTTAAGCAAACTTCTATGAGCTCTTATAAGAAGCTTTTAACGGTGATGGACGAAAGCTAACTCAAAGGAAGCTAGTCTACTTGTAGAAAGAAGATGAAAGTGGAAAAAGAATGCAAACCCTAGCAAACCCTAGTTTTATAGACTAACCCTACCGGTGCAAGAAAAGAGATGAAAGCAGTGGAAATGGATGCCATTGACTTCTAGAAATGTAGAATGCATGTGACTAAGCTACTCTTGTAGTGAAATATGCAAAGGAATGTCTTTTTGTATTTTTGAGTAATCTTGTAGAATTATTATGCATGTGCTTAACTGTTTTGACTGTGCATAGGTTGATTGATGGAAGGAAATGGTGAGGGTGCTTGCAGGAGGTTGGGAAGGTGAGAATAGGGTCTAATGGGTTACTAACACCCTTCCAGAGAGTTTCACTATGATTGGATCTCGAAAAACCACTCTCGTGATCTTCTACAGGAAGTCCGCGAGGGTTCTACAGGATGTTCCAAAAGGAGATTTTGGAAGGTTAAAGGTGGAAGAAAGGTGGAGAAGTGGAGATGGAGGTTGGATGAGTGTGCGAAGAGGTTTAGAACCTGGAAAATGACGCTGAGAAGTGATGAGGATGGTTGGATTTGTTCAAGGATGGATAGAGCAATGTTGCACAAAAATATGGAAATTAGGTCAAAGTGAGAAAATGTGGCAAATGAAGGGTAAGAATCTGAGTTAGGGGATGGAACAGGCTGCACTGATGGCAGAAGGGTAGGTAGGGAGGTATCACAGGTGTTCTGCACACTACTTCTTGAAACTGACCAAACAAAGACCATGCAAACCAAATATCTAGCTATTCTAACCTAATTTGACCTAGGAACCAGCACCCATGATGAACAGAAATTCATTGGTAGAAAATTATGTAAAATAACTTATGAAAACCAAGCAGGAATGGATCTAAGCATGTAATAACATCTGGTATCAACTTTTTCAACTGAGAAACTAACACTATAAATTGCATGAAGAAGCAAAAATAGTGTTTTTGTGGCAGCAAGGACACTTGGGTCTCAGCTCATGGTCCCAAGGAGGGAGAGGTGAGATCCAGGGTTGCTTGATGGCCTTTTTCAAAGATATTTTTTGTTGTCAACCTACCAAATCACTCTGAACCATGAAAAGCTCTTTCAATCATCAAAAATGACCTAGATAACCAAGCAAAATTCTAATCTCCTCACAGAAATTATTTTATGAAGACAACAAAAAACATATATACACAGAGGAGGCCCTGGCGCTTGGGTTGGGCCCAACCCCAAGAGCTACAGGCTCCTAAAAAGAAGCTCAGAACTAATGCAACATGAAATTGGTTTTCATTACTCAAAAAACAACCATGTCCAAAATGTGTTACAGCAGAAGCTCCAAAATGGGCTGAGAAACAAAGCAACACTATAGTGCGAAATACAAATGTTCAACAAGTAAACTACGAAGGCTGGAAGCCTTCCTACTTATGCACTATGAGGTCCTCCAGCAGTCCTCCTTAATTCAAGCGGCTTGGTTGCTCAAAACTGCAAGTACTTAGCCACTTTACAAAAGCTGCTCGGCTGCCCTTGGAAATCAACTTTGGTGGGCTGCTGAACTCCGAGCTGATGGTGGAGAACTCGAGGAAGGGGCCATTTAGTGCAGGAGACACCCTTCCTATGAATCCTCAGCCTTGTCCCCTCGTATTTGGCTATCAAATGGCCCATAAATGCTTGACCTTGGTCCAAAAGTTGTCCAAAAATCTGCAACAAACACGTATTAGCCTTCATGGTCAAGTGACTATTCTCATTCATTCAATTAACATAAACATACTTCAAAAGCATACATAAACTATGAAGAATGGTGGATTAATGGAGAACAATAGGCAAAATGAGCCCAATAAGTTACCCATTTTTGGGGCTCATCATCACCCCCCTACTAAATGGGTTGCTCATCCTCTGAGCAACTAATCCAGCTCATCATCTTTGATTGGTTTGACTGCCTCTCTCACATCCCAGGCTTCCAAGGTGATGTCTTCTTCTCGGTCATGAAATCCTGCTTTTATTTCTACTTCCTCCCACTACCTGTGTTCTTCTTCTTCTTTGACTCCTTCCAGCAATCCTAAAAGCAAGGGAGGACTGAACTTTAGGCCGATCCAGTTGGCCTGCAGATTTTGCATTGATTTTTTATAGAGGGGTACCCTTGCTAAGGCCTCCCTCATCCTGGTTGGGGAGTGGTATTCTCTTATTTTCAAACTGTGGGGTAGTGTGTTCCACCTCCTTGTGCAAGCATGAATGCAGTTATCCCCCAACAGTCTTTCCATGTCCTCAAAGTGAGCAATGGCTTGAGCTTGTCGTTCAATGTAATCTGGTAAAACCTGAGGGTTGTTGGCCAGGTGTTGATGGGCATATATTAAAGCTGATGTATCCTTTGGTTCTGCCCTGATCATGAGTGGTTCACTTAGCTCCCTGTTCATAATATCCCGAATCTCTGCTGCCCTCTTTTCCTCATGATTTAACCAAGAGGCCATGGCCATAAGTTGCACATCTCCCAATGTAGCATTGGGGTCCCAAAGAGTCATGTTTGGAAGGGCCAAGTTGTGTAAATAGAATTCGGATAACTTGGCCTTATCTTCTGCTGAGCTGCTATCACACAAAGTCATGAATTGATGGTAATTTTGAAATGGAATGGTGCCCCTTTGGGCCAAGGTGTTAATCTGGAACTGCAACCATTGATATTTAAGATATAAGGCATATGACTTGGTAGGTTGCCTACACTACAAGGCCTCTACTGCCCAGCTGGCCATGCAGGCTAGTTGGGCTTCCTTTTCTTGTACATGTTGCTTTAGAGACTGTATTTCCTCTGCTGCCTATGACTCCTTCTCCTATAGCTATTTTGTTAGTGCCTCAACCTCGGCCTGTAGCCTGTCCACTCTCTACTATTCATCAAAGGTTTCTTTGTCTGCTAGAGGCTTTTCCTGTTGCTATTGTTCTCCTAGAATGGAGGGCTTGTCTTCCTTATGAATTCCCTGTAGTCGTAGCTACTGTTTCAGCAGCTCGTTCTCTTCCTGTAGTTTGGCCCTTTGACTGCTTTCCACATGCTTCACCATGGCCAATTCTCCCCTTGACTCCTTGAGTTGTTCTTCTAGGTGGCCTATGTCTGCCACACCCTTGGACTTGGCAATCCTCATCCAAGTGTGAGTCCTAATTCTTTCTTCTTCCAGTGCAAAGAAGAGTGACACTGCAAATTTCTAGGGAATTATTTTCTCGGCTTCTAACAGGTTATAGTATGAGCCCAAGCTGGGCTGAGGGATTGGTTCCAATATTTCCTCTGTCTTTTCTTCTTCCCGTGATTGTTTGGCTACCTTTTCCTCCAATTTCTTGGTCTCTTTTAGCTTAGCCCGAGTTTCCTGTAGAGATTTCTCAGCTTCCTATAGAGCTATCTTTGAGTCCATTGTCTTCATTCTCTCTCTCTAGGTGGAGTTTTTTGGGCTTCCTCGTTCATAGGTGACGGATATCTTTGAAGGAGACTCTTCTTTTGGTTTAGGTGTTGTGTCCTCAATGACAATTGGCTCCTTTGACTGCGGCTAGGCTCTACCTACTTTGATCCGTGTGCTCGTTCTTGCTTTAAAGTACATGGAGGTTTGCCTCTTTCTCTTCCCTTTTTGTTTTGGAGGTGTTCTTAAGGTGGCAAGCACAACTGCTACCTCCCTTGCCAATATTTTAGGTGATTTTCCCCTTTGCTGTTCTTTTTCCATGCTTCCTGTAGAAGTCCCCGTGTCAACTGTTTCTGTCTATATTGCGGCCATTTCAGGATTTGTCTTTCCCTTTTGTTTCTATGTGTCTGCTTTGGCTATGACAGCCTTCATTTGGGGTTTTTCTGCCTTCTCTGCTCTCCTCTGCATTCTCTTTTCCCTTGGTGTTTGTGTTGTTGTTTCTTCCTCTGTTTTAGGCTCAACAATCTGGCCTTCTCCCCCTTTTTCTTTCTATCCTTATTGTGCTTGAATGTCCTGTGTTCCTTCACCATTGGTTTTCTTACCTTCTTCAGTGTGTTCTCCCTCCTCACTGCTGGATGAGGTGATGTCTTCGGCCAGAATTCTAATATCATCATCCAGGACATGTTTCGGAAGATTTCCCAAGATATGGGGATAGTGTAGGTGTGCAGGGAATCTTCCACTAATAGCTTGATGAGCCCATGATGTACCAACTGATCTGGGATCCCTTAATTCAATTTTTTACCACATTCAATTCGTGACTGAAGAAGAAAATAGGGAATGCTCAGCTTCTGGGCTGGAGGTGAATCAATCCCATGCCTTGGTTCACACAACAACCTGAAATGATATCCATAGACAATGCTAAACCTCCCCTCACATGTAATGTAGTTTATAGTTTGGAAACGGACCTCACTCCAGAGAGGAGGCAAGATGGTTCTCCTAACCCCATTTTTGTCTTCTACAAGATGTTCCTCGGGTAGGAAGAATGTTTTCTTGGCAACTTGGCCCAATGACATCTCTTCTTTGCTCCAAGGGAGCCCTAATGGCAGACCAGTAACACGACTAATGAGCTCAGGGGTAAGTTCTAGGGTCGAACCCCTAAAACTTACTGTGGCCTGTGTCTTTGATTGAGGTCTCACGGACATAAAACATTCCTCTATTATCTCCTCGTCATGACCCCGAATTTTGTCAAAAAATTACATCCAATTGGCTCAGGTGAAAAGGTCTACCACCTCAGGATGCTCGTGCAATTTGCTGGTGTCTGAGGGTTCTTTCCTTATGAATCCCCCTAGCATGGTGAGAGTGCTTTTTTTTTTTTCTTTGATCAGAAAAAGGAATGTTGTTTATGGTTTTCCCCCTGAACTCAAGAAGGGATTTCTCGGGTATCAATATTAATTAGCAGCTATTCCCTGGTTTTCAAGACTGCTGTTGCCCAGATCTCTGCTACCTATTTATGAAAGGAAGAATTTCGTTTCTACAGACAGGGTACAAATCTCAATGTTTCTTCTCAGCACATATACAGATATACAAATTCAAAATTTTCATACACAGGTTGGCCCCCACAGTTGCATATCTTCCCTACAGGAGAATTTTAAAAATAGGAACGTGGAGGAGAATCTAGATGCAGAAACAACTGAGAAACCTAGTGCAACACGCAGGCAAATGTTTTACTCCCAATCCCCAGGAAAATTTTTCTCTGGTTCCCTAATCTGATACCATTCAATTCATCACATTTTCAAATCATACCATGCATAGAAGAGTTTTTTGAGCCTACCTCGGTTGGAGCTCCAAATTCGATGAAGAGAAATCCCAGGCTTCTCTGCTTCGAAAAGCTATGCAGGCTTTCTTATACAACCCTTCCTATAGAAGACTCCCTGGTTCCTGTAGAATGTCTCTATGCCTCTAAGTGAGCCGATATTTGGGAGATTCGCGAGAACAGGTAGAAAAACTGGTGGTAGATGACTGGTTAACAGTTTTTGGAAGCAGAGGACGTGTACTTTAGTCAAGGACGTTGCAAGTGCAAATGAACAGAGGGTGGTGTGAGTTTCAGCCGAGCATCTTTTAATTGCAGCGTAATTCGTGGTGAGGAGATGAGGTGGCCAAACCAAACTGTTGATCCAACATCACAGCCATAATTTCTCTACGTGTTTCTAGCTGCCATCACCTTCCCTCTGCCGTTAACCGCCGTCACCACTGCTAGTCCCGACGATTTCTCCCTAAATGGACACTCCACACGTGTTTGTTGCACGTCTCATTAGCAATTTTGAATGTAACTGAGCTTGTTCGGATCCCACGAGGCTATGTAACTGGCCGAGGGTGGCCAGTTGACTGGCCACTGATCCCATTCTATCCGAACCATTTCCATAGGCATGCAGCTTTTAAAATATAGTTTACGCAATTGACGAATGAGTTTAGGCACTTACCTGTGAGGTCACAGCCGCATTGTGCGAACTTCGGGTTTTGGAACCATTCCTTCGTTTGCTACTGCTTCCTGCATAGGTTTTGGAACCCATTCTTTCATTCGTTAATGCTGCATGCACGTGTTTCAGAGTCCATTCCATTGGTTGCTGTCGCTGCATGCTCAAGTTTTGCTTGGTTTTGTCTGCTGATGATGTTTTCGCATTCACGATGAGCTCTTTGCATGTCTCCTTTGCTATTTTTCGGCTGTCCTCGTCTCTACAGTATGTCTTCCAAAGGGATCAGCTGCTACAGGATTCTTGTAGGATGTCCTGTAGTTGCTTCTCCTCCTGGGATGCAAGCTAAATGAGCAGGGCTATACTACAGATGAGGGATTCGGCTGATGAGGAGTCCAGATGGAGATTGATAGGTAGGGAGAGAGAAACACCACTGCTAGATTTGTCACTCAAAGTTCTTGCTGGCAGTATGAGGAAAACAGGGTTTTTTTTTTGTGTGACTGTGCAGGAATAAATAACAGAATGGGTGCAATGGAGGTGTAAAGAGATGAAATAGGGTGATGTATGGTGATGGATGTAAACTGGGGTGGTTGCAGGCCTAGCAGGCAGATTCCAACCTTCAGATTCCCTTCCACGATCAATTTTTGCTTGTCTGGAGGTTCTACAGGATCTTCTTGTAGAAGATATAGAACTTCCTGTAGAAGATCCAGAACTTCTTGTAGAAGGTGAAATCTTAGCTTGAATGTGATCAAATCCTAGGAAAGGGGGGTGGTCATGGAGGAAGTGTTTGTGAGGGATGCTTGCAACCTGTTGCTAACCTCTGTCCTTGTTTTGCACAACCCTACTAACCTGCAATGTCTTCCTTGCACCCTGCAATTATTCAACAGAAATTAGGCCTATTTCCATTTTTATTTTTATTTTTGGTGAGATAGCTGGGGTGCCTCCAGGAGGTTTTCACCCTCACTGTCTGCCCTGGGTGCCTCTAAGAGGTTTTCACCCAAGGATATCTTTATTCTTTTCTGTTTTTTCTTCTTCTTTTCTTCTTTTTTTTTTTGATGATCAAGGTGTGGGTGGAGTAGAGACAGGGCCCTACTCCACTACCAACACTAATTTATCCAGATTTTCAATGAACTCCTGTTTGGAAAGGGGCTTCTGGTAGATTTTCAATCAATTCCTATTGATGAGCATGGGGATGGCTTATTCATCAATGGTTTTGATAAGGACTGAACCATTGTCGTTACATTTCTCCATTGTATATGGTCCCAGCCACCTTGTCCTCAACTTCCCTTTGAAATCCTTGTATCTTGAGTCATATAGCAGCACCCAATCTCCTGGCTGAATTGCTTTGCATTAAGGTGTCGGTCATGCCATAAATTTCTCTGGAGTTGAACTACTTCTGAGTGGAAGAGGGCCTACATTCTCTGTTCATCTAATCCATTCCGCTGTAGTAACCTTTCCTGTTGTGCATGGCTAAGATCTAGGTCCAGCTGAGCTGCCAACCATAATGTGTTGTACTCGAACTCTATGGATAGTAGAGCCTTCTTCCCGTAGACTAGCACATAAGGTGTGAAAGCTGTTGTGGTTTTCCAAGTGGTATTGTAAGCCCAGGTGGCCTCAACCAAGCGATCTACCCAATCCTTTCTGCTGCTGCTCACCACCTTAGTCAAAATTTCTTCTAAAGCCCTATTAGTGACTTCCACCTACCCATTTCCTCATAGATGATCAGGGTTGGAAGTTCTGTGCTTGATCTTGTGATGAGCGAGCAGGTCTTCAATCAGGTTAGAGGTGAACTGACTTCCTTGATCTGTGACTAATTCTCTTGGGTAGCCAAACTTGTAGAAGATATTTTCCCTTAAAAACTCAACGACTTTTTCTTCTGTCGCTGCCTTGATTGCCTTTTTTTCTGCCTACTTTGTCAGGTAGTCAGTGCACACAATGATGTAAGACTTTTGCTTTGAAGGAGGGTTGATAGGACCCACAAAATTCATGCCCCACTTCTCAAATGGCTTGAAAGTCACTTGAGGTTGGAGGGGCATTTCATCCCTCAGAGTTGGTTTCCCCATCCTTTGAGATCGGTCAGATTGGCTGATGTATCTTCTGACATCTTGATGAAGAGCGGGCCAATAGTAGCCTGCCTGTAGAATTTTGAAGGCAGTCCTTTTTGCTGCAAAGTGGCCTCCACAGGGTCCATCGTGACATGTTAAGAGAATGTCAAAAACTTCCTCCTCCCTAGCAAAACGCCTCAGGATATGATCTGGGCCGAGTTTGAACAAGTTGCCCCCAATCCAAGTAAAGGGGGCACTTTTCCTCACAATTCTGCTCTTCTCTTTCCAGGATAGGTGTGGAGGGAACTGTGCTGAGACCAAGTAGTTTTCTATATTAGCAAACCATCGAGAGAGTACTAAAATAGCAAACAGGTGTTCATCTGGCATTTGGTCATCCACCATCCCTTCTTCACCTGTAGGCAAATCTAATCTAGACAGAAAATCAACAATGACATTTTTCTTTCCTAGCTTGTCAACAATGGTTAAGTGAAATTGTTGTAATAAAAGTAACCATCTAATGATACGAGCATTCACATCAGCTTTATTCATCAAATACCTTATCGCAGCATGATCAATGTGTACAAATGTGATCCAGATTTAAACAGGAATGCAACAAATTATAGAGATAACCATAAATACAGAGATGATATAACCATAAATACTGAGATGCAGCAGAAATAATACTTCATTTCATTAATGGAAAATACTGAAATATGCTTACAACCAGAAATGGAAATAAACCAGCTAGGGCGATGGTAGCTTATCTCTGAGAAGAGATGTGGTGGCTACATGCCTCTGAACTGTTCTGAACCATGTTACAATGAGGCTCGAAGGCCTATTTATTGTTGAGAAACAATGGAAAACCCTTCACATCCCGAAACCTAACCCTAGAAGATGAAACGCCAAATTGTGGGCCTCGTTTGGGTAAATTGGTACATCAATTTCCCGGGGTCGTAACTTTGGCATACGATCTCCGTTTGACGTGTACGATAGCTTGTTAGAAAGATCTATACAAGTACTACCACTCTCAGAGGCAACATCGGTCCCATGGACCGATGTTGCCCTAGATTCCCAAAAAAACTTCGTTTAGGGCCTCAAAACAGCTCCAGAAGTTCAGGACCCGAAAAACTGCTAAAAATAGTAAACTGTGCTACAATTTAGGAAACTGAAAAGACTGAAAGAGATAGTGGGGGTCCAAATGGGATAGGTGGGTGGCCACCAACATCCACCTGGATCATTCCTCCCCCCTTAGGAAGCAATGGCCCCCATTGCGTTGAGTTCCTCCATCTGTTGAACTTGTCCTGCAATCTCTGATGTGTCCAGTAATGGTGGGAAGCATGGTCGACGATGGTCCATATTGAACACTTGGTGCAGGCAAAGGAATGGAGGAATGATGTGCTCCAAAGCATTGTTCCCCACAGCCTTGGTATTGCTGTAAGGACCGTGTCGGAGTGGTCTGAGTTTCTGATGGGTTCTGGTAAGGCGTTCTCTCTGCAGGTGCAACCAGACTTTGTTGCCCACCTGAAACTTGTGTGGTATCTCTGTGGGTGAGGAGAAGTTGTTCCTGTGTTTTGTCATGACCGTATCCCTTTGCTGCTGCTGCTGCATGGAGGAACCCTTTGCAGGGGTCATGGATGTAGCAACGATGTTCCCCTTACTTTGGGAGTGAACCAAACAGATAAATTTCCTGGTCTGGGAGATGAGCTTGCTACCTTTCTTAGCAGTGATCAAGGATGTGGCAGTAGGTGGGGCTACCTCCGGTATCCTGTATAATGAATTATTTAAAGAAATAATGACAGCACGAGGCCTTGACTCATACACAGCATGTCGCCTCCACAAGTATGGTTGGCCTAATACTACATCACAAACATCCAGAGGTGTAACATCACACAATACCTCGTCTGTGAAGGGCTTGATGCTGTAGGGAAGGCGGCACTGCTGGCGAACTTTGAGATCTCGTCCTTCATGAAGCCACCCGATACTGTACAGCTGTGGGTGTGGTGTAGTTGGTAGGCCCAACCGCTTCATGACCTTTTCTGAAACGAGGTTCTTTTGGCTGCCACTGTCGACAATGAATTGTAGCAGTGAACCCTTCACCCACATCTGTGAGTGGAAAAGACGCTCCTCTTCCTCTGGATTTTCGGGCTCATCTTTCTGGATCTTGGCGGTGGCAACAGTGGCACTGGGATCCGCATCAATGATCTTCTTCCCTTTGCCATTCCCCTTTTCGGGTTCTGGCTTAGGGTCAGAACATGCATCTGATTCGGAAGCCTTCAGCTCAGCCACCAATGACTGCTTAGTCCGACACTCACTTGTGTTATGAGTGGGACTCTTGTGGAACTCACACCACTTCCCTGTGTCCTTCTTCGGCTTCATGGTGTTGTTCTTTTCTTGCGGCTTCGACAAGTTGTCTTGGGTCACCCTGCCTTGGCTTTGTCCTTTGGGCTTCAGATTTGCAGATCCAAAGTCTCGCTTCTTCTCTTTGAACTTTTGCTCGATTTTGACAGCGTATCGGTATGCTGTGCCGAGTGAGGGGATGTTCAAAAACACCATCTCTTCCTGGATGTATCTGTGCAGGTAGCCACGGTATTTGAGTACCAAATGCAGCTCAGAATCTTTGATACCCAACTGTGTGCGAAGGGTATGAAAAATGTTTGTGAACTCCGGCACATCTTGGTCTCGTCCCTGCCGCAGTGTGGTCCGACAAGGTAGTACTGCTCCTTGATGGCATCCCGGAAGTCATTCCAAGTGGGTGCGGCTGAAAATAGTGAGCCTGTACTTTCATCCTTCTGCTCGCAGTAGGTTTCCCACCAGTCCTTGACGTGGGGGGCTGCTTTGAGAAGAGCGAAAACAATCTTTTCCTGACTTGAAAATTCGTGAACAGAAAATTACCCATCTAGTATATTTAACCATTTATCTAGGGCATCTGCGTCTATTTGACCCTCGAAGATGGGGATTTCAATATTAACTTGTACCTTAAATGGTGTGGCGTTTCCAGAGTCGCTGTTGGAAGCCGATGCGTCGCCTCTGGGTAGCCGCTGAAGGATCTGCGCAAATCTATCCATCATCGCGTTCCTTTGCCGCTCGAGCGCTTCTTCGAGCAAGATTTTGATAGGATCTCCTGCCCCCTCATCTTTCTTCTCATCCGCCATGGGAGGCCGTCGGGATTTGCGAGGCTGGTCTTGCAAAGGTTCGACCAGTTCAAGCCCTAACTCCTTATATCTCGACCTCGTTGGGGACATGCAAAGAAAAACAGAGAAAAAGCAGACCGCTCTGATACCACTGATCCGGATTTAAATAGGAACGCAACAAATTACAGAGATAACCATAAATACAGAGATGAGATAACCATAAATACTGAGATGCAGCGGAAATAATACTTCATTTCATTAATGGAAAATACTGAAATATGCTTACAACCAGAAATGGAAATAAACCAGCTAGGGTGATGGTAGCTTATCTCTGAGAAGAGATGTGGTGGCTACATGCCTCTGAATTGTTCTGAACCGTGTTACAATGAGGCTCGAAGGCCTATTTATTATTGAGAAACAATGGAAAACCCTTCACATCCCGAAACCTAACCCTAGAAGATGAAACGCCAAATTGTGGGCCCCGTTTGGGTAAATTGGTACATCAATTTCCCGGGGTCGTAACTTTGGCATACGATCTCCGTTTGACGCGTACGATAGCTCATTAGAAAGATCTATCCGAGTACTACCACTTTGGGAGGAAAAATAGGTCCATGGACCCGTGTTGGCCTAGATTCCCAAAAAAACGTCGTTCAGGGCCTCAAAACGGCTCCGAAAGTTCAGGACCCGAAAAACTGCTAAAAATAGTAAACTGTGCTACAATTTAGGAAAATGAAAAGACTGAAAGAGACAGTGAGGGTGCAAATGGGATAGGTGGGTGGCCACCAACATCCACCTGGATCAAAATGTTTGATAACCAGTGATGTGGTGTCTGAACTTGTTTAGGGAATGGACTATAGCTAGGAGCTCTTTCTCAGTCACAGTATAGTTTAATTCTGCCTTGGACAGGTTTTTGCTGACAAAGTATATGGAATATGGTAGCTTCTCTTCAACTTATCCTAAGGCTGCCCCTATGGCTTTGTTCAAGGCATCAGTGTGGATGTGGAAAGGTAGGGCCCAGTTTGGACCTCTCAGGATTGGGGCAGTTACCAACTTATCTTTCAACTCATCCAAAGCCTCTTGGTAGTTGTCAGTCCATTTAAACTCAACATCTTTCCCCAAAAGACCAAACAATGTTGAGGCTAGCTTACTAAAATCTTTGATGAATCTTCTATGGTATCCTGCTAAGCCTAGAAAACTCTGAACATCTCTTACCTTCTGAGGAGGTGGAACCTTTTGGATGATAGCAATTTTGTTAGGATCCACCTATAATCCTTGCTGAGAGATTGTATGACCTAGCACGGTCCCTTTAGTCATCAGGAATTCACATTTTTCAGGACTGAGGGATAGGTTCATCTCAATACACTTGGTTAAAACTTTTCCCAGGTTATTCAATGCTTCTTGGAAGTTGGACCCATAAGGAGTAAAGTCATCCATATAGATTTCTACCGAATCATGAACCAGCTCAGCAAATATGCTCAGTACTACTCTCTGGAAAGTTGCAGGAGCGTTGCATAGCCCAAAGGGAAGGACCCGTTAGGCAAAGGTACCCCATGGACAAGTGAAGATGGTCTTATCTTGGTCCTCCGGGCTGATTTGGATCTGATTATACCCGCTGAACCCATCTAGGAAAGAAAAGAACTTCTTCCCTACCAGCCCATCTAGCACTTGATCTATGAAAGGCAAAGGGAAATGGTCCTTCTTGGTGGCTTTGTTAAGTTCTCGATAATCTACACAGATTCTCCACTTCCCATTTTTCTTGGGCACAAGCACCAGAGGAGAAACCCATTCATTGTCCGAGATGGGGTAGATGAATCCTGCATCCAACAACTTTTGTAATTCTTCTTTAACAATGTCCTTAAGGGCTGGATTCATTCTCCTTTGAGGTTGCCTGACTGGTTTACAATCCTCTTTAATGTAAATGTGATGGGTACAGACCGACGGATGGACTCCTTTCATCTCCTTATAGCTCCAAGCGAAAGCCTCCAAATGGCGGTTTAATACGCTACATAGCTCCTTCTCCTAAGAGGGAGATAAGTATGAGCTGATCTTCAAGGTTCTTTCAGGGCCAAATTCCACATTCTTAACTCTGGGAGAAGTCGAATTAGCCACATAGAGGTCCACTAAAGCTCAGGCTTGGGTACCTTCCACCAACTTCTCTAATGGCAGCACACCGGGAGGTGGATTTTGAATCAAATTCTCAATTAGGTCATCCTCAGTTTGAGGACCTCCCCGGGTGGCTTCCATTGTGCACATTGGTGCAGAGTAGACTTCATCCTCATCTTCCTCCTCCAACCAGAGAGGTAAGTCATGTTCTATCAAAGGTTGGGCAGGAGGGTATAGGACTAGTTATTTGGACATAGGCACATTCTTCATGGTCATGCTCCCAGCTTGACAACTAATGTAAGCATCTGCAGTAGCTAACCGAGGCCTTCCCAAACTGAGGGGGTATCCAGTGAGTTTTTCCTTTGGCTGAAGGACCAAAAAGTCTGCAAGGTACTCCCAAGAATCAACAGAGACTAGGACATCCTCCACAATCCCTTTGGGAGTCATGGTGGAGCGGTTTGCTAACTGCAGTACTGTCGAGGTCTTTCTTAAGGAACTCTGAAGGTTGAGCTTGAGCATAGTGTCCCTAGTCATCACATTTATGGCAGCCCCTAGATCGATCAGGGTGTGGGGGATTATGGTGCCATTGATGTGGACATCAACTACAGGACTCCCAGGATCCAAATATTTTGGACAGATTATTTGCCCCAACATCAGATCGGACACTTGTCCTATGACATTGATAGTTGGGGCATCTCTCTTGCGCCTGCTTGGGTGCCTAAAACACTTCTCCTTGATCAATTTGTTGTAAATTGGTACATCTTTTATAGCCTAGAGAAGTGATATTTTCACACACAACTGTTTAAGTTCTCCCAGAAGTTCGGTCCCCTCTAGGTTTGGTTGCGTGGCTACTATTAGTCTCTCAGGAAAGGGTGGAATGGTTTTGGGTTTACTTTCCTGTTTCCCTTCCTCATCGTCCAAGGGAGGAGGTTGGCAATCTGGAAGGACCTTTCCAAATCATAGGTTGATCTCGTGAATCTCCACAACATAGGTAGGGCATGTCGTCTCTCCAGTGTATACCTGCTGGGCCTGTCTATTGTTGGGGTTCAGGTTCGGTTGAGCAGGCATCTGAGGTTGTCTTGGAGGAGCAGGAGGTAATGGTTGTGGTTGAGCAAGTGGTGGAGGCAAAATAGCGGGAGGAGAGTTGTATTGGGGCCTCCACCCCAGTTGAGGTGCATTCCACTGAGGTTGTGGCTGAGCATGAGAGTGAAATGAATGAGCAGCAGGTTGAGTATGGTATTGAGATGGATAAGACCAAGGAGGAGGTGCAGACTAGGAAGGATGAGCAGGGGGGCCCCAAGAAGGCATGTGAGTGGATTGGTTGGGGTTGTAATAAGTTTGGGATGTTCCTTGCATCCCCTGCTGGTAAGGTCTAGATCCATGAGGCCTCCTTTGGTTGAGTAAGTAGAGTGGCTCAGTAGCCCCTTGGTACATGGGTTTAAGTACGGGTAAGGTTGGGCACTGGTTTGTGGGGTGGTATTCCTCACAAATGAAACATACCTCCATTGAGTGCAATGGACACTCATTCTTAGGATGCTTCCTTGTACATCTGGGACAAAAGATGGCCAACGCCTTCTCAGCTTCCTCTTTCTTTTGTTGGATTCGGAAGGTATCCAGTTGCATGGCAATGGTCTGTCTCATCTCACTTTTGAGGTCTTCCATCTAATTTGCAAACTCATGCTTGGAGAAGGTAGGACTAGCTGAAAGTGGATTCCTCCTTCCTCTTTTCTGGGCTACCCTAGAGTGGTTTCTAAACACAGTCTTTATGTCCTCATAAGGTAGTTGGTAGATTTCTCCTCTAGCTAGCAAATGGAGGGTATCTAGAAGGTCTTTAGGGACTCCTCAGAGCAGAACTAGCTTCAAAGATTCGGGGTCTAGTGTGCACCTGGCCCTTTTATAACTAAGTTGGAACCTTTCTTCATAATCTTCTAAAGACTCATCACTTCCCATGGTCATCCGAAGGATCTCTCCATTCGTTTTCTTTGACCTACAGTAGTCCCAGTATTTGCTGTTAAAGGCTTGCTGCATCTGAGCCCAAGCTGTGATATTGTTTCTAGGTAACCCCATGAACCAGCGTAGTCCTGCATCCTTGAGGGTAGAGGGAAAGAGTTTCAACTTTTTCTCATCTTCTGCATAGTCATAAGTTCGACAAAGGATAGCAAACTCAAATAGGAAGGTATCAGGGTCTTCAGTGGTTAATCCATGGAAGTGTGGTAGAGCTGAGGGACTTACGTTTTTCATTTTCATGTCCCCATTGGTCTCTCGGATCGGAAAGGCACCTTCTATTCTCTCCTCATCTTCTATACCGTTTCTGTGTTCAGCCATGGTCTCAAGACGAGTGTTTTCTTGCTCTTCTTCTGTTATAGGATCTTTGTATATCTCTGGAGGTTCACCTATAGGTTCTTCTGGATAACGACGACTAAAGAAGAGAGAAGGGTGACTCAGTGATGTGGTGGGGGTGTTGGGTAAGAATTTCCCTGTATTGTCTCTATTCCTACAAGGCATGAAATGGAATTTTTTTGGTGGTGTTTTGGTTTTTTTCTGCTTCCACCTGCAACTAACTAAAATATATCTTGCTAAAACGAAATTGCAGAAATGAAATGCTAAGCTACGCTTGCAGAATTGAAATTGTGGAATTGAAACGCTAATCTATGAAAGCAGGAAATATCTAATCTATGCTTGCTGAACTGAAATGAAAGTAGAAAATGTCTAGTCTACTTTTACGGAAATGAAATTACAGAATGGAAATGAAACAACTACTCTACTCTTGCTGAAATAAACTACTTCACAGAAGATTGAAGTAGAAAGTAGAAGAAAAGTAGCAATCACAAATACTCCGACGCTTCCCTGGCAATGGTGCCAAAAAGATGGTGGGCTCTAGTATTGCAGCAATAATGCTACAACTCCTGGGACTCCCTTCTTTACTTTTATCAGCCCGGTAGTTCGTAACAATCTTGGAAGTGACGGTGCTATATGCACAAGTACTAGCTCTTACTGTAGGCTGTCACTGGATCAGCTGGCACAAGTCCGCTAGGAGCTTAAGCCAACTTCTATGAGCTCTTAGAAGAAGCTTTTAATGGTGATGGATGAAAGCTAACTCAAAGGAAGCTAGTCTACTTGCAGAAAGAAGCTGAAAGTGGAAAAGGAATGCAAACCCTAGCAAACCCTAGTTTTACAGACTAACCCTACCGGTGCAAGAAAAGAGATGAAAGCAATGGAAATGGATGCCATTGACTTCTAGAAATGTAGAATGCATGTGACTAAGCTACTCTTGTAGTGAAATCTGAAAAGGAATGTCTTTTTGTATTTTTGAGTAATCTTGTAGAATTATTATGCATGTGCTTAACTGTTTTGACTGTGCAGAGGTTGATTGATGGAAGGAAATGGTGAGGGTGCTTGCAGGAGGTTGGGAAGGTGAGAAGAGGGTCTAAGGGGTCCCTAACACCCTTCTAGAGAGTTTCATTGTGATCAAATCTTGAAAAACTTCTCTCGTGATCTTCTACAGGAAGTCTGCAGGGGTTCTACAGTATGTTCTACAGGATGTTCCGAAAGGAGATTTTGGAGGGTTGAAGGTGGAAGAAAGGTGGAGAAGTGGAGATGGAGGTTAGATGAGGGTGTGAAGAGGTCTAGAACCTGGCAAATGAAGCTGAGAAGTGATGAGGATGGTTTGATTTGTTCAAGGATGGATAGAGCAATGTTGCACAAAAATATGGAAATTAGGTCAAAGTGAGAAAATGTGGCAAACGAAGGGCAAGAATCTGAGTTAGGGGATGGAACAGGTTGCACTGATGGCAGAAGGGTAGGAAGGTAGGTATCAAAAGTGTTCTGCACACTACTTCTTGAAACTGACCAAACAAAGACCATGCAAACCAAATATCTAACTATTCTAACCTAATTTGACCTAAGAACCAGCACCCATTATGAACAGAAATTCATTGGTAGAAAATTATGCAAAACAACTTATGAAAACCAAGCAGGAATGGATCTAAGCATGTAATCATATCTGGCATCAACTTTTGCAACTGAGAAACTAACACTAGCAATTGCATGAAGAAGCAAAAATAGTGTTTTTGTGGCAGCAAGGACACTTGGGTCTCAGCTCATGGTCTCGAGGAGGGAGAGGTGAGATCCAGGGTTGCTTGATGGCATTTTTCGAAGATATTTTCTGTTGTCAACCTATCAAATCACTCTAAACCATGAAAATCTCTTTCAATCATCAAAAATGACCTAGATAACCAAGCAAGATTCTAATCTACTAGCAGAAATTATTTTATGAAGACAACAAAAAACATATAACAATACATAGAGGAGGCCCTGGCGCTTGGGTTGGGCCCAACCCCAAGAGCTACAGGCTCCTAAAAAGAAGCTCAGAACTGATGCAACAGGAAACTGGTTTCCATTACTCAAAAAATAACCATGTCCAAAATGTGTTACAGCAGAAGCTCCAAAATGGGCTGAGAAACAAAGCAGCATTATAGTGTGAAATACAAATGTTCAACAAGTAAACTACGAAGGTTGGAAGCCTTCCTACTTATGCACTACGAGGACCTCCAGTAGTCCTCCTTAATTTAAGGGGCTTGGCTGCTGAAAACTACAGGTACTCAGCCAATTTACAAAAGCTGCTCAGCTGCCCTTGGAAATCAACTTTGGTGGGCTATTGAACTCTGAGCTAATGGTGGAGAACTCAAGGAAGGGACCATTTAGTTCAGGAGACACCCTTCCTATGAATCCTTAGCCTTGTCCCCTCATATTTGGCTGTCGAATGGCCCATAAATGCTTGACCTTGGTCCAAAAGTTGTCTAAAAATCTGCAACAAACATGTATTAGCCTTCATGGTCAAGTGACTATTCTCATTCATTCAATTAACATACACATACTTCAAAAGCATACATAAACTATGATGAATGATAGATTAATGGAGAACAATAGGCAAAATGAGCCCAATAAGTTACGCATTTTTGGGGCTCATCAATCTGCTTGGAATCACTGGGGATTTTAACTAATACTTGAAGGGAACAAATACCAGTCCATTACATTCAGCAATGTATGAGTCAAGTCCCTCATTAAAAAGAAACTTAGAACCAAACATGGAATCGCAGAATTTGGACCTACGGGTGCAAAATTCTTGAACCTTTGTTAAGTGTTTCTCCCCCTTATTTATACAGAGAAAGGGGGCTTTGAATCAAAAATTGCAAAATATCTCATCCAGGGCTAGCTGTCTGATTGACTAGATGTCTCGGCCTGTGATGGCTCTACCGCCCAAAATGATTACAATCAGGATTTGATCCCTTTCTTGAAAATATGGAAATTACAGAAGTAATAAGGAAAAGGAAAAACTAAAATATGATGGAGGAAGTGTCCCTCTGTTGTTCCAACAAAGGCTCAGTCAGGCCACGTCTCTATCACTGTGCGTCCCTCTAGCTGCTCAGCTAATTTGTGTCACTTTCACCTTAACTACTTGAAGCATTCGTTATTTAAAATTGGGAGTGGGCAATTGTCAGTTTCATGGTGCAATACAAAAGGAGAGGAAATCTGGGCATTACCTCATCTTCCCTCTTTAATGAGCACCATGCTGGATCATCGAGTCTCCCTAACCTTCGATGTCTTCATTTACTATGTATACGTCGACCCTGGTTTCGTGTCATAGTGGGCCTTTCTGGGTCGACCCATACCAATTTACTCCTGCACCAACTTCATTCATTGCTTCAGATTCCAACCCATCCACCTTCAAAACCTTGTACCATACTTTATGACAGTGAGACTTTTACTCTTAAAAGTGCTACAGAATGACAGGTTTTGATGCTCCTTGGCCCCCTTTGGTTTAGCCCCTGTGTATATTTCTTCTCATATAATCAGGGGGTTGTGACTAGGTGCTTAGTCCTCGGGTGCTAGGGCCTTTGGCAGGAGAGAGTGAGAGGATGGGTAATTTTTGTAGGGGGCATGAGCAGTAAGTGGTAAGTGAGGCGGGGGGGTGCAAAATAATATGAGAGGGAAACGTAGTAGTGGGGTCCAATGGGGAAACCAATTTTTCAAACCCCCCTCCAATAAAGGCAGACATGGTGGGGGGGATGAAAAGGCTTAGGAGCCATCGATCTGGACGGATTTAATCTAGGCCGTCTAGAGATGGGGGATGTTTAAATCACATGCAGTCTTTGAAAGGGAGGGACCTGACAACGCATTAAATTTATTTTATAAAATATCGCATCTGGGAGAGTTCCAGCATATCGTAATCACAAGCCAGAGACTTTTAGTTGGAGTAGAGACCCTTTAAATTCATTAATCACCGATCTACGAGAATGTCCTTTGGTGATGTCATCAATGCCATGTGGCACTTTTTGAGTGGTGACATGTGTCACCCAGATATGCCCTGATAGGACCCCTAAAAATGCCAAATCTGTGTGCCACGTGTCCTCCTTACCACCACGTCATCACCATACTGCCACATCATGGTAATGTTAGCTACCCTGTGTCATTATCAAATCCAATGTTTCTCTGCCATGTGGACCCCTGAGGAGAGAGAAAAAGGCCTGCCTACCCTTGGTTTTGCAACTGATTTCCTTTGTAAAATACTTTTCGGCCCTCTCAGTGCTTTAACACTGAAGGCACAACTCTTAGAGGTTTTGGTATTATTATCAACCTTCAGTGGTTTCATAATCCCATATTCGGTCATTCCCTACAGTACTGGTGACCACCGATTTCCATTCTCGCTCTAGACCACTGATGTGTGGAACCTCTGATCTGCAATACACTATGGGTTAAGGACCTCTGATCGCCAATTGTGATTTGCGATATCGGTGATCGCTGGTTTCATTGACCCTTTATACTGCATTTTGAGATTTCGTCGATGACTGATATGTCGCGCCTTCAACCTTTGAATTTTATGATTGTTGTTTTGATCGAATCTCCCCTGTTATTGCTTTTCCAAGACTCTGATTTCGATTGCGATGAGCCTCCCTTGGTCTTTTCTCTTTGTTTTCTAGCTTTCAAAGGGTAACTTCAACAAGCCTTATCTTCTAATCCAGAAGTCCATTTTCAAGCTTCCACATACCGTTGGAAAGCTCGTTCTAAGAATTATGCAAAGGAGAGGGTATGATTTAGATTTGAGAGTTTATCTAGATTGAAAAATGGCTTCAAAATTCACTGTTATGTGGCACTTGGGACAACTAAAACTAATAATGCAGTGAATGACAACATTGGCTCCAACTGGGGACAATGCCTTGCTGGCAAGGTGATGAGAACTTGTAGACCAATATCCTTCACCATTGGTCATGTATTCATAAATATAATGATTCAATACAACAAGAAAATCTCCATGCGACATTATTTTTTGGGGTTACTTTCCTGATCAAACTAAAATGTACGAAAATAAAAATTTCTAAATATTGTAAAGTAAATGCTCAACTAGTGAGCTTCTTTATATACATTCCTACTTATGCACAAGGCTCAATTCACCTAATTGATTTCAACCCTCCGGTGGAGCCAGTCCAACATTTGGGTGCTGGATCTAATGCCTTCATGCTGCTGAAATTTAAAAATTACAACCAACATGCACCATGAAAAATATTTGGACAAAATTTTTGGTATGTTCCACCACCTTGGTAGTTGATGCTCAGCCATTTTGATATCCTTCATGAGCATTCTAATGGGGTTGGTTTCTTAATAATGAGTGGA
Organism: Pinus tabuliformis; assembly: GCA_031772625.1. Classification (NCBI taxonomy): domain Eukaryota; kingdom Viridiplantae; phylum Streptophyta; class Pinopsida; order Pinales; family Pinaceae; genus Pinus; species Pinus tabuliformis. The sequence continues at coordinate 124,670,029 of CM062805.1, forward strand.
AAACATGTCCATGCACCCCATAAGAGCTTTAGACCAAAGTTTTAACACATACCTTAGGATATATGTATATTGTTGCAGGCCCAAGAAATATACCATGTAGTCAACTGCTGGATCATGAAACTAATGAGGAAAATTAGTAGATGTTTCCCTTTCTTGAACAGTATTCAGGAATGTGTTTTTCTACAATAGGTAGCCATAGACCTTACTTGGCTCATCAATTTTGGTCTCTTCTTGAAAAATATGTCGCTGGAAGCCCTCTCTCCACTTGTTTGTAAGTAGATCCCTTTGATAATCTACAACCATCTCATCCTCCTAAGAATCATACACATCATAAATAGGAGGAGGTTCTTGAACTCGTGCCCCAGGTGAATGATATGCATTGTAAACTAGAGCCTCTTCTTTATATGCATCTTCCCATGACTAGGACTAATGTAGTTCTGCATCGCTTGACTTCCCATCAGAGTCATACTCATCATAAGAAGGAGAATCATCAAATTCAACTGAATAAGATATCTGAGGGTTTATTTGCAACTCGGTGATGTTTCCTTATTTTCTTTCTTGACCACTGGGAAATGCTTGCTGATGTGAGTGTATATCTTCTTGGAATGGAGTCTCACAAACATCTTTAGCAAGATCATCACCCTAAGGTATACCTTCTACATTAAAATGTGTGCAGAAATCTTCAAACATAGCATTTGGTGGATATGATTTTTTGCAATAAAGACGAAATTCTTTATGAAAACATTTTAGGGAGGATATGCTGCCACGAGGTATTGTTCTGTAGCAAACTCTAAAATATTATTCTAAAGAGTACATGAACAATTTCATTTGCACATATTCGAAAATAATACCCTACTTCTCCATGCATTCATGATAATCCTTAAGGTGTTGGTCCAAACTTCTATCTATGTTTCCACTAAATCTAGGAAAATAGGTATTCCATTCATGAAATGAAGGGACATGATTGGAATAACCAGCAATAGAGGAAAATTTCAGTGGGGAAAGTTGGTTGGCTAGGAATGCAGGAATGACCGTTTTGAAAACCCCCTAGGTGACTGATCTCAGTTTTAAAGGTACGGAATTATTTAGGTTGTTTTAGCATCAGAGTGAGTATGGGGCTGTTTGAAAGCCAAAGCGATCAAATAGAGATATGGATAGTGGATTCGTTAGTATATTTACCATAAAAATAAAACAGTGGAGTCACTAAGGTGAGAGATCTTCAACCCACACTTCCCTTACTGACCTAACATAGGGAATGTAAAAATTTGTCATACCCAGGGAAAAATATTCTAATCTGTTTCCCGACAACGATGCCAGAAAGATGTTGTCGCTTTTAATGACACCTGTAATAGCAGTTCTTCAGGGGACATAGAAAGCTTCATAGAGATAGCCTCTGTGTTGATTGCAGACCAGTGCCTAGGACATCTTAAATAGAGGAGTGCATGGAACATTATCTTTGAGGGGGCTTCAGCTGCACTCCAATTATCACATAATTAAAAGAGAATAAAGGGGGCTTGGTTCAATAGTCTATCATGTAGGTAAAATCAAGACAATACATGCATAAAAATGCTCAGGAGGTAAATCGGGCCAACCTCGAAGAGAAATTTTTGGTTCTGGTGACCGACACACGACAATAGGAAGCTTTATACTGAAGTTGTAGTAAAGTGAAGAGGAGGAAAGGAAGGAGGGAATTCACTGTAGAGGGTTGTAAATAGGAAAAAATCCTAAGTAGCAATGTTGTGGCCGAAGAATGGAATTTGACACATAAGGTTGTAAACAACACAGAATCCTCAGCAATGATGTTCCAGAATAAATATGGAAGAGAGAGGAGGTGGAAAGGTAGAAACATCGGAGTGCTTATTTAGGTTTCATACCAGGTATAACATGGGTACCTCTATCACCAAACAATGTGAGTAAATCTATGCTCATATAGGTACTGTGGGTTAATTTAATAACACAAGTAAATCTATAATTACTACAGGTATTGTATGTTATTGAATAAAACAAGTAAATCTGTAATATACACAGGTATTGTTCTCTATTTAGTAGCCCAGATAAATCCATGAATCTAGGAGAAACCGACAGTTTCATTACTTTATTTCAGAGAAGGAAAAACATATATGAAATGATATTATAGAAGGTAAAGCATATTGCACACTATAACGCTTGGAATCATAAGGGAGTTTCATTAATACCTGAAGGGTCCAAATACTAGTCCATTACATTCAGCAGTGTATCAATTAAGTCCCACATGAACAGACAACTTAGAATGAAACATGGAATTGCATAATTAGGTACACTGCGGGTGCTGAATTCTGAAACCTTTGTTAAGTGTTTATCCCCCTTATTTATATAGTGAAGGGGTGATTTGAATCAAAAATTACAAAATATCTTAGCCAGGGCCAACTGACTGATTGACTAGTTATCTTAGCTTGTGATGGATCTGCTGCCCAAAATGATTACAATCAGGATTTGATCCATTACTTGGAAATATGGAAATTACAAAAATAATGAGGAAAAGGAAAAACTAAAAAATATGGAGGAAGTGTACCTTTTCTATTCCTATGAAGGCTCTCGATTAGGCCATGTCTCTATCATCGTGTGTCCCTCAAGCTACTCAGTCAGTTTCTATCACTTTCACCTTAACTGCCTGAAGTATTTGCTCTTTAAAACTGTGAGTGGGAAACTATCAGTTTCGTGCTGCAATACAGAAGTAGACAACACCTGGGTAGTACCTTGTCTTCCCTTTGTAAGGATCACCATGCTGGATCATCGAGTCCCCCTAACCTTCCATGTCTTCATTTACTCTTTATTCATCGACCTTGGTTTTGTGTCATAGTGGGCCTTTCTGGGTCGACCCATACTGATTTACTGTTGCACCAACCTCATTCAGTGCTTGAGCTGCTGAAATATCCACCTTTAAAACCATGTACCATACTATTGGGGCTTTATGGAAGCAGGGCTTTTACTCTTAAAGGCATTGTAGAATGACAGGTTCCTATGCTCCTTGGCCCCCTTTGGTTTAGCTCCTATCGACATTTCTTCACATATAACTGGGGGGTTGTGACTAGGTGCTTAGTCCTCAGGCGCTAGGGCCTTTGGCGGGAGAGAGTGAGAGGTTGAGTGGCTTTCGGAGGGGGGGATGAGTGGTAAGTGGTAAGTGAGTGGGGGTGAGAAATAATATGAGAGGAAGATGTAGTGGCGGAGCCCAGCAGGGAAACCACTTTTTCGGACCCACCCCTCCATCGATAAAGGGAGACATGTCAAGGGGGTCGAAAAGGCTTGGGAGCCTTCAAGCTGGGTGGAGTTAATCTGGGTCATCCAGATATATGGGGTGTTTAAATCACATGTGTTATTTGAAAGGGACAAACCCGACAACCCATTAAATCTGTTTTATAAAATATTGCATCCAGGAGAGTTCCCACATATCATAATCACAAGCCGGAGACTTTTAATTGGAGTAGCGGCCCTTTAGCTTCGCTGATCATTGATCTATGGAATCTTATTTGGTGACATCATCAATGCCATGTGGCAATTTTTGATTGGTTACACATGTCACCCAGATATGCCCCCATAGGACCACTGAAAAATGTGAAATCTGCGTGCCACGTGTCCTCCTTACCACCACGTCATCACTGTACTACCACGTCATGCTAACGCTAGTTACCCTATGTCATTATCAAATCCAATGGTGCTAGTCCACGTGGCCCACTTAGGAGAGAGAAAACAACTCGCCTGGCCTTGGTTTTGTAACTGATTTCCTTTGTAAAATGTCTTCAGCCCTCATGACGCTTTCACACTCAAGGCACAACTCTTGTCGATTTTAGTATTATCAGCTTTCGGCGGTTTCATAACATCGTATTTGGTCATTCCCTCCAGTACTTGCGATTGCCAATTTCTAATATTTCTCTAGAACACTGACATGTGGAACCTCTGATCTACGATACACTATGGGCTAAGGACCTCCGATCACTGATTGTGATTCACAATATTGGGTATCGCTCATGCCGATTTCACTGACCGTTTGTACTGCATTTTGAAATCTCGTTGATCACATATGTCGTGCCTTGGAGATTTGACTTCTTCGATCAATAGTTTGATCGACTCTCCATTGCTGTTGCTTTTCCAAGACTTTGATTACAATTGCGATGAGCCTCCTTTGGTATTTTCTCTTTGTTTTCTAGCTTTTAAAGGGTAACTTCAAGAGACCTTATATTCTGATCCAGAAATCCATTTTCAAACTTCCACATACCGTTGGAAATATCGTTCCAAGCACTATGCAAAGCAGAGGGTCTATTTTAGCTTTGAGAGCTCCTGTGGCTTGAAAAATTGCTTCAAAATTCTACTATGTGGCACTTGGGACAACTGAAAACTCATAATGCAATGAGTGACAATAACGGGTACCAAAGGTGAAGCACAATCACTAAGAACTATCAAAGTGGTTGAGGAGGAACCATTACAAGAACCTACTATTGAAATTAACAAGGACATAATGAACTATGGAGAAAACCAAGAGAAGGATAGAAGAGAAGAACAAAAAAATTTGGATACAATGTTGATTGATGAGGCAATCAAGTTGTTGGAAAGGATGTCAAGTGAATTTGGGAGCGAAGTGTTATTTCATTTAACCCAAGTAAATGATGTTGATAGGAGATTTGTGGAGAGTCTCATAAAGTTTGTGAAGAGTGAAGAACGACATGAGGAGTTGATGGCTAAAGTAGTAAATGAACCCACATTGCCTTATGATTTTAAATTTGACAATTCCTGTATAGTTTCAAGTTTTGAGGAAGATCGATAACCATCTATCCTTGTCACAAATATAGAGGAAAATAAAAATATGAATTATGTTACAAGTAAATAAGATGTAGGAGTGATTTTACAAATAAATGGGGAAATACATTACCATAATCCTATGATGGCTGAGAATCAGAGAAGACAAACTTTAAATTCTATTCAAAAATAACTTGAGACAAGATTTTCTGAAAAAGATCATATGATGAAGGCTCATACATAGTGAAAGAAAGAAATTTCTAAAGGAGAATTGCATAAATTTTTTAGGACAGAGAATAGAGTGAAATTAGCTCTTAAGGACAACCAAAAGGATGACAAAGATGAAGAGAAATGTACAAACGTAGTGCTCATAAGGGATGACGAAAGTTTTATGTAAGAGGAAGAAGATTTAGAATTTGAGGAAGAAGCAAAGCTCTTAGAAAAATGGTTGGCAGAGGACACAAATGATGAATATGGAATGAAGCTTACAAATTCCATTCAAGATCATTTTACTGATTTGTGTGAGGAGTTGAAACTTCTTGAGAAAATATTAGTAATTTAGAAAATGAAGATTTATCTTGTAAATTTGAAACTAAAAGAAAAAGAAACTATCTCAAAAGAAAACAATGAAGAAAATTTGTAAGGCATGAGAATTTTGTTTTGAAGCAAATGAATAAACCTGATTTTTTTTAACAGTCTTGTAACTCTTTTACACAAGGAATATGGGCATCAACAATTGAGAGATGAAAGTAAATTTCTGCACTCGAGGACAAAGTTAGATGAGGAAATTGATAGGTTGTTGATGTTGATGAAGAAAATGATTAGAAGGCACAGCAAAAGGAAAAGGACAACCAAAAACAAAGTACAATTGATTGAGAAACTTTGCAACATAAAGGCAAGTGGACGAGAACAACATAGGAATTGGAAGATTGTATAAGTGAAGGAAACATCAATAGTAGGATAATAACACGATGATATTGGCGACTAGTTACATCATAAGTTTTGTTATCCTAAGAGATCTAGGAAATGATGGAACATGACCAAGAGGGCATGAATTTTTCTACTTTGGGAATCTAATCCAGGAGAATCCTTACTTCCAAATCATCAAGTCTTTTGAGGACAAGTGAAAAAGAGGGGAAAAATTCCTTTATGTAATTAAATATATGCTTTAAGTAATATACAAATATTGATAATTAGGGAAAATAGAAAAATAAAATATTTGATCTCTTCATTAGGGATAGTTAGAGTTACAATAGTTATTCATTGAGTCTTAAAAGAATTAGTTAGTGATGAGAGATTGTAGGGGATAAATCTCATATATAATCTAAACTAAATTAGTTATCATTTTTCAAAGTTAGAAAGAAAACATTGCAAGACTATGGGCATTAGGAAAATAATAGACAAGGAGGAAGTGTGTGAACAAGAAGAGGGCCAAGGTTTGCATTCCTGCATTGAAATCCAACCAAGTATTAATATGTATATCTGAATCTGGTTAATGAAAATCATTTTTCTATGCTCTTAGATTGTGACTATATTTGTATATTCTTGACATAGCAATGATTTCCTTTTCATTGTTAGGTGTGGAGCTGCATTGGACCCCAGTTCATAATGTGGTGGCAACGCCACCTGTAAATGTGCGCCACGAGGGAAGAAAAATGGAAAGAGGAAAGAGCCCAGGATATCACAGTAAGTCAAGGAAAGGAAGATCCAAGTCTAGATCAGGGATAGTGTGCTGGAAATGTGGGAAGAAGGGACACCTGAAGAAAGACTGCAAGTCTTAGAAGGGAAAAGAAGGAGACACACAACACGAAAACAATCATGAAGTGAATGTGACATGTGATGTGTTGCAAGATGCTTTGATTCTTTCATCAGAAAATATTATTGATGCCTGTGTGGTAGATTCAGGGGCCTCATTCCATGCCACACCTGATAGGAAACATTTTCATGATTATGTTCAAGGAGATTTTGGTCAGGTTTGATTGGGTGATGATAAACCCTGTAAAATCATTAAAATGGGTACAATTTTCATGAAATAGAAGAATGGAAATCAATGGCTATTGAAGGAGGTAAGGAACTCCAGATCTGAAGAAAAATCTAATTTCAACAGGGTAGTTGGGAGGTGAAGGCCGTGTGATTACTTTTACAGATAAAACCTAGAAGGTCACTAAAAGAGTTGTGGTAATAACAAAAGGAGAAAAGGTTGGTACATTGTATTTATGCAATGTTATTTCTAATTTTGTTAATTCTTTAACCTCTACAGGAGAAGATATGCCATGGTGGCATCATAGGCTTGGGCACATGAGTGAGAAGGGGGTGAAAATTCTCCACTCAAGAAACTTGTTGCCAAGTTCGAAGCATATTGATTTAAAATTCTGTGAGAATTGTGTTTATAGGAAACAGAAGAGAGTCAGATTCCTTAGAGTTGGGAAAGAAAAGAAGAGCGAAAAATTAGAGCTTGTGCATACAGATGTATGGGGACCTTCTCACGTATCATCTCTCGATGGCTCTCATTATTATGTTACTTTTATTGATGATGCAACAAAAAAACTTGGATGTATTGTATTTGAAATAAATCTTATATATTTGATACTTTCAAGAAATGAAAATCTTTGGTTGAAAATGAGACAGGAAAAAGGTTGAAGTGACTTAGATTAGACAATGGAGGTGAATATTGTAGCAAATAGTTTGATAGGTACTGTTCAAAGAATGGAATTCACAGAGAGAAGACAGTTCTAGGAACACCACAAGAAAATGGTGTTTCAGAAAGGATGAACAAGACAATCATGGAGCATGCAAGGTGCATGAGATTGCATGCAGGATTGCCTTTACAATTTTGGGCAGATGTTGTAGATATTGTTGTTTATCTAACAAAAAAAGGGCCTTCAAGTTCCTTTGGTGGTGGTATTCCAGGGGAGGCATGGACAAGTAAAAAGGTAAACTACTCATTTTTAAATACTTTTGGTTTTGAAGCCTTTGTCCACATTAATAAAGAAAATAGAACAAATCTTGAGGTAAAATCAAAGAAATGTACGTTTATTGGATATGGTGTTAATGATTTTGGTTATCGATTTTATGATTATGAAAAACACAAAATCATTAGGAGCAGAGATTTCATATTCAATGAAAAGTTTTTGTATAAGGATCATATGCAGGAAAAGAAACAGGAAAAAGGAAAACAGAGAATACACAATGCTTGATGAGATCATAGAAAAAGTGAAGGTGCCTAAAAATCCTAATGATCAACAGCCAGAACAATAACAACAACCATGACAACAACAAGCACTTAAAATTCTTGAAAGTGGTGTTAGAAGATCTACCAGGATAAGGAGACCCCCTAAACGACACTCTCCTTCATTATATTATGTATTGTTGACTGATTCTAGTGAACCAGAATGCTATGAAGAAGTAGTTGTTACAAGTCTATTTGGCTACATCACTCCTGACAATCAAATCAGTACAATTAGAGCTCATCAAACCCTAATTCAGTTGCTACATGCCCTAGACAAGTCATCAAATTGAATGCTTTCATCCATGGAATTTTCCTACATTGAAATCGTGCTAAAATGCCTCCTTGGGACACCGGCGTAACCTTTATCAGGGGTAACTGCGTTGCAGAGTAGGTAGCCTCATTCAGGCCTGTAGTGTAGTACACTTAGGCCCACTTTGACCTGTGTTGGGTGAGGATGAGCAAAATTGACATAGGATTCTAGGAATATTCCTTGATTATAGAGCATCCTAGAAGGATGCCCAGCTCTTATCTCATCCTATGAGGTAGACTTTGGATAGGCTATGGACCAATTATCCCCTTGTCCTCTCATCCCTCTTTCCATGGAAACTAACTCCAATTTTGGAAAACCATTCAATACCCTATTTATGACAAAACCACCTGCATTTCCCTATAAATTGACCACTCATCATAGTGATCAGAGGCTGGAATTTGAAGATTGTAGAGAAATATTATTGGTTTGAGACTTGAGTTCATTGTCAAGTAATGTTATGCTGCTGGATTGATGTGATATTGGTGTGATGAGGGTTTGGACTGAAGCTGGATGAGTGACTCGGGATCGAACTGCATTATGTGTAACTCTTTCTACAATCAATAAAGTTATTTGTTCCTTTTCCCATATTCTTGTTCATATCTATGATGCATATATGTTTCAATGTTGTTGATTCCATTTGTTTATAGTATATAGATCATATTCTTTGATCATTGTCATCTTTTATATCTGTTGATAGGTACCAATTGAGTGAATTTAGTTTGAGTGAGAGCGACGAGAAAAATTCAAAGGAGATTAAAGGAAGAAAAAGATCACAAGTAGGTTCCTTCATCTCATCTATCTATTGCAGGAAAAGGTCAAATCACTTTCTTTCTATTCTTATTTTAGGGAAGATGTACTTATTCGTAGGTACCTTCATTCCTGGTAATTTACACTTATCATATTACATCCTAGTAGACTTTACTTGACTTCATTGATCTCTTTTTAGTTATCTTGAAGTGCTTTTTGGTCAAAAAGTGTGCTTAAATGTATCCTGATTGGGCTCTCTAGCACCACCACAGTGTTGGTCTTGACACAGTGCATTGCAGAGTAGCCTTAGATTAGAGACAGTGCTCTATAGTGCATTATCTCCCACTCAGGGCTACGCTGATACTTGTCAAGCTAAAAAACCCATATTTTGCTTGGTTTTTTCCAAATTTGCTTCTGATGTTGTTTGTTGAACGATTAATGTTTTCTATGGCTTTGAAATCAATTTGAATTCCTTCTCCTAGCCCTAATTTGACATTGATTGTTTAGTGTTTCTTAATATATTTCTTTATCATTATCAATTCATTTTCAAAGTTAGCTTAGATCGATTAGTCTTTTCTGAAAAATAATTGTCGTAAAGTCTTCATTTCTTTGAAAAGAAATTTTCGTAAAGTCTTTGTTTCTTGTGAAAAGCATTGATTGATTGTTTGTGCATTTACTTTCCTTATGTTCATTTAAACATTAAAGGAATGAAAAGAAAAACATTCATAATCCATTTAGAAGTTTGTGTGTGCTTGTAGGAATGGTATAGGGAAAGTTGCATTAGATGTGCTCTATGCTCTTTGTTTAAAGATTATGACTTCTCTATCCCTTTTAGTTACGGTTTTCATTGTTTAAATCAAATGAAAACAATGTTTCTCATTTTAGTTGCATTCTAGGAGTTTTAGAAACATCACGCGGTGAACCTGAAAGGCAAACTTTTAAACAAGATCAACTAAAATTTATCTCAATTAACCTAATGGAGCATTGTATCTTAACACAACATTTAGAGGTCTCGGCTAGAGACATGTTCTAGCATCCTTAAACATAGTATCTATTGCTAATGGTCTATGATGCATTCTGATTGTGATACCTCATTCCACGTACTTAAGTATATCATAGCTCATCCACGTACTTTCGGGTATATAGGGTGGTGTTATAGTATGAAAACTATAAAGTAATGCTCTCACTGTGCAATTTCGCATTAGACAATGCTAACATGGATTGGGCATCCACGTACTTTCGGGTATATTTTAGAGGACTACATTAGGTTGTTATCTATCCATAGGTAACCAAGTCAGTCGCCTTGTATACTGTAATACATCGAAAACAACATTCGGGAAGATTGCCTGCACATATGTTAAGTCCTTGGCTTACTGAGGCAGTATATTACAGTTCAAAGTTACTTGGTAATATTTTTGCCTAGATTATCCCTCTTTTGTTTTGTTATGTTATTTTAATTAAAATAAAATTAATTGACCACAGATAACATCCTCCATGTCACTCCTTAGTTGATCTTAGGTTGAGACATATGGCAACAACTCCTGAGTCCACTGATCAAGGAATTCGTTTTGATGGTAATCCTAGTCCTTTTCCTCTTCTTGGAAATATGGTGCTCCTTATATGGCTACATTGTCCCTTCCAGGACTTACCATCAGCTTGCGAGTATGGTTGTTCTCAACCTCCTTGGCCCCACAACAGAATATTCCTACAACTAGACAAAATCAACCTCCAGTTGATCCTAAAGTTGACCCTTTATCTTCTCTGTCAGTTGTTTCTTCCTCCCCTTCTTCCTCTTCACCTGGTGAAAGTATTAACACTAGCAGTTAGGTAGATAAGAAGAAGAAGAAAGGGAAGAAGAAGAAGAAGAAGAAGATTCAACAGGGGGACAACCAAGCAACCATTTCTTTGAATGCAACTTTTGAAGAGAAACGATCCGATAAGCCTCACAAACTTTGATATCCTTGCAAACTTTGTATGGGAGACCATATTCTTCAAAATTGTTCTAGTATTCCTCAGATATTTGAAGAATGGTCTTCTCATTCACATAATCCTGTGTCATCAACTTCTGGAGATCATGCTAGTGACACACCATCAACTAGTGGTAGTAAAGTTCATGGAACTAAATGGTAAAGTTAAGTTTCCTTGTAGGTTATGTGAAGGGAATCACCCCATTCACCTTTGTCCCTATCTGGATGAAGCCCAAAAATTGTTGGATAATTGTCATGCTTCTTCATAGTGACTTCCATTTGGTTACATGAGACTCTCCCTTAATACCTCACTAGTTGATGAAGTGACTGACCCAAATCAATCGTTGGTCAAAGCCACTCTCTTTGAATGTGAATCCCGTGAGTCTATACTTGACCAATCACAAGTCAAGGAAACAGTTGACCCGATTTCACCTTCAGTTAATCGTACCTTTCCCATAGAGAGTGAGTATGATACCACTCAGGTTCTTTTTGTTTATTCATATTCCAATGAGCTTGGAGGCAAACCTCCTATTTCATCAAGACAGGAGGAAAATCCTCCCATTCTCGTAACTCAAGGGGCTAATTCTCTCGTTCTTATAGTACCCCCTCCAAGTAGTCTAGTCACTTCCTTTGATTGGAATCGACTGGCAGGATGTTGTCTTCCTTCTTATGTGCCTTTCGAGATCATACTATAGGTTTATAATATGATTGTATCTTGCACTATTATATATGAAGATGCATCTGTGAGTATCCTTTCCTCCACCACTTGGCAAGCGCTCGGTTCGACACCACTTGTGCCTATTACCCAGAATCTGTTGCCTTTTAATAGAGGAGCCAGTCAACCATTAGAGATCCTTCCTCAGTTACCTATTATTTTGGGAGGAAAAATTGCATATCTCAATGTGATGGTAGTCCCAGGCCCTTTAGATTACAATTTACTTCTTGGGCGCGACAATGTTTATGACATGGGAGCTATTGTTTCAACACTCATTCGAGTGATGTGTTTCTTGCATGAAGGTAAAATTGTGACTGTTGACCAGCTTTCATTCCCCGGTCCAAATATGGCTTCCAGTCAACCATCTTCCCTAAATGGTCCTTTTGTCCCAATGGTATATTCCCTGCCACAGGTCAATTATGTGGCAACCCGTTCCATGCCTACATCAACTAACAATCAATTCTGTGATGTTTTACATTATGTATTGGGGGCATTGGAGCTAGATCTCTCTAATGGATTCCTTGCTATGTATCCCTTCCAGAGAATTGTTCTCCCATCTGATGAGAACCTCTTGGAAGTCATGACCTCTTATGGGTCGTGATCAAGGAATCAAGAGCATAGTTCCTTGTATTGTGTCAAGCTCGTTAAAAAATGAAACAAGGAATATGAGGACAGTTCTTTTACTGTGTCAACCTCATTAGAAAATGAAGCAAGTCCCAAAGCATAGTTCCTTGTCTTGTGTCAATCTCATTAAAAAATTAAACAAGAACCCCTATAGCAAAGTTCCAATTCAAGTCTTTGATTAGATCTTGTAAAATCCTAGCGAGTCTTTCACTTGATCTCCTAATTGAACCTTCATTCGATCCACCTGATAGCCAACCACGAGTAGTATACTTAGGTGAATGTAATGAAGCTTGGGGGGCATCCACCTAGAATTGAGTCATCATGTTGGGGGCATATAAACCAATTTGAAGCATAGTTTTTGTTTCAAGCTTGTGTAAAAATGAAACTGAATCCAAGCATAATTTCTCGTTTCAAGCTTGTGTAAAAATGAAACTAATCCAAGCGTAGTTTTTTGTTTCAAGCTTGTTTAAACATGAAACTGAATCCAAGCATAGTTCCCTATGGTTCAAGCTTGTGTAAAAATGAACCCATCTCTATTTTAACTAGTGTGGAAAAGGTCGGGAAAAAATCAGGATTAAATCATTAAAACACGATTTTTTTGGCTGGTCAATTAAATCGGCCAATTTTTTGCCGATTTTTTCCCAGTTGAAAAAGTTGGGATTAAATCGGGACTTTTTCCAAAAAATTGTGAATGAGGTAGTTTATTTAACAATTTTTTAATATATATTTTTTTTAAATTGGGATTTTATTGAAAAAGTCGGGATTTTATAAAAAATGATTTTTTTTGTATTTTTTTTTTTTTTATTTTGCCAACTTTTTGCTGATTTTCTCAAAAAACTCCTGACTTTAATGACTTTTTCAATTTCTGGACCCTTGCCGATTTAATCCTAACTTCGAATTTTTCCACATTGATTTTAACCCTCGTGATTTCCATTCTATCATCCTCTTCCGTCAGATGAGCCTTGATTTTTCTCCTTCCATCGTCACTATCGGCTTGGCCGATCATACTCTTTCACTTGGTTGTTTTACCCCTTTTGAAGAACAATTGCAATGAGTGGTCTTATTATCTAGCCTCTTCACATAAATCAACATGTTTTGATAAGTTCCAACATCACCAGAACTAGATGCTATCCTAGACACCAGTCGCTATTCTAGACACCATTCATTCCTCTAAGTGGAGTCCTCTTTCAAACTCTTTTCCAACTCTTTAAACATGAAAATATTGCCAAGTGCTTGTCCTTTTTAGGTCATAAATGGATTGGAAATGACATCTACTTAGTATAAGTTTAACCCTTTTCCGAACCGAGATAGATTACTTATGAAAAAGGAATACGTTGATCGAACATGGTCAATAGGTTCTCTCTTGTATTATTTACACTTTTTCAGACTTGAGAGAAAAATTTATGAAAAAAAACTTGTGGAGTTTTCTTTTTGTCCCTTTCAAACTCTCTAATCATGAAAATGACTGAGTTCTCATTGTCGTTAAACTCCTTAAAGCATCAAATAGCAACAAACTTGTCCATCATGAAAAGACCGAGTTTCACCTTCGCTAGACTCATTAAAACATCACATAGTGATGGATTCACCTGAAGGGTGGAATTATATTACAAGCATATGTTATCCTCCTCAAGCTTGTTTAAAAAAATAAAGAGGTACTAGTCAGCAATGACTGGGGAAAATGGGAAAATGGATAAATCACTTTGTCGTAGCAAGTCGCTCTTGAACATGACACTTTCACTTCATCTCTATGACTATTTGGGTTGGGTTATCTGCTTGATGGTTATCATACCTATGTTCTATCACACCATCCAACACTTTGGTTTTGGGTCAATGCTGCTAATTCATTCAGTGTCCCCTCCATGTTCAAGAGAAGTCACTCAGTAAACTTCATCCTTTGCAATACTCATAAACCTTCATTTTTGTGACCGCCATTCCTTAACATTGTGCCGTCAATCACATTCTATCTTCAAAATCATTACACTTGTTTTGTGTCATTGATGGGGGATACATCAAGGCCCTCCTGCAATGATTCACTTCTTGTCGACATGAGCACATTACCCAGGAAGTTGAATTAGAAACACCCTTCTGGTACCTTGAGACTTGCATACATCAATGGAAAGTTTCACACTTATAGCGACACGTTGACATCACTGGCCTTCAACCAAAAGACTTTGTATGGTGTTCAACATTAAAACATCTATTCACACCATGCAAAATGTACTGTAGTACCTTGAGAATCATTATCATTATCGGTGATTTTTCTTGCATGTGTTAACAACTTACATCATTGGCTAGTAATCAGATGGTGTCTTCCCATGTTCGACTTCAGATCACATTTTCTCATGGTTAGACTCGTACTTGAGCGAATGATTGGATGAGATAGAAGACCCGGATCTAGTTTCATGCATTTGGGTTGCGATTTTAGGAGAGAACTAAATCATCTGTACGATGGCTTTACACAAATGGTCATCCAATCATGGGTCTATATCTGTGGACGACTATCTAATTTATGTACATGTAATGAAAAGTTTATATGTTGAGCATGGGTATGCCTTCCATCAACAATTCATGAAAAAATCAAAGATATCATGATATTATGTATTGTAATCGATACAGGTCATTGTCCGCTTCAAATCCTCCTCATCACATCATAAAGCATGTCACTCAACATTATCATTTTCGACTTCATGCTTTAGGGGGAAACTATTACAGGTCAATTAGGGCACATCACTCCCAATAATTAGATCAGTACAATTAGGGCTCATCAAACTCTAATTTAGTTGCTACATGCCCTAGACAAGTCATCAAATTGAATGCTTCCATCCATGAAAGTTTCCTACCTTGAAACCCTACTGAAATGCCTTCTTGGGACACCAACATAGCCTTGGTCAGTGGTAATTGCACTGCAGAGCAAGTAGGCCCATTCAGGCCTGCATTGTAGTACACTTAGGCCTAGTTTGACCTACGCTGGGCGAGAATGAGCGAATTTGACATAGGATTCTAGGAATATTCCTTGATTCTAGAGCATTCTAGAAGGATGCCCAGTTCTTATCTCATACTATGAGGTCGACTTTGGATAGGCTATGGATCAATTATCCCTCTATCCTTTGATCCCTTTCTCCATGGAAGCTAACTCTAATTTTGGAAAACCATTCAATCCCCTATTTATGACAAAACCACCTGCTTTTCCCTATAAATTGATCACTCATCATAGTGATCAGAGGCTGCAATTTGAATATTGTAGAGAAATATTGTTGGTTTGAGACTCAAGTTCATTGTCAAGTAATGTTATGCTACTGGATTGATGTGTTATTGGTGTGACGAGGGTTTGGACTGAAGTTGGATGAGTGACACGAGATCGAACCGCATTGGGTTTAACTCCTCCTTCTACAATCAATAAAGTTGTTTGTTCCTTTTCCCATATTCTTGTTCATATCCATGATGCATATATGTTCCAATGTTGTCGATTCCATTTGTTTATAGTAGATAGATCATATGCTTTTATCATTGTCATCTTCTGTTTCTGTTGATAGGTACCAATTCAGTGAATTTGGTTTGAGTGGGAGCGGCGAGAGCAATTGAAAGGAGATTAAAGGAAGCGAAACATCACAAGTAGGTTCATTCATCTCATATATCTATTGTATGAAAAGGTCAAATCACTTTCTTTCTATTGTTGTAAGTGCAACTACCCACTTAGGGAATATGTGCTTATCCATAGGTATAAATTCCATATAACAGTAGTGCAGGTAGAAACCAAGAAGAAGTGGGAGCAAGCCATGAATGAAGAGATGGATTCCTTATCACATAACTAGACTTGGGACTTAGTCAGGTTGCCTGCAGGTAAAATAGCATTGCAAAATAAATGGGTTTATAGGTTGAAGGAAGAAGATGGAGGTAGAAAAAGGTATAAAGCTAGACTTGTGGTGAAGGGGTTTGCACAGAAAAAGGGTATAGAATTTGATGAGATATTTTCTCCAGTTGTTAAAATGACTTCAATCAAAACTATTTTAATTCTAGTAGAAATTGAAGATTTGCATCTTGAGCAGTTAGATGTAAAGTCAACCTTTCTCCATGGGGATTTGGAGTAAGAGATATGTATGCATTAGCCATAAGGACATGAGGACAAAGGGAAGGAGAAACTAGTGTTGAAGTTGAAGAAGAGCTTGTATGGCTTAAAACAGGTTCCAAGGCAATGGTATCTAAAATTTGATAGGTTTATGTTTGAACAAGGTTATACTAGATGTCACTCTGATCATTGTGTTTATCTCAAAAGGAAAAATGATGGCAACTATATTATATTGTTATTGTATGTAGATGACATGCTTGTTGCAGGTTCTAACATGTAGGAAATAAATGTGCTCAAAAGAAAATTGGTGAACTCATTTGCAATGAAGGATTTGGGTGTTGCAAAACAAATCCTTGGTATGAGAATAACTAGAGACAGGAAGAATCGAAAATTAACATTGTCTCATAGTGAGTACATAGAAAAGGTGTTAAAAAGATTTAATAGGCACAATGAAATACTAGTTAGTATACCTTTGTCTAGCCATTTTAAACTAAGGAAGGAAATGTGTCCCAAGACTCAGGAAGAAATGGATTATATGTCTAAAGTTCCATATGCATCAACAATTGGAAGATTAATGTATGCAATGGTCTGCACAAGCCCTGATATTGCACATGCAATGGGAGTTGTAAGAAAGTACATGAAAAATTTAGGAAAAGAAAATTGGATGGCGATGAAGTGGATTCTCAGGTATTTGCGAGGTACCACAAATCAAGCATTATGCTTTAGTGTTTCAAACATTTCTTTACAGGGATATGTTGATGCATATATGGCAGGTGATAAAGATAACATGAGGAGCACAACAGGGTATGCGTTTATTGTAGATGGAACAACTGTTAGTTGGGTTTCAAAACTACAAAGTGTTGTTGCACTCTCAATGATGGAAGGAAAGTATGTTGTTTCTACAGAGGCTAGTAAAGTAATGATTTGGTTGCGAAGGTTTCTGGATGAATTGGATAAGAAGCAGGAGTTGGGCAGGTTATAAAGTGACAGCTAGAGTGCCATACATCTTGCAAAGAACTCTACATTTTATTCCAAGATGAAACATATACAACTCAAGTACTATTTCATATGGTCAACGTTGGAAGATGGACAGTTGAAGCTGGAAAAGATACATACTAGCCAGAATCCTACAGATATGTTAACAAAATTTGTAACCAGGGAGAAGCTGAGATTCTGCTTAGTTTCAATTGGTCTTCAAGTATGAGGATGATGATGAGAAACAACCAGTTCTAATGTGGAGTCATTGTCCAACAAATGAAGCAGCGGTGGAGTTGCTATAATTAATCTCCAAGTGAGAGATTTTTGGGTGTGGAGCCTGATTATCTTCTTTATTCAGAGGTATCGACACATTGGACCCCAGTTCATAATGTGGAGTCAACGTATCCCATAAATGTGTGCTGCCAAGGGGGTCTAGAGGGGGTGACGACGATTATTCAGAGCCCCCCCTGGGAGGGGACCGGGGATGGCGCCCCCGAAGCTAAAATAGATGTAAAATTGCCTTTGTAAAATCTTGTAATTTCGTAGTCAATGTGGGTCATTCATTAGGCTGAGATCTGACGGTAGAAGTTATGTTTAATTTACGGTTTTTTCCCCTAGAAGGAAACCCCTCACTATATATGAGGAAATTGTATTGTGTCTATGTAGATTTGTATTCTGAGCGAGAAAGAGAGAGGAGTTTGTATGAGAGTGAAGAGGGGATTACAATGGATCTATTGTGGGTTGTATCTCTTCACTTTTCTGGATAATGTAAAAGGAAGGAATGGCTATTTCTCCATGGACGCAGCCCAAATTGGGTGAACCACGTATATCTGTGTCTCGCTTGTTTTATGTGTTTTGTGTGTTCATATATCTGCAATATTTTGTGTGTTCCATTGTTCTGTAATATATAATTTTCTAACATTCATAAGCAACACTCTATGTAGATATTTTTCCTATATTGGAATTGTGATGGTATCTTGTAAGGAAAATTGATATCAAGTTCCTAAAGTCTAACTTTGTTGTTGAATATGGGTTTTACTAGTATGCATTGAGAGTAAATGAATACCTTGTGAAAAAACTGTATGAACAATCTATGTCAATCAAATTCCACATTGAATGTGGTTTTGTTGCGTATTGACAAGTTAACTCAACCGCAACGTGACAGAGTTCAAGAGTATAACAACCCTCGGTTAAAGTTTCAAGTAATAAAGGACAATAAAGGAAAAAATAATACCAACATCATGGGACACATATTCCAAGTTGAATGGAGAGGGAATTAATTAAAGTGGCTATCACTTGTGGTTTATTGGATATGGAAATTGCTTGGGCATTAGAAAAGGAAAAAGGCAATAAATGGAAATTAATTAAAATAATAAATGAAAATATTATAAAAGGAAGATGAAGAGACAAGAATATGCACACAAGGGAAATTAGAGAGAAAATGAAGGAAAAGGAAAGGAAAAGGAAAAAGGAAAGGAAAAGGGAAAAGGAAAGGAAGAGACATGAGACATCAATGATAAAAAGGCATTTGAGAAATAGTCAAGAAATTTTGGTGAATTTAGCTTTTGATCACTTTGAAAAATAGAGCTATAGGATAAGAGAGAGATAACAAGCACATTGGGATAGGGAGGACTCAAGCACGCAAGAAAAGGACAAGAAACTGAAAGTAGGGGAGTGAAGGACAATATGAGAGGACCGGCTACAATAGGAACATTTTGTAGGTAGCAAGTTGCATGTTTAATTTCCTTGTTGGGGTTTGAATGCATGGTGCATGAATATGGTTATTTGGTTACTTTGTTGTCATTGGCATGGGATTTTCCTATATTGACAGTGGTTTCAACCTTGCCTTTCCATTTCCTAAATAGACATGGTGTGATGAGACTCATTCTTGGTTGAGCTTTGGATTGCTGGAATATTTTGGATTCGGTTGAGGTGGTCCTAGGAATATCCCAAGGGTTGGGGATGGAAATATTTTTCTTTGGGAATCCTTTGATAGGTTGATGGAGAAAACAAAATTCCTCTAGGTATAGTGAAGAAATTCTGAGGCATCCAAGCTTGTGTTGGTTTGGTGATTTTTGGACCGATTTAGGTGAAATCACTGTGGTTGAGGGTTGAGGTGATTTTGCCTCTAGATTCCCTAGTTGGTTTTGTTCTATTTTACCCCATGAGATCCCACATTCATGGTTGAATATGGAATGAGGTTGATTGGCTGAAAGAGAAATTTGGTTCAACGGAATCTATGGTTAGGTGTTATGTGGAAGTCCTTGGCTTGGTTAGCATTTGCATATGTTATTATGTATTGATTCTTAATGAGATTAATGATAAAAAATTCTAGTTTTACATATGATTTTATGAATGGTTTCTCATGGTTATATTCTGATTAAATTTTGGCTAAGTGCATGATATATTTCCTATTTTATTGTGTGCTCTTGTTGTGGATCCATTCCACAGTTTAATGAGTTATTAGGTACTTGATGTGAATTCATACGGTAATGTATGTTGTTACATCTAGTAAAAGATGGAAAAAAGCCTTCTTGATGATTCTCTTATGAAACGATGCATTTATGGCCTACATGTACAATGACTGCAAAGTGTTTGTCTAAATGATTTTAATGTATTTGGAAAGTTTAAGTAGGAATTTATTCAAGAACTAGGAGTAATCACTCATATAGGTGATTAAGGTGATTCTGGAGAATTTTGTGTAGTTCTGGGCAGTTGGCTTGGAACTGATCCTAAAAATATGGATTAGGGTTTCTAGCCACACCTTCTGAACTAGGAAATTTTGGCTACAAATGCACAAAGGACGGCATTTGCATGCGGCTCGAGCCCTCTAGCCACATGCACAACTTGGAATGCATGTGGTTGGGCTATGAGGTCAGCTAAAAATAAGTTCCAACTCAGGGTTAGATCAGGAGTAGATGTTGTCTGACATCTGCATGATTAGGTGTCCCTCAAAGGTATCAGTAAGTTTTTGGTTAGTAGACCCCACCTCCATAACTGGAAATTGTATGTCAGGTCATGTCACAGTAACTATGAGCTCATGTTTACCCTGGCGAGCTTGTAAAAGAAAGTAAATGTGGTTTGAAGTGGCATATAGTGGTATTGGAGCAGTTACGGTCCCTGTAAACCTTTCGCTGGTACGAATGTTATATAGTGGTATCTGAGTGAGGTTTATAGTATTGGATCTCGGGTTACATGCAGATGGTTATGGATATTATGCATGAAGTTATTGTTATAGATTTGAATTATTGATTCATGCATGATATTGAATCCCAATGTTGATATATTATTCCTATATATATATATATATATATATATATATATATATATATATATATATATATATATATATATATATATATATATATATATATCATGCTAAGTTGAACTAACTTGTGTAGATGAGATAGCCTTCCCTAAGATACAATGAGGTATGATTTTAATTATGTCTTCTATTTGGTTTACCTAACAAGGTATGTTTGCAAGAAATAGTGTTGAAGAATAAAGGGAAATTCTATGTAGTTTGATTCTTCTTGACTTGGTAACAATTTGTAGAGTCTTTTTACTTTTCTTGTGAGCTTAATATTCTTCTTCTTATTATTAATGCATGTGTGTGTGTACTTCATCAAATTTCTACCAAAAACATAAGAACAAGAACACACGATTTTGGCTCTCTGGCAGGGCCAAAACCTCTCTTCTCTTGAGAGGAAAACCCTTTAGTAAGTTTCTCTTATTGAAGCTTATTATTGATTAATGCCAAACCCTAGACCCTTTACTAGAATTTCCTCCAAGAACAAGTCAATTCATTTCTTCTTTCTCCACTTTTTTCCCCAACACTTCATCCTCCTCCTTCTGACACTTCATTCTTCTTTCAACTATTGGTAAAATTTGTTGCACTTGTTCTAGATAAGATTCTTATCTTCTATACATAAAGATATCCTTCACTTATGTATACACCTTCCTTGAAATGAGATCCTTCTTGAGATGTAGATGTAGACTGAGGTGACTATACAACAGCCCTAGATTCTCTCACGTGTGGGAAGTTTACTAGATGTTGTATACCCTTCTCTCCTTTGCTTGAGTACCCTTATGCTATGCTTGAGTAGGATGCATTGTAGGACTAGATTTAACCCCAAACAATGAGAGATGGTTGACTGTTTGTTTCTGTTGTCATAATTGTAGGGACAACCTTTCTTTCCGCACACGTGTGATTGTAACTAGCCCTATAATAGTCCTCCTAGGCTTGGTTATGTATCCTTCGTCTTCCCTACACTTGGAGACCTCTTCTTCATCCTTCGTTACCCTTTACTTGCCTATTTACTTCACATATTTAAGAGATATGAATGCATTGTCTTTGGAGGAGTGCAAAACCTCTATATCTAGAGGACTATCCCTCCTTTAGGCCGACTTGAGGGTCGAATTGCTATTTGTAGGCTGACTTGCTATCTTTTCTTTGGATGGATTCTTTGGTGTTGTCACATGCTTGGAGGAGACTTGAATTTCCCTGGAGGGTTATTCTTTGACTCTTATACAAATGTATACATGGTGTAACATGCCCTGAAGGTCTTCAACATTTTCTTTTGACCATTTGACTCACCTATATCACTTTAACATGTGCTAGACCTATTTCAATGAGCAAGAAAATCATTGACATATATTATAAAAATAATATTTCTTTTCTTTAATAAATACAAATATCAAAAGTAAATTTATGAAGACTGAACCTAGTTACATCTCCTTCAAAAAACCCTCTTCACTAGGGAGGTATTCATACAACATTACAAGGTGTTTGGCTATGTTTCAAGCTTCAAGAATTCACATAAGAGAAACCTTATTGATAATCCATTTGTAATAGCATCATAGTAACCAACATTGTCTCCACAGCAAGGCCTTGACTAGCAGCTTTATCTCTCAATAGATCAAAGCATAATGTTGGCGAACCAATGACTTATAGACACATTAGTCATTGTCACTTAAGGTACATACCCTCCTAGGTGTTCACTGAGTATTACCTTCTAGGAATATTCTTGTCTTGGGTTCCTAGCCCTCAAAGAATATTGGTCCTCTTGCCTACTCTTGTCTTGGCCCTACAAATCCTCAGCGAGTATTGGATGCCAAATGATTACCCAATCCTCCCATTATTTCTTCCCAAGTGAAGACAAGAATGTTGTGTCAATCACTTCCTCTCAACTCAAGAAGACATGCCCAAATATCCTATCACAATGTACTTGTCCAAGTTCCTTTGTAATTGGGAACTTGTTATAGCTCCCTCTTAGCTAGGGACTTGTCCATTCATCAACAACTTCTTCTTTCTGGGTCCTCCAGCTACTTGAGCTCCTTCCTTCCTTTGATGTCATGAAGTATTTGTTCGAACTTCTTCTTGGTAGGGCACCATCAGTTGACCACTTTCCTTCCTACTTTTCCATTTCATTACTTCCTTCGTGGAAAGTGGACTTCTTGTCATATATCAGGTTCTCTTGTCATATGGTTATTTCTTTTCATCTTGTCTATGCTTCCAAATACTCTTCACATGGATGCTTCTTTGTACTTTGTTCTTCCCATGCTTTGATCTAGTAGCCTTTCATGACTTCATCCTGATATTGCTTCAACATTAAATAGTGCTTTTGTTGGATGAACTCTTCATCATGACATATTTGTAGAGTAGAATCAGTTATTTGCGCCTTTCATAACTCCAAATCCTTCATAGGTGTCAAGGGTCCTTTGATATTTTTCTTCCTTTATAAGATTTGTCGTGCCTTCTTTCGGGAGATCTCTTCAAATTATTTCTTCAGATAATTATTCTTGGTGATCATGGTGTTATTGACATGCATATCTCTTTCTTCATTTGCTTCTTCTTGAATAGATTGATCAACCACCCTATGCTCTTTGTGGGAGCACTTCTTCATTGCTTGCTCCTAGTGCTAGTCAACATTTCTTCTACACTAGCTTCTTAGTTAGCAATATTATACTCCTTATGTGAGTATTTCCTTTTGTTGGCCTTCATTGCATTGTAGTACATGCCTTTGAGCATGTCATTGGTGAAAGAGATTCTTTCCTACTTGATCAGGTTATAGAAATATTCCCATGACTCTATAATATACATATGATAACATGACTAAAATTTGATGCATACATACCTTATCTTGATTCTCGTTTGATCATCCTATCTTCATTTGATTGTCCATGCTGTGGTCCTTCTCGCTTCATCTTAGCTTGCCTACATATCATCATTTTCTTGAATCCCATGAATGGGACTCCTAATGAGACATCTTCTTCTTATTATGAATCTTATTTTGAATATTCCATCATAGGATCTTGAAGACCCTTACCTTGCAAATGTGTCTTTCCTTTTGATGATGTAGGTCTTCTAAGATTGTTAATCATGATAATTTTTCTTTCATTGTGGATGAGGTCCTATACTAGGTTTTCTCCTTCTACATGAATATCTTGAGCTATATCTACCATGCTCCTATATTCTAGAAGATATTTCTAACCATGCATTTTGTTCTATTTATAAATGCTCCTTCTACATGAGTATTTTGAACTCTATGTACATAATTCTTCTAGATTCTAGAATATGTTTCTAGCCATCCAATTTTATTCTATTCCTACATGCTCCTATACTACTCAAAACTTTGAAAGAAGAATTTAAGTAAAGAATTTGACATAGTCATAGTAGAGATCTGAAGGATCTTCCTTATTTTGCTTCTTCTCTTATTCTTTCACCTCTTGAGTCATGTGAGCTTCTTCCCTTTTTATTTTGTTGCAGTTTTACTTTTTAAGTTTAGGACGATTCCTTTTGTAGTGTCCATATTCTTGGCATCCATAGCATTGGATTTTGGACATATCTTTGTTGTTTATTCTTCATGGACCAAATTTGCCAATTTTTCCCTTTCTCTTGGCCATGGTAGCAAATGCTTGCTCCTTTAATCCCACATCTTCATTTGTTTTATGTCTTGTTTCCTCTATCTTGCATACAGACCACATTTCACTTAGTGGGGTGGCTTCCTTCTTTCCATATATGATTGATGTGAGGTTTCCACAATCCTCAGGTAGATCATCGAGTGATACAATTGTCATTTCCCTGTTAGACATAACTTCCCCTAACTCTTAAAGTTAATTCCTCATCTCAGAGATATTCATGAAGTAGGGAGCTATTCCTTCCTTTGATATCTTCATCTTGTACAATTCATTTCATATAGATGGCATTTCTCCAACTGTGGCTACCAAGAATAGCTCTACTATTTTGTCATAGATTTCTTTAGATGTATACAACTTGGAGACATAAGGAATGAGAGAGTATTTTATGGATTCTATTAGGATCCTTTGGGCTCTTGTCTTATCCTTTTTCTACTTGGATAAGGCTTGCATTTATTCCTTAGTAGGGATAGCGATATTCCGTTTGATGTCTTCTAGAAGTTAATTCTCCTTGAGAAGTAAATCGGTCGTCTTCTTCCATGCAAAAAAGTTATTGGTACCTACTTGTGGAGTATTGAAGAAGGTATGTTTTCATTGACTATTTTGTCATCTTTTCTTGAGAACTCGTAAAATCTTTTCATCATGAACTAGGTAGATAATGGGAAATCATGACAAATCTATGAAGATTTATATGTAACCTGAAAACGCTAATAATTTCCATTTCTTATGCAGGAAAAGGGAAAACCTAAAGATTGCCACTCCAAAGAAAAAGAGAGGGCCAAGCTAACCACTGTCCCTTTGGCGGGGAACCATATCCAAACAAGACGATCTAAATTAAAACATCTCAGCCAAGGAAAGGAAAAGGAGATATCGACTCGGTGTAAGAAAACTACCGGATAACTAAGGATTAACAGCTTGGCGAATCCCTCAGGATCCTTTGATCTTGAGGGATCGCTGCTTAACTATTTTTTGCATCCTTGATATCTCTGCTTCAGCTGTTATAAGTAGGGGCATCACTGCTAGCCCAAGAGATGGTTAATTTTTCATGTAACTTTTCTCTGTATTCGAAACTTTGATCATCGACTCTCTTTGAGAAGTGATCCACTGTAACTCTGTCTTGATGCTTTAGTATAAATCTGGTTGCTATTCTATCTGTGATTCTGGAATAACTTCAAGCGGTGTATCCCTGGAGGCTAAGGGCCTAGCCCTGGTGGAACACTTGCTCCTGTATCATTATCCTTAGTTTGTGTGTGGTTTGTATTATCAGCTCTAATTGGTAATCTGGTGTGTTTCGTTATCTTATATCACAGCTATGTTATATTTTTATATATCGTTCTCTGCAATAGGAAAGTTGTATTGTGCATTCTGATCTTACAATGCATTGTTATTCCTTTACAATCATTAATATAACATCACTGTTCTTTAAAGAATGCTATTGCTGTTCAATTGCAAAGTAACCGAGTTGTAACTTTCCTAAGTCGGTATTATTGTATTCGCCTATGGTTTATACTGATTGCTGCTCAATTGACATTGCCGTTCCATTTTGAATTGCGATTGTTATCCTTTCTAATCAGGATAAATACTTGCAATATCAGACTCAGATTACTATTTTTCTTAACATCTCTGCATGTTGTGTGTATTATTTCTTCGGTACTGTATATTCACAACCAGCTCTAAGCATTGTTCTATGTTTCATTGGTAATTGGTTGCCGTTCCATTTCTATTTACTATCCAATTTAACCTTTGAGTAAAGATTGACATTTGATTTCTGTAGGATAAGATTATTGTACCTGTTTTTGTAGATTAAAGGTGTTGTTGTTCATCAAATTTAGTTGTCGTTCCGTTTCTTATTTACTGTTCCATTTCCTGTTATTTGCGTTACTATTGCTTTGGTGTGCAGAACGATCTGAAACTGTAGTGAGCATTGGCATTTGTTGTTTAGTCCCCAGATTGATGATCTATTCTTTGATTACTTTTAGTTACATTAGATTCCAAAGGGATGAGTTATTGTTACTGGACCCTTGACTGATAAATTGCTTAGCTTTCCAATTGTATGATTTAAGCTTCAAAGTATTTTTCTGTAAGTAGATTTCCTTTCAAGAATCTGTTTACTCTTGTATTTTCTTGAACACTATACTACTAGCATTACTTTGACAAATGACAGCCTCAAACTGAGTACACTCTTTGAGATAACAAATCGTTCCTGGATTGACAAAGTTAATGTGAGGTAACTAGAGGTGAAAAAGACCCTTTTTACGGTTCAACATTTTGACGCCATTGCCGGGGAAGAGTGTAGCCATTCGTTTCTTTTTCGGAGTAGTGTAAGAACTTGTTAGGAAAGAACTGGGTTTTAAAAACGGAAGGTAAGAACCTAAGTAAGGAGTATGTAATAGCCCTGCTCCCCTGCTTACTTTCCTGCAGATTTGTTACTGTTTTGTTTGGGTAGAACCTAGTAGTTGATTTGTGTGCATGACTAAGCAGAAAAAGCCAGAAAAGAATCCCAAACCTCTACCCAAGCCCGATAAAGCTAAGGGGCCAGCGACCCTTGGCCGATCGACCTTTATAGACGAAATACTTAAGAAAGCAGAATCTCAGCCTTCAGTAGGACCTAGAAAAGTTACTTCTAGATAGCCTACTAGTTCCCTTCAGGCCACAGGATCTCCATCTGTAGCCTTTGCTGAGGTGCATAGTCAAACCGAAGAGCAATATTTTCAAGAAATTGAAAATTCTAGCCCAAAATCATTGTAAGAACGGAACCTTAGCAATATTTGTGAAGGAAGGGGAGAAACAGGAGAAGCGAAAGAACCAAAATCTCATCTTAGGTTAATTTAGCCATTAAGCAACCCAGATAAGGGAAGTTCTGCAAAAATCATTCATAACGAAATTCGAGAACCTGAATCCCCTTAGACATTAGGCACTCTCATCATCCCAGACAAAGGAAGTACTGTCAAGGCCATCCCCATTAGAACCATTCCCCCTCGACAACCTAGAAATACCCTCCTAGATATCCCAGAAGGCTATTGGCACATATTTGACCAAATGGCCCAGAATCAGCCTAACACCCAAACCTCTACATTGCAATACCCCATCGTGGATACTGCATCCAATGCACCTATGAAAGAAATTCCCCTCCAGCATATCCCTACATTCCATGGCCTTACATTAGAAGATCCGGATGCATTCTTGTTTGAATTCGACGTGCTGTGTAGAGGATATGACTATACCACCGATCCCCAAAAACTAAAATTATTTCCTTCTACATTAAAAGGGGTTGCTTTAAGATGGTTTATGGGATTAGGTGGTGGTGTTATAAATAATTGGGATCAAATGAAAGAGTCTTTTCTAAAAAAATATCAGGATTATTGCAGGTCTCGAGAGTTAAAAGATGAAATATTTCAGATGATATCTAAACCAAATGAAACATTAGAAGAGTATGTTGAACGATTCCAGTATAATCTTCAAAGATCTCCTTATGCATCATTACCCTTACCTAATAATGTATTAAGAACAACATTAATTAGGGGAATGAAGGAACAATGGATTGAGACATTAAACATTATGGGGAAAGGAGATATTTATCAAGAAAATTTTGCTGACATTATTGATTTATGTATCAGGAGTTCAAGAGGCAGCACAAGACTAAAAACAGCAGAGCATGATCGATTTGTAAGAGATAATAGGATTTCGGCAAAAGGAGTAACTCATGCAAAAATTGGAAATTTATTAGAAAATTTTAAAACTGACATATTGGGGATGCTGACAACACAACTTGATATTATGCAGGCTAAACAAAAGCAAGTAGAAGCATAATAGAACTTGGCAATCTTTTGTCCCAGATGCAAAAAGAAACACAACCATAAGAAATGTCCATTAGATGTAGTTCAAGTTTGCGCCATTTGTACAACAGACCACTCTACAGAGAGCTGCCCTTCACTTCCTGGATTGAAAGCAGTATACAAGGAAGCAGAAGAAGAGCCAAAACCAGTGTATCTACTTAATTAGCGCCGCCAGTGGCAGCCGTGACAAACAGACATGTTTTTAAACCCAGATTTTTCTTTCTAGCCTCAGCAATACCATGCTCAACAATATAACTCAATGTGGAAAAATCAACCTCCCTTCCTGAATTGGTCACAACAATCATTCCCTTCATCATCTCCATGGCCGAGTCAAGCAAGCCAATCCAATTGGCCAAATTTTCCCTATACCCCACCATATTGGCAAAACAATGTTTTTCCACCACAATGGACTCCTCCTACTTCACAGAGTCAAACCTGGCATACAAACTGGCAAAGACCAATGAATCAACTAGTAGGAACCATCCCAATCCCTCAACCTACACTGCCAGCCTTACAACAAAACCCCTAGTCTAACTTGAGGCCACAACTCCTAGCCCAACCCAATCCCAATCCAAATAACAGACTAGTCCATTCCATTCAAATAATTGAAATAGCAGAGATAGGAACTGATCTAAGGGAGTGTAATGACCTTCAATTAAGATCTGGGTGTATCATTGAAATAGAGCGAGATAAAACAGCTCAAGTTGAAAATCAGTTGCCTGTAGAACAACCATCACACAAAGAGGATGTGACCAGACAACAAATTCATGATCCAGCAACCACATCCTCTCCTCCATTCCCAGAACATTTAATCATACCTCGACCTATACAATATCCTGATTTTGACATTCTAGGAGAATTACAAAACCTGTACATAAAAATCCTGCTCCTCCAAGCCATTCAAGACATCTCGATATATGCAAAGACTATCCAAGAACTACGTCTAAAGAAACCAAGGAGTAAAATAACAAATAACCCAAAAGTCCAAGTAGTTGGCACATTATCTGACTTATTATCAGGAAACGAAGCACCGATTAAATACGAAGACCCAGGAAATCCAATAGTAATAATACAAATCTATGGTCAAACCTTCTGAAATGCCTTAGTTGATCTAGGAGCTGCAATTAACATCTTAACAACCGCTACTTGCCAAAAACTGGGAATTACATTAGTAGAACCGACCTCCACTTTATTAGAACTGGCTGATCGATCTGCAGTTAGGCCAGAGGGCACACTATAGGATGTCATGGTATCTGTTGATTCCTAGGAGTATCCGGCCGATTTTCTGATAATAAACCCCAAAAACCGACTTGATGGACATCCATTGATCTTAGGCAGACCTTGGCTCGCAACTGCCGATGCTTATATTGGTCATCGACAAGGTAATATGACCATTTCTAGGGGGACAAATATTAAGAATCTAGCCTTATACCCCCCAACACAGCCAAATGTCATGATAATAAAAACTAACAAGCACCCTGTATCATATCTTGATGAAAATATTAGATCTCCATTAACCATACAAGAGGCCCTCAATTTCAAAGACCAAATAGAAGACGATGCCATTAATAATTTCATTAGCCTAGCTGAACCCAGATCCCACGTACAATGTCACATGACAGAAGCAACATTTGATAATGAATCAGAAGAGGATCTTCTTAAAGATACACATGATCAACCAATACCTACTACCTCTATCTCGAATAGCAAAATTGTGGAAATTGAGCCATGAAAGACTTTAAACATTAATGCCAACCTGACTTTAGAACAAGAAAAGAAACTCATCAAGTTATTGAGGAAACATAAAGAGGCATTTTCATGGGACTACCCTGATATGAAAGGAATTGATTCCAGTTATGTACACACCACATTTACATAGAAAAGGATGCGAGACTTGTTCGCCAACCACAAAGGAGACTTAATCCTCATCTAAAAGACATTTTAAAAGCTGAACTCCAAAAGCTTTTAGATGTTAACTTCTTCTACCCTATCTTCGATAGTAAATGGGTCTCTCCACTTGTTGTGGTACCAAAGAAGAATGGAAAGTGGAGGATTTGTGTAGACTATAGAGAATTAAATAAAGCAACACAAAAAGACCACTTTCCCCTTCCATTTATTGACCAAGTATTAGACACTTTAGCAGGAAAGAAATTCTTTTCATTCTTAGATGGCTTCAGTGGATACAATTAGATTCAGATTGCCCCTGAAGATCAAGACAAAACTACTATTACTCATCCTTGGGGAACATTTGCCTATAGAGTTTTACCTTTTGGCTTATGCCATGATCCTGCCACATTTCAAAGAGTTATCCTCAACATTTTTTCAGACCTAATAAATGAGGGGCTTGAAGTCTAGGTGGATGACTTTACACCATACGGAGATGATTTTGATCCAGCATTGGACACACTGGAAAAAGTCCTGCAGCATTGCATTGCCACCAAGCTTTGCTTAAGCCATGAAAAATGCTATATGATGATGACTGAAGGACTTATTCTAGGCCATTATATCTCAACAGTTGGCATACAAGTAGACCTAGCCAAAATTCAAATAATTTTTCTAATTCCCACCCCTACCACTCAAACAGAGGTACACAGTTTTCTTGGATTTTCTAGTTATTATAGAAGGTTTATAGAACATTATTCACATATTGCTGCACCTCTAT
The DNA here is from genome assembly GCA_031772625.1 of Pinus tabuliformis. Taxonomy (NCBI): domain Eukaryota; kingdom Viridiplantae; phylum Streptophyta; class Pinopsida; order Pinales; family Pinaceae; genus Pinus; species Pinus tabuliformis. The sequence continues at coordinate 124,700,851 of CM062805.1, forward strand.
ATGCACTGACAGGGAATGTTGATTTTCCTTGGACAGAAAAATGTGACCATGCCTTTCAGGATTTGAAGAAGTTGGTATCCACAGCTCTAGTCCTTCGAGGACCAAATTGGAACCTGCCATTCCAGATTTCGTCAGATGCCTCAGATACAGCTATTGGAGCAGTACTTGGGTAGGAAGAAGATAAAAAACCATATGCAATATATTATATTAGCAAGAATTTATTCCCTGCTAAATTGAATTATACTGTTACTGAAAAAGAATTTCTAGCTCTAATACATGCTATCAATAAGTTTAGGCATTACATTACTGGATATCCTATTATTTTATATACAGATCACTTTGCCATAAAATATTTAGCAAATAAACCAATCACAAATGGTAGAATAACTAGATGGCTGATTTTATTGCAGGAATTTGATATTACAATCCAGAACAGACCTAGAAAAGAAAATCTTGTAGCTGACTTTCTCTCGCGAATGCCAAAACTAGTGGATGCAGCAGCAGCTGAAGATCAATTCCCAGATGAGCATTTGTTTACTATCACTGTTAAAACACCCTGGTATGCTGATGTTGTGAATTAATTAGAAGTAGGTAAATTACCAAAACATTTAACCCCCAATGAACGAAAATAGATTGTCCAGAGAAGCGTTCGATTTTCTTGGATTGGGGGCTACCTGTTCCATACAGGATCAGATATGCACATCAGGAGATGTGTCCGGGAGGATGAAATTTCTTATATTTTGAAAGCTTGTCACGACGGACCATGTGGCAGACACTTTGCCGATAAGAGAACTAGACATAAGGTGCCACAAACAAGGTATTATTGGCCTACGATCTTCAAAGATGCAAAGAAGTTCGTTCAAGCTTGTGACAGCTGTCAAAGAGCAGGATGCCCTGGTCTGGCCGATGAAATGCCCCTAAAACCACAACTGGTTATTGAACCATTCAAGCGATGGGCACTTGATTTTGTTGGTCCAATCAACCCATCCTCGAATCAGAAAACATATATTCTGGTGGCAACAGAATATGTCACCAAATGGGTTGAAGCAGAGGCATTACTGAGAGCTATAGAGGATTCTGTCATACAATTCCTGTTTCATATATTTGTGTGATATGGGCTTCCAAGAGACATAATTACAGACGATGGACCACAGTTTGCTGGTAATAAGATTGCTGCAACACTTAAAAACTATCATATCCAGCATAAAATTACTACTCCATATCACCCACAAGCAAACGGTCAAGTAGAAAGCAACAACAAAATAATAGAAGCAATCCTGACAAAAACCATTGCATCACATAGACGCGATTGGGCTGCAAGACTACCAGAAGCCTTGTGGGCCTACATAACAACGTGGAGAAGCACTACTGGCTATTTTCCATACCAATTGGTGTTTGGGAGGCAACCCATTTTCCCCATAGAATTCAAAATTCAAACACTGCGAACAACACAAGAAGTCGGCCTAGATCTAAACGAGGCACAGATTAATAGATTACAGCAGATCAATGAGTTAGATGAAATTAGGCTCTCTGCCCTTCAACATACTACATTATTCCAACAGAATCGAGCTAAATGGCATGACACTCTCATTAAAAACAAAGTCTTCCGTGAAGGAGACTGGGCGCTCTTATACAATTCCAGGTTTTAGGATTTTCTCGGGAAACTTCAGACTCACTGGCTGGGGCCATATGAAATCCACAAGGTACATGATAATGGCACCTTAAATTTAGTCACTATTGATGGATCTAGACATACCTTTAAAGTAAATGGCCACCGAGTCCGATTATACTGCAAACCCCTTACTCGGGAATCCTTCTGTCAGCAACTACGCGAGGACTCCGATATGCAAATTCTACAAGAGGAAGAGCAATCTTCCTCACCTGTGATTCATTAATTGATTCACCTTTTTTATATTTTGTACATAATTTCTTTGTTCTGTATATATTTCTGTATTTGCTTTTTTTTTTCTTTGTTGTTCCTTTTCTGAAGGGACAACATTTGTGTGCACTTTTGCCATCTCTACTGTTCCGTTTTCCAAAGAGACAACATTTTTTTTTGTTGTTCCTTTTTCAAAAGAACAGACTTTTTGTTTTAGCCATCCCTTTTTCATTTCATTTTGCTGTTCCTTTTCCAAAGGAATGACATTTGAGTGTTCTGCTATTCCTTTTCTAAAGGAACAACACTTTTGATTTTTGTCGTTCCTTTTCCAAAGGAACAACACTTGTGACTTTTGTTGTTCCTTTTCCAAAGGAATGACATTTGGGTTTTCTGATGTTCCTTTTCTAGAGGAATGACACTTTTTGATTTTTGTTGTTCCTTTTCCAAAGGAACAACACTTTTTGATTTTTGTTGTTCCTTTTCCAAAGGAATGACACTTTTTTATTTTTGTTTTTCCTTTTCCAAAGGAACAACACTTTTTAGCACTTGCGTTTCTGCTGTTCCTTTTTCTAAAGAACAACACTTTTGGTTTTCTACTGTTCCTTTTCTAAAGGAATGGCATGTTCGGTTTTTGTTGTTCCTTTTTCAAAGGAACGACACTTTTGGTTTTTGCTGTTCCTTTTTCAAAGGAAAAACACTTGTATACCTTTGCCCTACCTTTTCCAAATGACAAAATTCTTGTATTCCTTCTACTTATGCCTAAAGATACTGGTTGTTCCTCTTGTTTCAGGTCTTTTAGAGCACAACTATACACTCATGCAATGGATACAAAGCTAGAGCATACTGAAATCAGAGAATTATATAAACTTGCTATTTTTACAAGAAATTTTTGTGAATTGATAACGAGGAACGAAGGAAGGACACAATTATTCATTACTTTTGCTGTCACTACCCTACTAATACTGACATGATTGGTCCTCTTTATAATGCTGGTTCTTTTTAAATTCCCATAATCTTCTTTGATAATTATTAAGGAATAAGAACAATGGGTTTATATTTTTCTATTGAGATGTTAAGACTTCTTCCACCATTCCTACTCTTAAGGAGGGTCAAACCACCCTTTGTGTATAAATGGGAAATCATGTTATAAAAAAAGAAAGAAAAAAAAGACGAATGTTTTGAATTGTCAAATGCAGGATAGGGGGTCTCATCAAGAGCCAGCCTACCATGATCGTGAGGAAGAAAGTGAAGTGGCATTCCCACTATGGCCACCACACCAAGGATATGGTCCAAGAGGCACATCAGAAAAAATAAAGAGTCCTTGGAACAAGAGGTCTCATCACGAGCCGGCTTGCCCACCTTTCACTCCTTCCTCGTGAATGGCATTATGATTTAACTAGTTACCAAGCCAGCATAATGACCTCCATTTTGACACTGCATAGAACTTCCTACGCATACACAAATGATCATGGTTCCATGGGTGAAACAAATAACTCTGCGAAGGTTATGGACACCTGTCGGCAGCAGAGCTCTGTTAATGGTATTGAAGTCACATTTCTTATATGCCAATAGTAATCATTAATACCCTTCTTGCTCTTATACCTTTGTAATTTGTCAAATAGGATTATGCATATCCCTTCTCCAAACCATTAAACGCATGAAAATCCATTATAACTAATCATGATGGAAAAAGTAGACAATGACCGCAGTACACTCATTGTGCACGTCAGCTATCCTATCCTCCCAGGCTCGCATGATGTAACCTCATTTTCTTATTTATTAAGCAATCCGATTATACACCTCGATTTCGGTAACCTGCTAATTTTGTAAACATGGCATCATTTCATACGTTGTTCCTTTATGACCCTGTACCAGAACAAACCGGCCTGCCGCTCCTTCATTTGACGACCGAGGATGGCCTATCACATTGCGGGGGGGGATGACTTCATAATTTGCTGACATACGTGTCAGGCTATCACTCGTCAAATTCTTACTCGGGAATAGCAAGGCTTAACGGTATCTCATTTTTCAATTTGCATGTTGTTCCTAAGATATTTCCGTCTACAACAACTAGGAAGATTTGAACGAGCCTTGCGATTTTACTATTTTCTTCTGTGTTTCTAACAGTTCGAATAGCTTGCTGTTCCATTGCCATTTCTGTGTTTTTACAATGAGCTAAAGCATGGGAGGAAGGTCAATTCAAAGAGAACCACAGGTATTGACAGTTTCCGACGCTGCACGGGAAATCCTGGCAAGGGCAAGATGGTTAGTCTATCTTAATCACATTCAGGAATCCAACGAGACCGTGGCAATAGAATTCTTGCAGAATTTACAAGAAAATCATTCCACAGTAAGGGGAAAACATATAGCAGTCACCAATGACGTAATTACAAAGGTCTCGGGACTTCCAGCCACTAGACCTGTATGGACCCTAAAGAAGGAGAGATTGCAAAAGATCATGGAGATCTTCCAGGATGAAGGCCAGAACCTAACAGTCAGAGAAAAGGGAGTCCTACCAACAGCATTAGGAGAGTCGTGGGCAGAATTAGCAAGGATCATCCAGAGCTACATCACCTGTGAAGGCAGGAAAGACGTGGTAAGACCACGACACCTTAAACTTGTAGCTGTATTAAAAGAGAAATGCTCTATGAACTGACCTACATTTTTAAATTCATTACTGCATGATGTTGCCCGAAGCATGAAAAAGTCACAACACGTGGAATCGGTAGTGAGTCACCATGGACTGATACGGATGATAGTTAGCCACAGTTTGGCTTAGCAACAGAGCAGCTGGGAAGAACTAATTGCTATAATAGATGGGGCACCAACTTCGCCAGCCCCAAAATGAAAACATATTGTCAATACACCAGAAAGACCATCAAAATAGAGAAAATCAGTTAGATTGGCATGGATTAGAGGGAGATTGGAAAATCCCCAAGGGAGTACCAGCTAGCCTGTGGAGATAGACAACTCAAGGGATGAGCGACCCCTGTAATTGGAAGGAGAAGAGAATGAGAAAGAAGTGGAAGGAAATGAGGAAGGAGAGACAGAGGAAGAGACGAAGCAACCTCAACAGGTGGAGACGGAGGCAGAACAACGTGACGAGAGTCCATTGCAAAATCCAATGCAAGAGGAGGAATTGGCCAAAATTCTAGCCAATATGGGTGAATATGGCCAGCCTCTCGGCCTGCCAAGCCTTCAGATCGAGGAAGAACCCAAAGAGCATTTTGCTCAGGATAAAAATGCACCCGAGGAATTACACGATGGGGAAGAAAACGAAGAGAATCGTTCTGCAAATATGAAAGGAAAAGAAAATGATGAAGATATGGGAGGGGAACAATCCCCTCCTAGCCAGACTACACCAGAAGAATTGCATGAAGAAGGAGGGGTGGACAAGGAAGTTACCCAGGAAGTAACAGAGCCAGCTAGGGTTTCTACTCCTAAGCAGCCTGAACCAAACATTGAGGGAGCACCCCAAGAGGAACTAGAGAATTGGCCAGGATAATAGTCCAGACCCAAATAAATAGGCAGCTGTTCCTTCTAAGGAAACAAAATAAATCAAACGATTACAAAAAGAATAGCAAAGGTCGTTAAATGTGATAGCTCGACTTCGACAAAAAATTAGGATTTTAAGAACGAGAAAAAGAGCAAAGAAAACTTCAGGGGAAAGACATGTAGCTACTCTAGTGAGACCCCCAAAGAAGAAGGTTCGAAAGACCCTTGTTCAATCTGCTGTTCAAACCACTGTCGAAGCACGGTTTGCTGTTCAAACCACCGCTGAAGAACAATCTACTGTTCAAAATTTTGTTGAAGTGCAGACTGCCATTCAAAAGCAAAAGGAATAGCATTCCACTGTTGCTCATGTTGAAGTGCAAATGGACGATATATCAGCCTGTGACAAGGAAGTTCAGACAGAGGCACAGTCCTTTGAAAGGATACAGACTATAAATACAAGGCGACACAATAGGAAGATTCAAGTAAATCTTCCACTAGCCACTACTATGTGTGACAACGATCCAAGGATAGTAACCCTACGAGAGGGTTTGATGCAAGCTCAGAAAGCAGTTGAAAAACTCACAGAACAAACAGTTTCTCAAGAAAAGTATGAAGAATTACAACAATAGCTAAGGAATGTCAATTTATCCGAGAGCCAAGCCTTTGAAGGATGGCGAAAAGAACAAGAAAATGTCGCAAAGGTAACTCATAGATTAGATGTAGTCAACATACAGATGGATACCTTATGCTCTTTGTACACTGACGTCCTAGCATGTAGAGCCCCTGCTAAGAATTATGCCTTGTTTTCAATGGAACGATATTTGTAATTGAAAATTAAAGCCATCAAAGCAGGAGCCCCCATCCAAATTAATACCATTGATGATTTTATAAATTGGTGTAAGAATTATGGAGTGAAGGTTCAAAGACTACTGTGTGAATTCTATCTGCATAACCTTGTGCTAGATCAAGACACAAAGCAGAACCCTAGCCCTTTCGTTGGGGATATCCAACTGCAGGCATTTATTTCATTTGGGGTTAATCAAATCAAATGGCTTAAAGCCTATAATTCCTTCCAAAGACAAGAAAACGGATTAGACTTATGGGTAAGCGCTGAGCCTAGAGATCCATTACAGTTATGGAACAAGCACAGGAGCCTTACGAGGACTCCAGGTGTGATTGACGTGTTAAAACCCATTCATATAGCAACCAATTGGTAAGGGATAGAATACTTATTTAGCATTAAGGACCTTGCCATCGTAGCTGTTAAATTTCGATATCACACCTCTAATCCGAACATCCAACTTAGGGAACCATTTAATTACGAGAACTTTAAGTTAGCCGCTAATCGTTTGAACCTCTATGGCGAAATTATCTTGAGGGCAGGGCCATCTTGGTTAGGATATAGGTTTCGAAGTCCGATTATTTGGCACCTTGCACTTGGATACCAAGCCCTGTATGAAATGCTTGAGGGTCAGACAGGCCATCTTTTTGAACACCTAGTTAGGCATCATGGCTGTAGGCCACCACATGAGATCCCATATCCAGCCTACTCTATCACTACCTTACATGTCAACTACAATGTTTTCATGAGGGCATGAAAAAGGGTAAGCAGGGGGGTGTGTGGAGTATTGAAGAAGGTATGTTTTCATTGACTATTTTGTCATCTTTTCTTTAGAACTCATAACATCTTTGCATCATGAACTAGGTAGATAATGGGAAATCATGACAAATCTATGAAGATTTATATGTAACCTGAAAATGCTAATAATTGCCATTTCTTATGCAGGAAAAGGGAAAAACTAAAGATTACCACTCCAAAGAAAAAGACAGGGCCAAGCAAACCGCTGTCGCTTTGGCAGGGAACCATATGCAAACAAGACGATCTAAATTAAAACATCTCAGCCAAGGAAAGAAAAAGGAGATATTGACTTAGCACAAGAAAATGACCGGATAACTGAGGATTAACAGCTTGGCGAATCCCTCAGGATCCTCTGATCCTGAGGGATTGCTGCTTAACTATTTTTGCATCCTTGATATCTCTGCTTCATCTGTTATAAGTAGGGGCAACACTGCTAGCCCGAGAGATGGTTAATTTTTCATGTAACTTTGCTCTGTATTTGAAACTTTGATCATCGACTCTCAATGAGAAGTGATCCACTGTAACTCTGTCTTGATGCTTTAATATAAATCTGGTTATTGTTCTATCTGTGATTCTGGAATAACTTCAAGCGATGTATCCCTGGAAGCTAAGGGCCCGGCCCTGGTGGAACACTTGCTCCTGTATCATTATCCTTAGTTCATGTGTGGTTTGTATTATCAGCTCTAATTGGTAATCTGGTGTGTTTCGTTATCTTATATCACAGCTCTGTTATATTTTTATATATCATTCTCTGCAATAGGAAAGTCGTATTGTGCATTCTGATCTTACAATGCATTGTTGTTCCTTTACAATAATTAATATAACATCACTGTTCTTTAAAGAATGCTATTGATGTTCGATTGCAAAGTAACCGAGCTGTAACCTTCCTAAGTCGGTATTATTGTATTCGTCCATGGTTTATACTTCATACGATTGCTGCTCAATTGACATTGCCATTCCATTTTGAATTGTGATTGTTATCCTTTCTAATCGGGATCAATACTTGCGGTATCAGACTCAGATTACTGTTTTTCTTAACATCTCTGTGTGCTATATGTATTATTTCTTTGGTACTGTATATTCACAATTGGCTCTAAGAGTTGTTCTATGTTTCATTGGTAATTGGTTGTCATTTCATTTCTATTTACTGCCCAACTTACCCTTTGAGTAAAGATTGACATTTGATTTCTGTAGGATAAGATTACTGTACTTGTTTCTATAGATTAAAGGTGTTGATGTTCATCAGACTTAGTTGCTGTTACATTTTCTAGTTGTTGTCTGTTTCTTAATTGTTGTTCTATTTCCTATTATTTGCGTTACTGTTGCTTTGGTGTGCAGAACAATCTGAAACTGTAGTCGGCATTGGCATTTGTTGTCTAGTCCACAGATTGATGATCTGTTGTTTGATTACTTTTAGTTACATCAGTTTCCAAAGGGATGAGTTATTGTTACTGGACCCTTGACTGATAAATTGCTTAGTTTTCCAAGTGTATGATTTAAGCTTCAAAGTATTTTGCTGTAAGTAGATTTCCTTTCAAGCATCCCTTTACTCTTGTATTTTCTTGAGCACTATACTACTAGCATTACTCTAACAAATGAAAACCTCAAACTGAGTACACTCTTTGAGATAACTAATCGTTCTTGGATTGACAAAGTTAATGTGAGGTAATTAGAGGTGCAAAAGACCCTTTTTACGATTCAACACTACCAATTTGTTGCTTTCCTTGCAAAAAGACATTGATGTATATTCATAAGGGTACATATACTTACTTGATAGATTTTTGAGATGTAGTGGACTTTCTTTCTCCTTGAAGACTTTATGGCTTTCCTTCCTTAGATCTTGATGTTCTTCAAGTTGCTTTCTCCAAGTGAACATGACTTGATGATGAGATTTTCTTGATGACTTGTAGCTTGATGTAGGTCCTTCTTTGATTTTCTCCTCTAGTAGGTGCCTTTATACACGGCTCATCTTCTTGATTTGTAGTCTTCCTTGATGAGTGACATATGGTAGAACTTCTTGTCCTTAAAGTGATTATGACATCTTGGCTAGATGCTTCAACTTTTGTAGATGTCCTTCCTTGATTAATCTTCCTGAGACTCCCTTTCCTTGATGTGTCACCTTAGCTCTGATACCATGTTGAAGAGTCAAGGGCGATTCTATGTAGTATGATTCTTCTTGACTTGATAAAAAATTGTGGAATCTTTTTACTTTTGTTGTTAGCTTAATATTCTTCTTCTTATTATTATTACATGTGTGTGTAATTCATCAAATTGCTAGCAAAAACATAAGAACAAGAACACAAGATGTTAGCTGTTTGCCAGGGCCAAAGCCTCTGTTCTCTTGAGAGGAAATCTATTTAGTAAGTCTCTCTTATTGAAGCTTCTTATTGATCAATGCCAAACACTAGACCCTTGACTAGAATGTCCTCCAAGCACAAGTAAATTCATTTCTCCTTTTCTCACTTTTTTCCCTGACACTTCCTTCTTCCGGCACTTCATTCCCTGGCACTTCATCCTCTTCCTTCCAGCACTTTGTTCTTCTTTCAACTATTGGTAAACCTTGTTGCACTTCCTATAGATAATATGCTTCTCTTCTATACTTAGAGATATCCTTCACTTATGTAGACACCTTCCTTCAAATGAGATCCTTCTTGAGATGTAGTTGTAGATTGAAGTGACTGTACAATAGCCCTAGATTCTTGCTTGTGTGGAAGGTTTACTAGATGTTGTATATACTATAACCTTCTCTTCTTCGCTTGAGTACCCTTCTGATATGCTTGAGTAGGAGGCCTTGTAGGCCTATATTTAACCCCAAACAATGAGAGATGGTTGACTAATTTTTTTTTGTTATCGTAACTGGAGAGACAACCTTTCTTTCCTTGCACGTGTGTCTGTAACTAGCCATATAACAATCCTCTTAGGCTTGGTTATGTATCCTTCTTATTTGCGTCACTTGGACACCTCTTCTCCGTCCTTCGCTACCCTTTACTTGCCTCTTTACTTCGCATATTTCAGAGATATGAATGCGTTGTCTTTGGAGGAGTGGACAACCTCTATATATAGAGAATTGTTCCTCCTTTAGGTCGACTTGAGGGACGACTTGTTGTTTGTAGGCTGACTTGCTATCTTTTCTTCGAATGGATTCTTTGGTGTTGTTACATGCTTGGAGGAGATTTGACTTTGCTTGGAGAGTTATTCTTTGAATCGTATACAAACATATACATGGTGTAACATGCCCTTAAGGTCTTGAACATTTTATTTTGACCATTTGACTCAGCTATAACACTTTAACATGTGCTATACCTATTTCAATGAGAAAGAAATTCATGAACATATATTATAAAAATAATATTTCTTTTCTTGAATAAATACAAATATCAAAAGTACATTTATGAATACCAAACCTAGTTACATTTCCTTCAACAAATAGAAGGCCAAAAGATGAAGAGAATAATGATGGATTACAGTTCACATCACTCCCCATACATGCCTGAAGTGAAATCAATGGACTGGGAAGAGTTAGTTGAGCAACAAGGAGAGGAATATTCTCTTGACGTACCAGACACAAAGAGGAGTTTGAGGAAACTGATAAGAAGATGTAAAGCAGATAATAACTAGTTGATTGAGGCACCAGAAAGACTTGAAAAGTCTTAAGAAAAGCAAGATAAAGTCAATGCAGTGATTATTCAAAGCCTTTCAGGCTTACAAAAGTAGGGATAACTCGCGATTAGTCATGAAGATATGAAATAGGAGAAGACTAATGGGGAAGCTGGAAGTAGGTCTTAAAGAAGGCACAGGTTGGATAGAGATGATACAGTGAGGAGTGAAAGACTCTTAGATACATTTGACAAGAGGATTGGTAGCCATGGGTTTTATTCTATGTCTTCTTCCAGGAGACCTCATCATCATCATTGCCAACATCATAGGAGGACCAAGTATTCGTTAAAGAAATTTTGAGGTGAAAAATGGATCTTACAAAAAATGTACAATAAAAATCAACTTTATAAGGACCAATAGGACTCAATATGATGATGTCAACCATGGGACATGATTTACCATTTTTGGAGTAACATGGGAAAGAGATAAAAGATTAAAAAATTTTAAAAAATACTTTTTCAACTACCATTTTACTCAAATTTCAAGCAAGAGGACTCGTTGGATGCAAAATTCAATTTTGCATCCAAGGAGTATTCATGTTGCATACTTTCGATAGGCCCAACTACACGAAAAATGTGAAATACATGAAAAAACGTGATTGCAATCATGTTTTTCATGTATTTAACATTTTTTATGTAGTAGGGTCCATTGAAAGTATGCAACATGCACTGGTAAAAAATGATGAGATTAGTGATTAGGTGACTAAAAAATTTAGTCACCGCAATTATTTCAAGTGAATTACTATTAATCTTGAGCAATTTTAAGTGACCGAACTAAAAATGACTAACTTAAATGACTAATTTAGTCTAGGATTAAAATATATGACTAGATAATACGTGACAAAAATAATAATGATTAGCGTAAATGACTATTATAGTCTAAGAATAAAAATATGACCAAATAACAAGTACAACAAGGATATGAATTAGCATTTATGTTAGTAATTTTTTATTGTGTCACTTGAGAAATGGAAAATTACAATTTTGATACCGAAGTGTTACATTTTACTACAAGAGTATTTGAATCCATCTACAACATTAAAATTTAGAGACAAAGGCATCTCTAAATACATATACAATGTTAAAATTATGAATACCCTTTTGTCTCTAAAGTTTAACACTACAAATGGATTTAGAGACCCCCTTCTTTGAATCCATATGCAGTGTTAAATTTAGAGACAAAGGGGTCTCTAAGTCCATCTACAGTGTTAGAATTTACACACCCTCGTCTGCAATGTTAAAATTTAGGTAGATAGATTCAAAGACCCCCTTAAAGGGGTCCATGAATCCATCAATAATGCTAAAATTATAACACTTTTATACAATCAGTACTAAACCAACATAAAAGTTGCTATTAAAATGATTAACCACAACACATATTAACATTCTCAATAGGGGTGATTTTAGGGGCGAATGTTCGCCCTTTGGCGAAATTAAGGGGTTTTAAATTTTTAGTGGGCGAATATTTTGTATCATAGTACATTTTTACAAATCACCTCAAATAGCCCACCTTATTTTAAGGGAGAGGGTAAAAAAGGTAAATTTAGCCCTTGAAATTAGGAGTTACAACCTTCCATTCGCCCATTTTCAAGAATAGGTTTTATTTAAGTGAATCCTATGGGCCAATGGCCCAAATACCATATTTATAAAAGAGGTATGGTAAATTAATAAAAATATAAGTAAATGAGAGGTATGGTAAATAAATAAAGAATTTTTTATATTTACTCCATAAGTCACCTTATATACATGCAAGGGTGTAAACAAATAAAAATATAAGTAAAGTGGAGGTATGGTAAATAAATAAAACATCTTTTTATACTTACTCAAAAGGTATGGTAAATAAATAAAAATATAAATAAACTAGACGCATGGTAAATAAATAAAACCTCTTTTTATATTTAGTCCATAACCCTCGTTCTATTTATGAAGGCTCAAGAAAGAGGTTTTATTTAAGTGAATCCTATGGGCCAAATACCATATTTGTAAAAGAGGTATGGTAAATTAATAAAAATATAAATAAGCGAGAGGTATGGTAAACAAATAAAACATTTTTTTATATTTACTCCATAAGTCACCTTGTATTTATGAATGGTATGGTAAATTAATAAAAATATAAATAAACTAGAGGTATGGTAAACAAATAAAACATTTTTTTATATTTACTCCATAAGTCACCTTATATTTATACTATGGGACAAATACCATGTACTAGATTGTTATTAATACCATGCAAAAAAACATTATTAACCCTAATATTAGTATTAATAAAAATAAAAATGGCACATGGTATTGACCCATGGTATTCACTTGGAATGTAGCCTATTTAAATGGGGGAATTAAACCAGCATAGATCCATATTTACTCTAGATCTACTAACCCCCGAGAGGTATCAAATATCGTGATATGCAAACTAGCATAGAGTGAAAAAATATTTGATCCAATCAAGAGTAAAAATGGATGTTGTAATTTAATGTATGTTAAACATTTTAGCTTGGTTAAAATAAAAATAAAATAAAAATCAACTATTAATTCTATTAATTTTTATAAATTACTAATATAATTTTTAAGCTACAGGTTTATGATAACCCATGGTATTGACCCATGGTATTCATGTGAGCATAGACTATTTAAAGGGGAAATTCTATCTTAGATCCATCTTAATTCTGGGTCTACCAAGTGCTCAGAGGGATAAATAGATTTCATCCCCCTAAGAGTGGTAGATGTGGAGTTAAGATGGATATAGGTTGGTTTTTATGATAATGAAGATATTAAATAGACTTAGGAAATTATATTGTAAAAACATCTTAAGGTGAATGGTTAAAGCATAGACATTGGAAAAATATATTTGTATACTTCTGTTTTAAACTAAAACAAATCCAGGGCTAAAAGGAATGGATTGATTGCACTAGTCATCCTTCTATAACTTTCCAACATATGCTGGAGTAAACAGATTGTAATTTGGGTAATTTTTCTAATTGCAAAAGGGAACATACTTGTGTATTGGCAGGGTGGTTACGAGGTCCCTAGAAGTGGAGTAAACAGATTGTAATTTGGGTAATTTTTCTAATTGCAAACAGGAACATACTTGTGTATTGGAAGGGTGGTTACGAGGTCCCTAGAAGTGATGAATTTGAATTTTTCTTGGTTTTATATATAGTATTAGGTTTTTTCTCATGCTTTCTGTGAATGGCACGGGTGAATTTTATCCTACACCCACTAGGTTATCGATATGTAATTTCGGTAATTTTGATTTCAAAAGATATTTTAAAGAAATGCAATGATTTCATTTGTGTATTCAATAAACACAAGATTTTATAATTGAGTAAAATATTCGCCATGCCTGGTGAGAGATTTGCCAAAACATTATATATACATATCATATTATTGATAAAATCGCCTTCTATTTTTCCTATATACCATGGAGATTCGCCCATTTATTATACATGTAAATTTAGGGGGGGTTCTTAAAATTTTCCCTGATTCTCAATGATTATTATGACCACCACATTTTCACTGTAATTTAGTTTTTAACAATTCAATATACAAATATACATAAAATGAGAAAATATGTGTATCAATGTGGAATAAACACTTGAATATAGGAAATTGGTCCTTTTTTACTATTAACATATGGGGTTGGTAAAGCTATAACAAAACCATCTTTATTTCCTTCCCTCCATATTTTTTTAGTGATCACAAATTTATTTTATTTTATTTTAAATTTTTAGTGATCACATTTATTTTATTTTTCATTTTAAATTTCCCTCTACACATTTACATTTATTTTTCATTTTAAATTTAGCTCTGCACATTTACATTTATTTTTTTCATTTTAAATTTCCCTCAGCACATCCCCGTGAGATCAGGTGGTGCTTCTGAGGCCATTGACAATCACTGAATGGACGAGTATCAAGTGAGAAAGAGAGGCAGACACAAGTGAAACTACTACAGGTTGAAGTTGACACAACCTTGGGTCCAATAATTCACAAATTGAAGCAGGATGAAATTAATGATTTGGACCCTCAATCATTAAATGGTCAAGTATCAAGTGAGAGAGAGAGTCAGGCGCCTTGCTGGATAGAGTGAAACTACTATAGGTTGAAGCTGAAACAACCTTGGATCCAACAGTTCACAAATTGAAGCAGGATGAAATTAACGAGTTGGACCCTCAAAGACTTCTCATCGATTCAATGTGTCGAGTTACTAATGAAACCAAATATTTTAGAATAACTATTCTTCATGGATCCTACATTGATTCCATATATTCATTCATGGACTATGAGTCATTGAAGGCTCCTCCTAGACTGAGCTGAGGGGCTGGGGTTCTATTGTTATGATGGAAGCCGAGAGTTTGTGGAACAAACACTTGTGGAAGTGAAGGAATTCTCTGTACCCGACATGGTCAAGTCAATGGCATGGTGTGGGGACAACCTTTTCCTAGGAATTATACGTTATTATGAATACTTTAACTGGAGCCTTCTTCGAGATCTTCCCTTATGGTAGAAGTGCCCGTCCTCTTGTTGTGTCTCTTCCCTAGAGAGAGCTTCTCTTAGGCAAGGTACTCCCCTTTCAAATTCACTTTTCTTCTGCTCTCTAAAAGAATTTCAATCTTATAATATCAACATGGATTCTCAACCTGATTGGATGTAGATTATTGCATAATAAATTAGGCCTACATATTCATCATAACTGCAAATTCCATAGCCACTGCCATGGCCCTGTACCCACACCGCAAATTCATTGCCTCATGCATGTAGGCATTTAGTATGAAAAGGAACTTCTCTACTCATGTCCAGAGCTTCCACCACTACCTTATATGCTAGGAATTTTACTAATGTAGCTTATTCGATAGAGGAAAACAATGGCTTTAGACAACCTATTTGCAAAGTTGTACATAATTATTTCCTTCCATAATCACGGTTAACGGCTCTATATACTAACCTAATACCAGTTACGACTTTTCCTTGGAATGCCACTGTATACTAGTGGTTATATTTAATTGAATATAGAATGGGAGAACATATAAGGCTCCCTGGCATGTACACTACAGAAAATCAAGCCATCTTATATCGTACATTTGCCAAAAGATCCTTTTTATTCACACTATGTTCCTAATATGGTGTTGCAATGGTCATTGGCCTATTAAATTCATTCAATGTTAGTTTGTTGTTGTTATGACCAAAGGGTGTAAGGAGACTTTCTCGTAAACAACATGGCTCAACATTATAGAAAAGTATCTATTGGCAAGTACTGTCACAAAAAAGAAACACAAAAACACATTCTGGTCCCTTTTTTGCTCCCAGGAAATGGCCTTTGGTTCTATGCAACATTTCACACAAGAATTTTCATTTTTTTGTTTTGATTCATCCTAAAACTTTGAATGTACTGGGAACAAGTACTGAGTGGTCATTTCCAATCTAGAACACATGTTTTCAAGGATTTATATATATTGTTACTTTAATATTGAGAAAGTGGTTCTATGATTCTGGCTTGAAGGATTGTTTTTATGTTAATCCTCTATATTTATACTTGGTATTTGGTAGAGACATCAAGATTTCTGATGTCCCTTTTACTATGCGGTTAGAGGTGGGTTTGTCTGCCTTTATTGGGAATTGAGGGGTTCCCTAACCTCTTAATTCCTCCATCTAGAATGAAGATGCCTATCTCTTGGAGGTGTTAGGGCATGTACCTAATATCTTATGAGGACATCCTATAACAAATTCCATCAATTATATCGCTTCCTTCTTTCCTTTGGTCCCTTTTGCAGTTCTGTTGGTGGTGGCAGCTGACAAGCAGAGACCTAGTATACTTATGGCATTAGATCTGTGAAACCATGGATCTCCTCTCCCTCTTAAGCTAGTAGACCGACCACCATGACTCTTGAGGAATTTGATTTCCTGATCTTAGTAGTGAGTACAAGATAGTTGCTCCTACCCCCCACCCCACATGGTCTCTCATCACTGGGTTCGTTTTGATGGCCTAGATTATTAGGAGATTATCGGCAGATCATTCTATATTTCCTTGCAGGGTTTTATTGTTTGAACCTCTCAGACATGGAATCCCTCTTGAGGACATTCTCAGATAGTGTATTGGCTCATTTTCCACTATCAATGATCCTATAGGGACATTTCCATTTTCTTCGTCCTTGATGTCCACCTCTATATCTGTTATGGGTTGAGGGCTTCCCCCTTCCCCCTCTCATTCTTCTCCTCCTTTTGGTGACGCATAGCATTTTATCTTATTATTTTGAGGGCCATGTTCAGTAGTTTAGTTTATGTTGTTTTATGTTTGACCTCTAAGAGATTATCTTATAAGAGTTTCTCTGGCACTCCTATAGTCTGTCACCACTAGTTGCACCCTTTCATCCCATTGACCTACCCTTTTGGTCATTCATGGACATTAATAAAATTATCTTATATCATCTTTAATGCCAACAAATGATTTTATGTTTCTGTATTCCAAAAGAATCCCAAAATACCTTGACAAATTCCTAAACTAGATCCTTAGGTATAACCTAATAACTTCCTGAATGGAATTCCCAGGTATAACCTAGAAACTTCCTAAAACCAAATTCTGAAGAATAACCTAACAAATTCTTGGAAATTCAAACTAACAATTGTTGGAATTAACAGATTATACTTTTAGCTAGTGAGTTGATATTGTGGGGACTATGTTTCCCTATAATTTGGGTGCCATCTATCAACCTAACTGTTGTTTGCGAATTCCACCCTAGAATTGGCGTGTTGTAGAATTAGGAAGAATTTTGCAACTTCCCTAAGGAAGTGATTTTGGAGATTATGCAACCACCTTTAATCATTCTCTATAAGGAGTTATGTGGTAGGTGTTAATTCTGCACAAAATGTTGATGAACACCAGTAACCTTCAACATATCATAATTGGTGAGAACTAAGACATTTCATTCAAAATCTTCATAGAGAAAGTCAAACACATTAATTTGCAATGAACTACTTATTTAAAGCCAAATTTCTATAATAAGGTGGTTAAGAAATCTAGAAAATTGGTTGTGTTAGGTTTTCTATGGTCATGGAAATGTTAGTAGAAGATGAGAAAACCAAGACATCTATGAGGTTCAACATCACCCCCAAACTAAAGGAATTGTACACCCTTTTGCAATAAAGTCACCCATGTAATACTTATCTAATTTCCCTAAAATCATAAATTTCAAATGGGTTTGTGAATTTTTTATTTTATGATAACCCATGATTGATTCAATTTACTCCAATTGTTCACATTCGCTTTCTGCATTTATTGGACCAGTCCTCTTCTAGTTCAAAATAGGATAGCATAGCAAGGGAAATCTAAACCCAAGTCGTATCCAATGTATTTCAAGATGCTTTACAAAGCTAGTGTCAAGGTGAGCCCTGAATATAGCTGGTTTGAGCTTTGGAATTGAGTTGGATTCCCTTATATTCAATTCTTATGTAAGTTCATTCCTTCTCATTTCGGAATTCATAGCATGGTCATTTCAAGTACCAACAAAGGCTTTGAAATGCTCTAATAATTGTTGCTATTCCATTACCCATTGGGTCTTAGAGTGTGAATTGTTTTATTAATTCTCATAGATAGCCTCTGAAGGGGCATGATCTCTGCACAAACAAGCAACTCAACCTTGAATTTGTAATTGTTATAGGCAGACAATTCTTCAAACCTTTGAATTTCATTCTACATAGTAGAGATAAATGATTTAAAATACCATCCTCCATAAAAAGATGAGGAGTCTATCTGGTGAGCTTATGGAGGACATAATTTTGTAAATATAACTTGAATTCTAAGTTCTGCCTCTCAAGAATGCCTATGAAATAGACAGAAAATAACTGGTTCATCCACATTAACAATTGGTAGATTTGAAGCATTCCTCTCCAGTAAAATTTGAACCAATTCTCCTTAAAATATAAGGCATACACTTTGGCAGGTGGCCTACATTTTATCTCAAGCCCTGATTTTGGACATCCAAATTGATTCCTTTGATCTGAAATACAATTTGAGAGCTAAATGCGTGCTTACATTCAATGGCTAAAGCTTGTGGTTGGTGTGACATATTAAACCACATGCCCCTGCTGAATGGTAAGCTAGAGCAACATAACTCCCATGTCTATCCAATGTATGAAGGTGCCTATTTATAGTTTATATACCTTTTACAATCAATTGCAACTAATTCAGGAATGGTTCCTTTAATGGAAAGCATGAGGGTGTAAGCATCACCGGAAGAAGATTCTAAGTAATTGTTGTATGCAACACAGGAAGAAGATTCTACGTAAGCTTCTCATGAGGTTAGAAAGTTACTATCCAAGTGTTTAAGCATTCAAGTTAAATTTGTTCGGGAGGACCTAGAATTTTTAGGCTAGAGAATTTATGTTGCATTAATGGAGGCATTCAGAAGGTTCATATTTGTTCACTTCATGTCCAAAAGAATTGACAGTAGGATCCCTTTACCTTTAGAACTCTTACACCTACAGGATTATATCTGGGATTTAGATAGAATGAGGCCTTTTGAAAACAATTCAACCTAATCCAGATCAGGTCATATTCACATGAACTCACTCCAAATTCAACCTCACTCTATATCGAGGAGTCCTTGATGGTGGAGGGAAATATCAAATAGAAATGGGGTCTTCTTCGGAAGCTGAGTCAGTTATTGCCATTTTTCGAATGATTGTGAGAGTTATAGTCTGTCTCTTAAACCTCCTATCTATAGAGTTATTGATAAATGTTCATGTTCCTTAGCCTTATTTTGTCCTAACTACCCTTTGTGGGCCCTTCTGTTAATTCGAGGAGGAGGTTGATAATACTCACATGCTTGATGTTCCCATGACAACACCTCACAAATAAAATGGGCTTCCTATAACAACACATAAGGAATATGGTTACCCATAACGATGGTCAGTACATTCCTACTATCATAGTTTTCCATATTTTACAGTTGCTTTGAGAAATGAGATTCGATTCCAACATTGAAGTGTTTGCATCACTCACCTCAGGTTTTCAGGGCAAAGTGGATTTAGTGATTCGATTCAAGTTGCGCACCCAAATAGAAGATATTTTTCCTCTCCATTGGATGAAACCCGCATTGTGAAGATAATAAGATGGATGGCCCATACCGATTAGAAATTCTACTATTTATATAGGATTTCATTCGTAAAGAAGAGAAAGTAAAGTTGACTGGTTAGAGATATTGATTGCTTCAATTGGAAAAACCTTAATTTTGATTCCTAATCAAGTTGTTTTACTCTTATCCAAAAATAACTAAAATTTGTCACATTTATTTGAATCCTTTTGGAAGTATTACTCAGAAGCAACAAATTTGAGTTATCTGCACTCATCAGCCAAAATGGCGAGGGTGGAGATAGGGATCCTAGTCTAGTCTAGTCTAGTTACTCCTTGCGGCTCTCCTCGCAGCATTTGCTTCATGGGAAAAGTTATTTTTTGAGTGCAATCCACCTTTTCTTTTTTTTCTTTCTTATCATCGGGGTTCAAATAATTAAATGTATTTGTTTTCCATGATAAATGAATGTAGAGTCTGGTAGATCTGCCACAACTCTTTTCATGGGAAAAGGTGTTTTTTGAGTCAATCCACCTTTTCTTTCTTTACTTTAATGACGTGATCAAAATTGATCTCGATGCACTCAAAATTGATCTCGTTGACGATATTTCAAAAACCCCTTTGAACTTTAGGGATGGTTCCCTTAAATTTTTGGCATTTGGAGCTCCCACTATGGCTCATTTGATCCTCTAAAGATCTTGATTGGAAATGTAATTTCAATTTGCCTTCACTCCTATTTTTTCATTTACTCAATTTTGCTACATTTCAAAGTGTATGCATAGGATATTCAATGAAGTTGCCATGAATGTTAAATTTTATTATGTTCTGAACCATCATTCATCACAGTTTCGAATCCTTTGGATCATAAGCCATGGCAGTAAGACTTTGGTAGTTCAATTTTAAGCACGCTCGCTGCATGGTTTTTTCTTGCGCCTTTCAGTAATGTAAACCCCTTGATCTCGTTGATGATTTTTCAAAAACCCCTTTCAAATCTAGGGCTTGTGCCCTTAAATTTTTGGCATTTGGAGCTCCTACTATAGCTCATTTGGTCCTCTAAAGCTCCCGATTGGACATGTAAGTTCAATTTCCCTTTGCTCCTATTTTTTCATTTACTCAATTTTGCTACATTTCAAAGTGTATGGATAGGATATTCAATGAAGCTTCCATGAATGTTAAATTTTATTGTGTTCTGAGCCATCACTCGTCATGGTTTTGAATCCTCTGGATCATAAGCCATGGCAACAGGACTTTGGTAGTTCGATTTTAAACATGCCCGCTGCAAGGTTTTTTCTTGCGCCTTTCAGTAATGTAGGATGCATAGGGTTTTCCACTCAATGTGGTTTTTTTTACTGATCTCCAGCAGTAAAGACCATTCAATTCCGGTCAAATAGTAGATTGTCTAGAAAATATAAGGGAGAGTTTTAGTTCTCAACTTTTCTTCTTAAAGAAGTGTTCAACAGGAGAAGTAAAGGCCTTTGAACAGGAGGACATTCATCAGGAGTTCATCGGAGTCTCAAGGTTTTTTTTATTTATGATCTAATTTATTTAACTGCTAAAGCAGAGAGAGTAAATTACTAAATTCAGAATTGGAATGATAACACAATATTAACATCAGTAAGATTTTGCAAGAGGGAAATGACTGTTGTCTTCTTTCTTTATTCTCTTTTGGCCACAGCAAACCAAAAAATTCATACTATATAGAATAAAAAATAAACGAAATTGGTAGACAAGGGAATGCAATAACCAAAAAAAAGAGAATTCAAAACATTTGAGAAGAGAATTTGACAGTTAAGAGAAAGAAGCCTGGAAATTAGATTTGAGAACAAATCTAACATGCATATATGTTTTCCACCATGTTCAAAAATAAAATTTAAAATGGGCAGATGGAGATGCTGGTCTTAGTATATCATGTCCGCTACACTGGAAATTGTTTTATTCCCTTCTATTTGTATGGCATTTGATAGCTTGCAGTTGTTGCTTTTATTCTAGTTCGGATTGAAATCATTGCCTTATGTACACAAAAATTGTCACTGGGCTACCAGAAAATTTTACACATTTTGTAACAAATCTTCCAGCGTTCCATCAGGTGCTTGTCTTTATATGCATTAAATCAGTGTCAGTGTCATATGTTCCTCCGGAAGAAAGATTTCTCATTGGTCGCGTAGGGCCTAATTTACTAAAGAGTAAAGGTTATACAGATGCATTGTTCGATATGGTTACCACGATGTCCATGGGGATACTGATGGATACTAATGATTTTGAGGATCAACTTATTCTCACCCTCAGAGAGTTTATTCATTCAGAAGCAAAAAATTCTTGCTCAAGTGACAATTACTCTGCAGACTCTGCAGATGGAAGGATGGATGTGATTGGAACCTTTGTGAAATGCTTGGTGAGAATTATAAGTTACGAAACAACAGAAGAGAGAATATGGTCTATTAATCTATCCCATCTTCCATCACAAACCATCCAAAGCGTACAGGATCTTATAGAAATTAACTCTCCTCATCTAACTCAGAGGAGAAAAGTCCGATTTCTGCTGCTAGCAGTCCTGATATTGATTCAGATGTAAAGGATGAGCTGCAAGATCTTTTTCAGGCTAGGGAATCTGGAATATCCTTTATATTAGGGCACCCTTACGTGAAAGCAAAAAATGACTCATATTTTTTAAAAAATATTGCCATTAATTGTGAATACAGTTTTCTCAGAAAAAAAATTGCAGGGGACCTTCAGTGGCATTGTGCATTCCCCATATCTCACTTTTAGAGGTTGGTATGGTTTATCTTGTTTGATTCAGGATCTATATACCCTGTTGCTACTTCTAAAGGACATGGGCATCACCTGGAAGTTTTGATCTCTTTTCTTAAGTTTGGCATGGTTTATCTTGTTTGGGTCAGAGTATCATTGTACCCTAATGTAGTGCCCCATGCACATATATGCAGTCTAAGAATTTTCTAATGCGTGTAGAGGCAGTACATCTTCGAAATTGGTACAAATTTAGCTTAACATCGATGCATTATAAGAATCAAATTTAGAGGAAACAAATTCATCTTTAAGAGGTCTGAAAATGTAACAATGTTATAAAGCTTTAATGCACTGCATATTTTCTCAGAACTAACATTAATTAGAATAGACACATTAGTGAATTTATTGGAATGTAAGTAGCTTGTTTACATTTTGCTCGGTAACCTTGAAAATGAATTCTAATGGAGGTTTATTTTTTGGGATAAAATGCTTTGTTTAGCTACTAATAGTATCCAAAATGTGCATGGAGTTCTACCGAAAACCTTGGCTTCTTAGTCACTCACTGTAAACATGCCAAAAAATAGGAGGTTTCAACACAAAAATGCCCATGAATAAGAGTATGTTAGCGTCTTGTGAAAAATATAGACCGTTCAGTTGTCCAGGGCATGAAAAGAAGTATACATGATCACGACCAGCAAGCCCACTAACATGGAATTACATCTCAGGTACACGGTGGTAAAATTATATTCTATTTGAATCTAGAGTAAAGTTTATGCTGGCTGTTGTTCTAGTTGGATGTGACGAATGTTCTCTTTTATTTGTCATTGAAATAATCAAATGTATTTGACGTCGATGATAAATCAATGCATGGTATCATAGATCTACCACAGCCAAGACCCCTGTGAACCATCTTAGTGTACATTATTCTTGAAGTGAATCTTAATTTTAATGGCCATTTTTCTTCTCTGGTTTAAATATTAATGTTTTTGCCTTTGTTATTATGATTAATGGTAGTTTTAACCAAATTTTGATATGGAGTATGGAAAATAATAGCTTCTAAACCATATTCCATCAAACCCCATTCCAAAAATTGAATCAATGTTGGTAAAATTAATTGCATAGTTGAGTCCATGGGTTGTGGTATGGTTGAATCAATGTTGGTAAAATTAATTGCATAGTTGAGTCCATGGGTTGTGGTATGGGCACACGTTGAGTAGTTGTTGTCACTGAAGTGACTGGGGTTTAAATTTGGACAAGCAGTCAAGGGTAGAAATACTGTGTCCACATCCAATATTGGTTAAAGTCCCAACAACATTGATGAGCCAATGGATGTCATAAATTAACATGCAACACAACTCTAATTGTTGGCATCATTGCTAGCAAACATCATGCACCACACAGAATCCTAATGATGTTTTCCTGGTCCTTGCGAATGGGCAGAACTATGCACACAACAAGTTGGAATTGTGAATAAATGATAATTCAAAACTTCAACCTACCCATCTCCAGGCTGTTGGAAATAATACCAAGAAAGGGGGGGGTGAATCAGTATTAGCAAATCACTAACTTTTTCATTTCCATAATCAGATTCATATATGCTACTTTAGTTAAGGGAACCCACGTGTACTCGCAACTGTGTTTAATGCAACTAGCATATATCTAGTAAACTTATGATTCAATTAATCCATTATATGTTGATCTTTAATCAGTGCATCCGAACTTCATTAACCATATAAATAGTAAACAGGTGCAGTAAAATGGAACAAATCATCACACATAAAAAACACACATGAACACCATGATATAAGGTGGAAACCCAATGCGGGACAAAAACCACCTACTGCCATCTTGCTTTAATGTAAGAAAAACATGTTTACAATCTTGTACTGGTGCAGAACCATACCAGTATCCAGGAATCCACTTGCAGAAGGCTACAACCTTATCTCATTCTCCAGCTACTACTGGAAGGGAGCTATAACCCCCTGGCTCTTGTACTAGTTGATATGTTTACTAGTACGTAGGCACTGGCCTATTGAATGCTCCAACCTTCACTCATTTTCCAACTGCTACTGGAAGGGATCTCCAACCCCTGGCTCTTGTACTGGCCGATATGTTTACCAGTACGTAGGTGCCAGCCTATAGAAGGCTACGACCTTCTCTCTTCCTCCAACGACCACGTTTCATAAATTTTCATACTGGATACTCCTGAAGTACAACACCATAATCTGAAGGCCACGTTTCATCCAATTTTCATACTAGACCCATCAACAACATTGAAGCAAAAAATTAATCACCACTACAATACACCCATCATCTACACCTGCATCATTAATCTCTGAATCACCCAACACTGAAACAATGAAACCTTGTCAACAAAACACAGTCACCAGAACACAGAGCATACCACAGAATTCTGTAACAACAACCAAATCCAACTGCAACCTCAAATATCATACTTCATACTGTATATGCTACTCTGATGAGCCGAACTATTGTGTATACACACTTTTACCAAAGTGAACCCGTGTACATATCTACAAATATTTACTCATAGCTTTGGAGCTATTCCAGACATTAGTCATACCCAGATCACAACATTTATACAATAAAACATGTGTCAATAATTTAGATCTAGTCTATCCATAATCAAACCACATAATGATAATACATTCCAAGCCTTCTGATCCCGATCCATCATCCATCATCAACCGCATAGGTGCATCCTTGGTTCAGATCAAGCAAATCATTACAAACCCATAACCAGCATACTAGATCTCACACTTCATCAGATATTCATCACTTGCACACTTGCACTTTTTCCTAATGATCTTCTTCTGCTTACATAAGTTTAGGCCTCTCTCAATACCATGGTCCAAAACCACGTAGGACCAATACCTTGGACCCAATACCTAGGGCCAATACCTCAGACCAATTACCATGGATCAATACCAAGATACCATGGTCCAAATACCACGGACCAAAACTTAGTTTTCCAACATGTATGCACCTTTCCTTCTATGAAAGTGCATGTGTACGTTATACGCGCCTTTGTACATAGTGAACCTGCGTGTATACACGACTTGGTATATGGTGAACCTGCGTATACCTTTCTTTCTTCATTCTTGCTGTTTACCTACTATACTATGATATTTCCTCTAAGAGAGTTGCCATCAAGGACAACACTTGTGTCATACCTGTATCATAATGCCAACAATCTCCCCCTTTGGACTTAATGGAAACAACCACACCAAGTCACTCTCCCACTTTGACATCAAGGGCAAAGAGTGAACTAGGATATTCTCTCCCTTCATATACATTTTTTTGTCCATACTCCCCCTAAGTACATGATGAAATCTCTGATCGAGCTCTCCTTTTGTACATGCCAAGACGTACCAATCCGTCCATGCTCCCCCTGAGCACATGCAGAGTCTGCAAAAATATTTTTCAAAAGAATAACATGACTCTACAACTCAACTGAGTGAGTATGACCTTCCTATGACTCATACATGCCTCAATCTTCCAACCAAGTGGGGATACACCATTTTGACTCATCCACCCAACCAAGTGGGGATATACCAAATGTTTATACATGACTGAAATACACATTATTACATCATCCTTCTCATGCGAATTGGGGTTACAAATTATTTATTTTGATAACCTTTACATTAAATGATATACATGACTTTTATAACAATGACCAGCAATCTAAACAGGACCATGATAGTCATCAGCAACTATGATACACCATATATGATCTGCACCATAAGCATCTGTCACCAGCATCGAGACCTGTAACCTACAATACCATTTTCTTGGCCAACCAACAGTCATTTAGCCACATAAGCCTCATCACCAAAGATTTCTAACCATAATGCCAACAATGCATTTATTCAAAGCATATGCTCCCCTTGAACCTGTTCCATATGTTCATTGTCAGATCTGATCATGCATATATCAGAAAGAAGTATCAAGGCATCATCATAATCAAGTTAGGATCAAAAGCACTTCTAAGCAACATCTTATGAGTACTAACACATCTCGACACATCATCAGCAGATTGTAACCATTATCAAACAAAACAAATAATTGACTGAATCATATCAGACCCTTTTTCTCGAGTCTATCCCACTGCTTTTCCTCAAACCAACATATACACGATTGTGTAGCTTCGAACTTGCATATAGATGCAACTTGTCTTTATGAAACTTGCGTATGATATTTATAACATTGAGGTTCCACACCATCAGCTTCCTCTAAGTCTGTCATGTTTGTATACTCTACTATGCCACATCTTTCTGACTGTACTTCCTTTTTCTTCCATATCTTCGACTGTGATGATGTTTTCTCTTTTTGGTATGGTGCCCAAAATCTTCTCCTGCATTCCTTTGCTATATGTCCAAGCTTGTTACATGCATAACATCTTATATGTTTCATATTCATTCTATAGCAGTCAATGGCTTTGTGACCAAACATATTGCAAGCAAAATAATATCCTTTAAAGTACCTGGAACATGATGATGTTTCTATGTGATGGTCTTGAACCATTCTACTTCTGCATCTGGCTACAACATGCCCAAAGTTATGACATATAAAACATGCAAAATTATTCATTGGAGGAAATAACTGTCTATCACTTCTATAGTTAGGAGTAAAGGATTATCTTTGAAGACTTTCTTTCTTTGTTTGTTGATGGGGTTGACCTCTCATCTCCTTGTTGAGCATTTCAGATTTTGTATTAGAGTTCCTTGCCTCACCTTGTGAGCTAGATTCACCTTCAACAGATTCATAAAAACCAAGACCAATTTTGATAGCAAGTACCTTTGACTACTAAGAATATCATCTAAAATCTTAGTACTGTCTTGAAATCATAATAGTTTATCTTTTTCTTCTAATTTACCTTTCAAGATATTTACCTCAACCTGATGTTGTTCTTCCTTTTCTAGATATTTCTTCTTCAAGATTTCTTCAGAATTTCTTCCTTCTTCCACTTGTTGTCTTAGTTTGAGAATCTCATTTTCTTGCTCTTCATTCTACTTCTGCAGCATTTGACGTACTCTGAAGACACACTCCAGCTAAGCTTTTAAGCTGATAACTTCTTCTTTCAGGGCACTCTCCCTTTTGTTAAATAGATCTTGTCGATCTATGATTTAATATGATGCTTCATTTTCCTGTTCATCTTCAATTTGAGGTGATTCAAAATATGAATACTTGCTTCCACTTAACGGCAGGCTGCCACTGTTCCTTTGAGCCGTCTTCTTCTTCTGATGCACTTTCTTTCCCATTGTTCTACAGATCTCCTTCAAGTGATCAAGCCTATACCAAAGGACCTACTTTGATTCCAATTTTTGGAAACAATACTGAGAGGGGGGCTAAATCAGTATTAGAAAATCACTAACTTTTTCATTTCCATAATCAGATTCATATACGCTACTTCAATTAAGCAAACCTGCGTGTACACGCAACTGTGTTTAATGCAACTAGCGTATATCCAGTAAACTTATGATTCATTTAATCCATTATATGTTGATGTTTAATTAGTGCATCAGAACTTCATTAACCATATAAATAGTACACAGGTGCAGTAAAATAGAACAGATCATCACACATAAGAAACACACATGAACACCATGATATAAGGTGGAAACCCAATGCAGGACAAAAACCACCTGTTGTCGTCTTCCTTTAATATAAGAAAAACATATTTACAATCTTGTACTGGCGCAAACTCATACCAATACGCAAGCAGCCACCTGCATAAGGCTACAACCTTCTCTCATTCTCCAGCTACTACTGGAAGGGAGCTGTAACCCCCTGGCTCTTGTACTAGTTGATATGTTTACTAGTACGTAGGCGTCAGCCTATTGAAGGCTCCAACCTTTACTCATTTTCCAGTTGCTACTAGAAGGGACCTCCAACCCCCTAGGTCTTGTACTAGCTGATATGTTTACTAGTACGTAGGCGTCAGCCTATAGAAGGCTATGACCTTCTCTCTTCCTCCAGGGATCGTGTTTCATAAATTTTCATACTGGATACTCGTGAAGCACCACACCATAATCTGAAGGCCATGTTTCATCCAATTTTCATAATGGACCCATCAACAACATTGAAGCACAAAATTAATCACCACTACAATACACCCATCAACTACACCTGCATCATCAATCTCTGAATCACCCAACACTAAAACACTGAAACCTTGTCAACAAAACACAGTCACAAAAACACAGATCAGACCACAGAATTCTGCAACAACAACTAGATCCAACTGCAACTTCAAATATCATACTTCATACTATATACACTACTCTGATGAGTCGAACTAGCGTGTATGCGTGCTTTTACCAAAGTGAACCCACGTACAGATCTGTAAATATTTACTCATAGCTTTGCAGCTATTCCAAACATCAATCATACCTAGATCATAACATTTATACAATAAAACATGCATCAATAATTCAAATCTAGTCTATCCATAATCAAACCACATAATGATAATACATTCCAACCCTTATGATCCTGATCCATCATCCATCATCAACCACATAGGTGTATCCTTGGTTCAGATCAAGCAAAGCATCACAAACCCATAACCAACATACTAGATCTCACACTTCATCAGAGATTCATCACTCGCACGCTTGCACGTTGGCCTAACGATCTTCTTCTCCTTATATAGGTTTAGGCCTCTCTCAATACCATGGTCAAAAACCACGTGGGATCGATACCTTGGACCCAATCCCTGGGGTCAATACCTCAGACCAAATACCATGGATCAATACCAAGATACCATAGTCCAATTACCACGGACCAAAACTTAGTTTTCCAACATGTACAGGTCTTTCCTTCTATGAAAGTGCATGTGTACGTTATACGTGCCTTTGTATATAGTGAACCTGCGTGTATACATGACTTGGTATATGGTGAACCTGCGTGTACCTTTCTTTCTTCATTCTTGTTTTTTACCTGCTATACTGTGATCTTTCATCTG